>JAWWLV010000024.1:9199982-9216738 GCA_035041135.1 Platyrinchus mystaceus | reverse complement strand
CCCGGCCCGCCCCGCCGCGCCCCGCCGCCCTCAATGAGGTTCTTCCGACTCACCTTCAAGTGCTTCGTGGATTGCTTCTGAGCCCCCCTCGGCCACGGAGCCGCCCCCGACCCGCCCCCGCTCCCCGGCCCCCCGCGACATGCCCCCCGTCCCCACCGACACGGCCGTCCCGCAGCCGCCCGACGCCCCGCGACGCGACGCTGCTGCCGCCGCCACCGCCGCGGCCGCCGCGGCCCCCGCGGGCTCCGGTAAGCGGGGAGCGCCGGGGAGGAATGAGCTTGGGGAGGGGGAGAGAGGGGGGCCCACGGCCACGCGCGACCGCGGCGCGCCCCCTCCCGCCGCCGCGGGGTGAGTCACCGCTCTGCATTGTGACGTCACGCGCCGGCCTGACATCTGACGTCACGCCCCTACGCGCGGAGAGGGGCGCGCGGGGGGGGGAAGTGCTTTCCCCCCCCCGCCACCCCCACGGGCGCGCGTGACGGCGGCGTGGGTATCCCCCCACCCCCCCCGGTCTCGGCAGAGGGCCCCGGCGGGGTGGAGGGCGCCGAGCCCCCCGCGGCGGGCGAGGAGCGGACGGTGACGGCACCGCTGGTGCGACCCCCCGGTCCCCCCAAAGAGGCCGCCCCCGAACGGGAGACATGGACCCGGCAGATGGATTTCATCATGTCCTGCGTGGGCTTCGCCGTGGGGCTGGGCAACGTCTGGCGCTTCCCCTACCTGTGCTACAAGAACGGCGGAGGTGAGCCCCGCGCTCGCCCCACGCTGCGGGGGTGCGCCACGGGGCGCGGGGGGCACCCCCTTCCCACCGCGGAGTGTGTGCGTGGGGGTCACCTCACGCTGGGCTGGCTCGTCCTGCACCTCCGAGGGGCTCGCGGGCCACCCCGCGGGTGTTCAGTGTCACTCAGAGAGCTGGGGGCCGTGGGAGCCCCCCGCCACCTGCCCGTGCTGACCTACATCGCGGCGAGGGGAGGGCGCGGAGGCGCCTTCGCCATTCGCTGCGCCCGGGCGGGCGGCGCGGGGAAGGGGGGGAGTGAAAGGGGGAGCCGGGGGGGGGGCGGTGGCGGCTGAGCCGGCCCCCTGCCCCCGGCCCCAGGTGTCTTCCTCATCCCCTACCTGCTCATCGTCTTCGTGGGCGGCATCCCCATCTTCTTCTTGGAGGTGGCTCTGGGGCAGTTCATGAAGCAGGGGGGCATCGCCGCCTGGAACATCGCCCCCCTCTTCACGGGTAACGCTGCACCCGCCCGCACCCTGCCCGTGCCCTGCCTGCACCCTGCCCGCGGCCCCTGCACCCTGCCCAGGGCCCCCGGCACCCTGCCTGCACCCTGACTGTGCCTCGACTGCCCGCAGCCTGCTGGGGCCGGCGGCACCCTGCCCACGCCCTGCCTGCTCCCCTGCACCTTGCCCGCGTCCCACTGCTGCCCTGTGCCCCAGCCAAGGGTGGCAGCTGCCTGCACGTGTGCCCCGTGGCACCCTGCACTGCCCTGCCTGCCTTGCCTACCCCTGTGGCTTCCTGCCTGCATGCTGCTGGATCCCGGGGGCTGCCAGGTCCCCACCTCAGCAGTATCCTGCTGGCTCTCCCCTGGTCCTGTGCCATGCTGCTGGCTGTCCCCACCCCATCCTGTCCCGCCTGGGCTTGCCAGCTCCCCCTGTCCTATTCCTGCCAGCTCCCTGCTGTCCTGCCCAGGGCTGCCAGCTCCCCCTGTCCTGTCCCCCATCAGCTCTCCTCTGTCCTTCCCCATCCCTGCCAGCACCCCGCATCTCACCCCATGCCGGGTGCCAGGTGCCCACAGCTGCCTGCGGGCTCCGATCTCCCCGTGCTGCAGGTTTAGGCGTCGCCTCTATGGTGATTGTCTTCTTCTGCAACTCCTACTACATCATGATTCTGGTATGGGGGCTCTTCTACCTGGTGCACTCACTGACGGACACCCTGCCCTGGGCCACCTGTGGCCACTCCTGGAACACGGACCAGTGCACGGAGCTCTTCAACCTGGACCTCTGCTACAATGTCAGCACTAATGCCACTGCCAGCACTTGGACCTCCAACTTCAGCTGCGCTGACATGACCAACAAACGCTCACCCGTCATTGAGTTTTGGGAGTGAGTGTGGGAACCAGGAGGGTGTTGCCCAGGGCCAGGGGTGTTGCACCGGCACTCAGCATAGCCCCACTCTGCAGGAACAAGGTGCTGCGGCTCTCTGGGGGCATTGACGAGCCAGGGGAGATGAACTGGCAGATGATCCTCTGCTTGGTCACCACTTGGATCGTCGTCTACTTCTGCATCTGGAAGGGTGTAAAGTCGACTGGGAAGGTAACACTGGCAGGGGGAGGACACTCATCAAGGCCACTGGCATGGAGAAATGGGACGGCAGCACACAGCACTGCTGGCTCCGGCCCTCCTGTGCCACAGCCCACAGGGGTGCAAGGCCCCTGTCCTGTGTCTATCCAGGAGGTGCCACCAGTCACTGGGGACATTCCCAAGCTTTAGTCCCATTGGGACACCTATGGCACATTGCAGAGAGCCCTGGCCCTGGGGGTCTCACATGCACCCACTGCTCTGCAGATTGTCTACTTCACGGCACTCTTCCCATATGTGGTCCTCATCCTGCTGCTGGTCCATGGGGTAACACTGCCTGGTGCGCTGGGTGGCATTGTCTACTATCTGAAACCTGACTGGACCAAGCTGGTTGAGGCACAGGTGAGGGCAGTGGGGAGGACAGGAGGAGGTTGGGTGCTGTGCACCCCTGGCACCCTCATCATGCACCTACACCCTCCCTCATGCCCCAGGTCTGGATTGATGCCGGCACCCAAGTCTTCTTCTCCTACGCCATTGGGCTGGGCGCCCTGACTGCGCTGGGCAGCTACAACCGCTTCCACAACAATTGCTACAGGTAGGGCTGTGCCAGCTGCACGCAGTCCCCTGCTGTATGTCCCACTGCCCCCGTGGTGGGAACCCCGGGGTCCCCTGGCACCTCCTGACCCGCTCTGCCCACAGGGATGCCTACATCCTGGCCGTGATCAACAGCCTCACCAGCTTCTTTGCCGGCTTCGTCGTCTTCTCCGTGCTTGGCTTCATGGCCTCTGAGCAAGGCGTGGACATCTCCAAGGTGGCCGAGTCCGGTGAGTGCCGGACGGCAGATGCCGACTGGCACTGTGTCCCCTGCAGCACCCCTTGAGTGGCACCCCTGACCCCGCTCTCCCGCAGGTCCTGGGCTGGCTTTCATCGCCTACCCCAAAGCTGTGACGCTGATGCCCTTGTCCCCGCTGTGGGCCACGCTCTTCTTCATCATGCTCCTTGTGCTGGGGCTGGACAGCCAGGTGCTGTGGTGGGCAGGGAGATGGGGACAGGGAGAGGATGGGTGGCACACCCCCACTGAGCCCCGCTTTCTGCCACAGTTTGTCGGCGTGGAGGGTTTCATCACGGGCATCCTGGACCTGTTCCCCCAGCCAGGGGCTGGCTCGCTGCGCCGTGAGCTCACTGCTGCACTCTGCTGCATCGTCTGCTGCCTCATTGACCTCTCCATGGTCACACAGGTGGGGGACATGGCAGGGATACTGCCCAGCTGGCCCCACACTGGACACCTGCACCTGCTCCCTCTCATGGGGTCCCAGTGTCGGGTGGGACTTCCCTGGGGCTGCTGCCCCCCCAGCAGTGGAGCTGCCCACAGTGTGGGGGTCCCTGTGGTGTGGGGGTGCTGTGGGAGCAGGGTGCCCATGGCAGTGCAGGGTGTCCATGCCAGGTGGGGCACCGGTGCTGGCAAGGCTGTGCCAGCACCATTGTGGAGACGTGCAGGGCAGCTGGCACAGTACCAGTGACATGGGTGCCTTCCCGGCAGGGCGGCATGTACGTGTTCCAGCTCTTTGACAACTACTCGGCCAGCGGGATCACACTGCTATGGCAGGCTTTCTGGGAGTGCGTGGTCATTGCCTGGGTCTATGGTGAGGCCAAGGGTACACGGTGGGGAGGGGACACGAGGGGACACGGGTGCCCCGCAGAGCGCAGCTGACGCACTCCTCCCTGCAGGCGCCGACCGCTTCATGGACGACGTGGCCCGTATGATCGGCTACCGGCCTCTGCCCGTCATGAAGTGGTGCTGGGCTGTGGTGACGCCCCTGGTCTGCGTGGTGAGCAAGAAGGGCACCGTGTATGGGGACGTGCGTGGGGACACGCGTGGGGACACGGGTGTGCCGCTGCCCCGGGCTGTGCCGCGGGCACGGAGCGCCCCCCGGCGGCTGCTCTGGGCACACGCGTGTCGAGACCATGAGGCGCGACTGCACGCCGGGGGCTGCGTGGTGACACGCGTGGGGGGCAGGGACTGCCAGCCTCCTGCTCCGTGGGAGCTCACCCCCCCCTCCCCACCCAGGGCGTCTTTGTGTTCCACGTGGTGAATTACAAGCCGCTGACCTACAACAAGACGTACGTGTACCCGTGGTGGGGGGAAGCCATCGGCTGGGTCCTGGCACTCTCCTCCATGCTCTGCATCCCCTGCACCGTTATCTACAAGCTCCTGCGCTGCAAAGGCTCCTTGCGCGAGGTGAGGGCGGCAGAGCGGGGACCCTCCTGCCTCTCTCCCCACCCCAAGCAACCCTGTCCCCCTCTCAGTCCTGTCCCCATCCTAGTCCCAGCCCCGTTCAAATCCCAGCACTGTCCACATTTCCATCTCGGTCCCATCCACATCCAGATGCCTTCCCTGTCCTCATCACTGTCTCATTCCCATCCAGATCCTCTCCCTGTCCCCATCACTGCCTCATTCCCATCAAAATTCCATCCCTGTCCCCATCACTGTCTCACTCCCAACCTCACCTGAATCCCATCCATGCTTACATCACTGTCTTAGTCCCATCCCTGTGTGAATCCCATCTCTGTCCCTATCACTCTTTACTCCCAGCCAAATCCTGTTTATGTCCCCATCACTGTCTCAATCCTGTCCCCATGCAATCCCTGTCCCTCTCTCAATCCCATTTAATCCCTTTCCCATCCTAGGCTCACCCCCATCTAAGTTCCATTCCTATCCTCATTGCTCGCACTCCCGTCAGATTCCTATCCCCATCACTGTCTCACTCCCAACCTCACCCAAACCCCATCCTTGCTGACATCACTTCTTAATCCCGTCACTGCCTCATGTCCCTATGCAATCTCTGTCCCTTTCTCAATCCCATTTCAATCCCCTCCCTGACCCAGTCTGACCTCTATCCCATCCAATACCTACTCCTTCCCTCATCTCAGTCCCCTGTGCTCTGTGGGGGATTCACCAAGCTGGGTCCAGGCAGTCCCAGTGCTGCCGCCTCGGGTGCTGACACAGCGTCCCCACAGCGCTGGCAGCTCCTGACCACTCCGATCTGGGGCCAACACCACCTGGAGTACCTGACGCCCGAGGCAGAAGCCAAGCTGCTGGCCCCAGAGCCCCCCAAGGAGAAGGCAACACTCTTCGAGACTGTGATCTGAGCATGGGGAGGGTCGTGCTGCTCCCGCCCGCCATAGCAATAATGCCAGCACTGCCTCCCACCCACGCTGCCCCGTGCCCCACGCACCGCCCCGGTCGCCGGCCTCGCTGCAGGGGGGCTGAACACAGCGAGGTGGGGGGGGGCCGGGGGCCGCGGAGCCAGGGCGACTGCGGGGCGCAGGAGGGGTCCCCGGCGCAGGGGGAGCGTGGCAGCCCGGGGGGCTGGCAGGGAGGCCGCGGGCCGGGGGAGTGAGTGGGACAACCCTTCCCTGGCCCCTGCCCGCGGCCCCCACAGCCCCCCATTCACTAACTGCTTCCCGTAGCGTTTGTCTGGTGTAACCCCAACCGCCCCGACATCTGGCAATAAACTGGGAGACCCTGGCAGCCCTGGCACTGCAGGCAGGGGAAAAGGGGCACTGGCAGTGGGCAGCTGGGTGGTGAGATGTGGGGTGGCACGGGCCTTTAGGGGGCAGAGGTTTGAGGGGGACAGGGTTCAGGGACACCTGGGTTCCTCTCTTGGGGTGACTTGGGAGTGACAGGCTGCCGGAGCAGCGGGATTGCCATCCTCTTCCACCACAGGATGTGGATGCCTGCAGGCTGTACCAAGCCCAAGTTCACATGTGGGACTGGAGCATTCCATGCAGCTAGGGCTGGCCCTGCTTATCAGCCCCAAGGGGCAGATTTCGGTCCAGAGGCTTTGGAGGTCCTGACTGTCAACAGGGGTGGGTCAGGATCCAGCTGTATGCCACCAAGAGCTACTCTTGTTAGCTTTGGGGCTCCCCGCTCCCTGCCCTGTGCCATAGGAACAGCCCTCAGCTGGGGAGGGCTGCGTGGACAAGGGGATGAGGCAGCCCGTGGGCCTGGGCATGTAGCCAGGAGAAGCCAAAGGCTCAATCTGCTCCAGATCCCTTGAGCTGCCTAAGCCCCATCCCAGTGGATTGCCAGCCAGCGGGGTGCACGTACCCTGTGCCTCCCACCAGCAGATCCCAGAAAGGCCAGTTCCAGTCTGTGCCATGAGACCTGCATGGAGCCCCAAGGAAACCACTGGCATGCTGTGCTTGGAGTGGCTGATAGACATCCCTGTGCCCTGGCTGGGTGTCAGTGTCCTGCCATACCCAGTGTCCCACCTCCAGCAGCACCATGGCCACCCCAAGGGGTGTAGCTGTCCTGCCCATGAAGGGACAAGGGCGAAAAAGTGTCCCCACCTGTCCCGGCCATCCTCGGGCACAGGGCTGGAGCAGCAGTGCCATGTCAGGTGTCCATGTCCAGGCCCTGGGAGCACCATGGTTCCAGAGGCTCTTGTTTCGGGGTGCTGGCTCACCCCACCACAGTACCCTCTCACCCCACTGGGGCGAGCCAGCAGTTCCTGCCCCACCGGCAATGCACACCATAATTAGCACGGGCAGGGCGGAAGCATCACTGATAATTGGCGGTGACTCCTTAGCACTGGAGCGCCACATGCTCAGGGCTCAGCAGGACTTTCCGGCAGGGCTGGTTGGCGGGACTGACTGTCATCCCAGTGCACTGCCTGGCGTGCGGGGCCTGGCTGGCTCCCCAACACTGGAGTGGGGACAGGGTTGGGCGTGGGGTGTGGGGGTGAGCACCGTCAGCGCCTGCGCTTCATGCTGCAGCACGCCCTGGTCCCGCCACCCCTTCCTAAAAGGCAAGCTGCAGGGTGCTGCTGGCACAGACGATGAGAGCACCGGGACCAGGCAGAGGTGGGCAAAGGACAGGGGATAAAGGGGTGCCAGGGGTTCCTTTTGCTGGCTGGGCTTTCCCCACGGGTCTGCTGTAGCACCCACGTGACCCCACAGGAGGGGACTCGACCTGCGTTGTGCCCTCGCAGGGCAGGTGCCCACAGCACCATGAACCGGATCACGGTGTACGAGCGTGCCAACTTCGAGGGGCTGAGCCGGGAGTTCACCTGCGACGTGCCTGACCTGCATGAGCTGGATTTTGGGAACTGCATCGCCTCCCTGAAAGTAGTGGGGCAGCCCTGGATTGCCTACACAGACCCCAAGTACGAGGGGGAGCCGCACGCCTTTGAAGAGGGTGAGTACCCCTCCGTGGAGAGGCCCAACAGCTTTTCGGCACTGCGCCTCGTTCACCACGACCTGGGGGAGCCACAGATCACCCTCTACGAGCACCCCAACTTCCAAGGCGCCTTCAAGGTCGTGACAGAGGAGACCAACTTGGCATATGGGTACTTCAACGACCGGGTGGCCTCCCACGTGGTGCAGCGAGGTGTCTGGCTGCTCTACCAGAACCCCGGCCGGGGCGGCTGGCACTGCCTGGCATGGCCTGGGGAGCATCTCGCCGACTACAAACTGGAGCTGAACTTCCAGGCTCGGCTGTCCCACCTGCGCCCACTGCGGCCCGGGAGGCCCCTGGTCTCCGCACGTCTTCTTTGGGAGAAGAAGCGGGTGGAGGAGGAGCGGGAGGTGCTGGTGGATGAGATCGAGGGGGTGAACGAGACAGAGTCGGAGCAGGCGCTGGCAGCCAGCAGCAGCCGGGAGTACGGCACCACGCTCTGGCAGAGCTTCCACTTCAGCAATGCCACCAGCCTCAAAGCCGGGCTCTCCTTTACACTGACTGTGGAAGCCTCCAACATCTTCACGGTGCAGAAAGGGCACAGCGAGTCCAGCACCCGCCGGCAGCGCGTGGAGGTGCAGCTGCCGGCCAAGATCCCCCCGCGCACAGCGCTCAGCATCCAGGTCCTGAGGAAGGAGGTGACACTCTCCGTCCCGGTCCTGCTCACCATCACCCAGAACGAGGCCGTTCGGACGGAGATGGGCGAGTACAGGAGCATATCAGGGACCAACATCAGTGCCCGCTACAGCTTGAAGCCACTGCCAGCCTCGGTCAGGGAGTAGGCAGCCACTGAGGGGACAGACGCAATGCCTGGCACCAGGATGGAGCTGTAGCTCTGTGCCGGGGCCGGCCAATGGCTCTGCCCCCTCCGTGGTGTGAGACTCCCTTCTGTCCAGTGGTTCCGGCTGGCAGGACCTGCCGGTGCCTCCTCCCAGCCGGTGTTTCCAATAAACTCCCTTCCCCAACCGCTTAGGTCTCTGCTGCTGCTGGGGCCGGGGTAGGGGTGGGATGAGGGGGACACTGGGCTGGGGGTTGCACAGGACTGGGGGTGCACATGGGGTTGGGGGGGACACTGGGCTGGGAAGGACATCGGGCTAGGGGGGCACGGGGCTGGAATTGCCAGGTGATACCAGGCTGGGGGAGCTGGCGGGGCACAGGGAAGAGTTGGGGACACCAGGCTGGAAGAGGACATCAGACTGGGGGAGCAGGGGGACACTGGGCTGGGGCTGCCAAGGGTACATCGGTCTGGGGGAGTCTGGGGACACCGGGCTGAGGGGTGTACTGGGGCAGCTGGGGGGACAGGAGAAAAGGAAGCCGAGGAACACTGGGTTGACGGGGACAAGGGACCACGCACGGTCCGGGGGAGCCGGGGACACCGGGCCAGCTTGGCCCCGCACAGACCGGGCTGGGGCAGCCACCGCGATCCCCGCCACGCCCCGGACCCTTGGGCACGTCCGTCGGGGACACCGGGAGACACCGGCGGTGCAGAACCTGTCGGGCGGGCACACGCCACGCCCCCAGCCACGCCCCCCACGTGGCCGTCGCCGCCGCCGGTCTCTTTAAATGATGCAACACCTCGCGCGCTGAGCCCGCCTCCCGCGCGCCCATTGGCCCGGCCGGGGCCGGCTCCCCCCTTCCATTGGTCGGAACCGACCTCCCTCGCTGCCGATTGGCCGGGAGCCGCCCCGCCCCCCGAGCAGGCACCGGCGAAGGCGGCAGCATGGCGGCGGCGGCGGCCACGGGGGCCATGGCGGCGGAGGAGGCGGAGGAGGCGCTGGGGCTGTTCACCGGCATCGGCCTCAGCGAGGCCAAGGCGCGGGAGACGCTGCGCAACGGGGCTCTCAGCGCACTGCTGCGCCGGGCCGTGCTGCAGGTGCGCCCGCCGCGGGCCCACATCCCGGTTCCCGGTACCCCGGTGTTATCCCGGGACCCTGGCACCCCGAGAATCCGCTACCTCAGCACCTCGGTACCTGGTACCCCTGTACCCGGTGTCACCTCCGAGACCCGGCACCCCGATCCCCGGTGTCACGCCGGTACTCTGGTCCCACTCTCATTCCCGGGACCCCCCCGGCCCCGCCTCCTCCCAGCCCCGCCGAGCGGCCTCCGCCCTTGACATCCTCCCCCCGCCCCACCCCGGTGCCGCCGGTTCTCCGGGGCTCATCCCTAACCCTCCCCCGGGTGGCGGCAGGCTCGGAGCGCGCTGGGGCCGGCGCTGGACAAAGCCACGGGAACGCTGCTGTACAACGCGGCCGCCCGCCTCAAGGACCCGAAGCACCTCGGCTTCCTCGTAGGCTACATCGCCCGCAGGGAGATCCTCACGGACCTGCAGCTCAACGGTACCGCCCGGCCCCAGCCCCCGCCCGGCCCCGGCGGGGAGGGCTCTGCTCTAACCCCTGCTCTGTCCCCAGCCGCTCTGGAGTACGTGAGGAGCCACCCCCTGGAGCCCCTGGATGCAGCGGACTTCGAGCAAGCCTGTGGCGTGGGGGTCTGCATCACCCCCGAGCAGATCGAGGAGGCGGTGAGTGGGGCTCTGACCCTGCGAGGACAGAGCAAGGGACACTGGACTGGCTGCTGGTGCTGTGCTCCTGCCTGCTGGTTCATCCTAGTGTCCCCGTCCTGCTCCCAGGTGGAGGCCGTGATCAGCGAGCACCGAGCGGAGCTGCTGGCAGAGCGCTACCACTTCAACATGGGGCTGCTGATGGGTGAGTGGGGACACCAGGGCAGCACCTGCCTGGTGCTCATGGCTGCCACGTCCTCGTGCCTGCCTGCCAGTGCCACTGCCTGCTCCTCTGGATCCTGTGAGACAGCCCTTTGCCACGTGCTGCCCCAGTTGGTGTGTTGCTGTGCCACAGTCCAGCAGGGAGATATCCTGCCACATCCCCCGCTCGAGCAGGGCCGTGGTGCCCTGCGGCTGGGACAGCTCAGGGGCAAAGGCTGCCTCTGGCCACTGGCTGTGCCGTTCTGTGTCAGCGGCTCTGGCTGAAGCTCCCCCAGGCTGGGCTGTGCCCCTTGCCCACGGGGATGCCCTGTCCACAGGGGAGGCTCGGAACCGGCTGCGGTGGGCAGATGGGAAGACCATCAAGAATGAGGTGGACCTGCAGGTGCGTGCAATGGCTACAGGTCAGGTGCTGCTTGGGGTCCCTTGGGGGTGCTGTGACTGGTGTGGGACCCGCCAGCCTGTTCCCTGGAGGACCCAGCGCTGGGGACAGCCTGCCCTGGGTAGGTGCAGGCAGGGTGAGGGGGGTGGCAGCTGAACAGGACATCTCCAGACCCTGGGGCACAGGGAGCCTTTTTGACTTCTGATGGTGTCTCACTTCTCCAGGTGCTGCATTTGCTGGGACCAAAGACAGAAGCTGACCTGGAAAAGAAGCCAAAGGTGAGGAGAAGAGGCTGGGGACTTGGATGGTATTTTCGTGCTAAATGTCCAGGCAGGATCCCATATAGCTGCTTTAGGCTCAGCTGCCACCACGGGCATGGGTCTGAGAGAGCACTGGGGACAGCAGACTGGGCCAGGAGGGGAAGGTGCGTGCTAGGGCTGGGCACTCAGGCTCCTGTGCCGGTCCCTGCAGGCTGCAAAGGCCCGGCTGGCCCCGGTGGAGAAGCAGAAGGTAGCTGTGGTGGAGAATGGTAAGAGACTGTCCTCCTGTGGGCAGCTTCCTCAGCTCCTTAGTTCTTGCTGGGGCCTGTGTCTGAGCTGGGCCCTGGCAGCTGCGGTCAGGCCCCTGCTCAGCCCCATCTCCCTGCAGGTGATGTGGGCACAGAGACTAAATCACTTTTGGAGCAGCTGCGGGGAGAAGCCCTCAAATTCCACAAGCCAGGTGAGTGTGAGGAGCCACTGCCGCGTGTGGGGCCACTCCCCCAGCTCTGTGCTTGGTCCCAGCTCCCTGTGCTGCAGGGGACTGGCTTAGTCCTGTGTCCTTTACCCCGGCTGCTGGCTGGGCTCAGTTTGGGCAGTGCTGCAGCCCTGAGCAATTTCTGCCTGCAGGAGAGAACTACAAGACTGAGGGCTACATGGTGACACCCAACACCATGGCCCTGCTGAAGCAGCACCTGGCAATCACGGGTGGGCAGGTGAGGCTGCGTCCCCCAGCCTAGCGGTGGGTGACACTGCCAGGGGTGGCTGGGGGAGACACAGCTCACAGGTGGCATGGCCAGGGACAGCACCCACATGGCATGGGGGGCTCCGTGGGATTGCCAGGGGCTCACGTCAGTGCCACTACTGTCAGGGAGGGGAAGAGTCTCCTGCTGAAGGACAGAGGTGTCCCCTTTCCCCCTGCAGGTACGGACACGGTTCCCTCCTGAGCCCAATGGGATCCTGCACATCGGCCACGCCAAGGCCATCAATTTCAACTTTGGCTATGCCAAGGTAAAAAGCACCAAGGTCTCCTGGCCACTGCCTTCCCTCACTGTTTGGCTGATGGCCTGGCCCTGTGGTCCCCTGGGGAGCAGCTGTTCACCATCCCCTCATCCCCAGGCCAACGGTGGCGTGTGCTTCCTGCGCTACGACGACACCAACCCGGAAAAGGAGGAGGAGAAGTACTTCACGGCCATCCGGGAGATGGTGGAGTGGCTGGGTATGGCTCGGGCTGGGGAGGGCAGGATCAAGCCAGGTGCCGGGGACATCCCTGCATGCAGGTCCCGCTGCTGGGCCTTCCAACCTGCTCCATTTCCCCCATCCCCATAGGCTACCAGCCCTATAAGGTGACCCATGCATCGGATTACTTTGACCAGCTCTACACGTGGGCCCTGGAGCTCATCCGCAGGTGAGCGTGTGGGGTGGTAGGGATGTGCCAGCATGGTGTGTATGTCCTGTGCCACAGCTGGGGCTCCCCCTTGCCCAGGGGATAGGTTACTCGTGTCTGGTGACAGCATTTCCCCTCCGTAGGGGTCAGGCATACGTCTGCCATCAGAAGGTCGAGGAGATCAAGGGCCACAACCCTCCACCCTCACCATGGCGGGACCGGCCTGTGGAGGAGTCGCTCCTGCTCTTTGAGGTACTCCTGACTGGGGCAGGTGTTGTGTGCCTGTGGGTCTGGATCTGTGGCTCAGCTGGCAGCTTCCCCCTCTCCATAGGACATGCGAAAGGGCAAGTTTGGGGAGGGGGAGGCCACGCTGCGGATGAAGCTGGTGATGGAAGATGGGAAGATGGATCCTGTTGCCTACCGCGTCAAGTTCACTCCGCACCACCGCACGGGGGACAAGTGGTAGGGAGGGCCTCTGGTGGGTCTGGATTTCCTGAGAGTGGGGAGGTGTCGGGAGGGGAGCAGCACCGTGCTCTGCCCTGGGCTGACTGTCTGCCTTGCAGGTGCATCTACCCCACGTACGATTACACACACTGCCTCTGCGACTCCATCGAGCACATCACGCACTCCCTCTGCACCAAAGAGTTCCAGGCCAGGTGAGCACTGTGCATGACATGGCCCAGGGACGAGCCAGACCTGGGAGCAGCTGGCTGCATCCTGACAGCTGCCAGCATCCGTGGGGCTGAGCTGGGCTGTGCCTGCACTTCTCTTGCAGGCGCTCCTCTTACTTCTGGCTCTGCAATGCACTGGATGTCTACTGCCCTGTGCAGTGGGAGTACGGGCGCCTGAACCTGCTCTACACCGTCGTCTCCAAGAGAAAGATCATCCGGCTGGTGGAAACGGGTGCTGTGAGGTATGAGCAGGGTCAGCAGCCAGGATGGGACTCGCCCAGGACATGCCTGGTTGTCACACCTATGTTTTCCCAGGGACTGGGATGACCCACGGCTCTTCACACTGACAGCCCTGCGCCGGCGAGGCTTCCCCCCTGAGGCCATCAACAACTTCTGTGCACGGGTAGGTGCCTGGGAGGGGGTGGGACGGGGCAGGTGGATGCGTTCCCTGGCCAGCTCAGTGACGACAGGCTGTCCCTCAGGTTGGTGTGACAGTGGCCCAGGCAACGATGGAACCACATCTGCTGGAGGCGTGTGCACGGGAGGTGCTGAACGAGCAGGCCCCCCGTGCCATGGCTGTCCTGGAGCCCCTCAAGGTCACCATCACCAACTTCCCTGCCCCAAAGGTGAGACTGCCGTGGGCTGGAGTCGGAGTGGGGTTCCCCAAGATCAGCATTCACCCTCTTTTTCTCCCCAGGCACTTGAGGTCCTTGTGCCCAACTTTCCAGCCGATGAGAGCCGGGGTTTTCACAAAGTGCCCTTGCATCCCACCATCTACATTGAGGAGACAGACTTCAGGGAGGTGAGCCAGGCCCACTGGGCCATTCAGCCCTCGCTCTTGGAGCTATGGCTTGTGCAGCAGGAGCCTGGCAGCACTGGAATTGGTGCTGGTGCTGCACACACAGGTCACAGGCAGGTGTCAGGTACGTGACTGTGACTTCCAAATGTGCCAGCAGCTCTGAGGGGCACTGGGGAAATGCTGCCCTCAACCTGGCCAGGATGTGTCCAACCATTGGTGCCCACTCCGGCCTGTGCCCTGGGGAATGTCCCACAGCTGCATGGGAGTTCAAGCAGCTCTGGGATCACTGATCCCTGGGACAGCAGGAGTGGGGATAGAGAGACATGCTAGAGGAGGGGGCACCTGCTGCCCCTGCTGAGACCCGTCCTGCAGCCATGAACTCTCTTGCAGGAGGCAGACAAGGGCTACAAGCGCCTGGCTCCTGGGCAGCCGGTGGGGCTGCGCCACGCTGGCTACGTCATTGCCGTCCAGAACGTCATCAAGGTGGGTGGCTCGGGGCACTTGTGACATGAGGCTGAGCTGTGGGATGTCAGGACGTGGCCATGCTCCAGTAGGGAAGGGCAGCGACAGTCATCTTGTGCCAGGCACTGTGGGCACAGTGAGGGCGAGGGCTGCCTGTGTGGCAGCTCGCTGCCAGCCCTGTGCCTCATACAGCGGGCAGCAAGGTGGCCCCAAGATGGGGGACTGGGGGTTCGGCCCCAGGCCTGTCCTGTGGGATGGGGCTGCTGCCTGACCATTGCCTGACAGCCGAGCTCATCTCCTCTCCCCCAGGACGTCAGTGGGCGCGTGATTGAGCTGGAGGTGACCTGCACCAAGTCGGATGTGGCGGAAAAGCCCAAAGCCTTCATCCACTGGGTGTCAGAGCCGCTGGCGTGTGAAGTGCGGCTCTACGAGCGGCTGTGAGTGCCTGACTGCCCACAGGGGCAAGGACAAGAGCAGTGCTGCTGGAGTGGCAGCACGGCTGTGCACCAGCAGGCCCTGCTGGGGTCTGCCCAGCCCTTTGCCGGGGGAACATTTTCGGCATCAGTGGGGTCCCGTGAGCGGCACCACATCCCCTCATCTGGCAGCTTTGGGATGAGATTCTGTCTCATGGCAGGTTTTTGCACAAAAATCCTGAGGACCCATCGGAGGTGCCCGGTGGCTTTCTGAGTGACCTCAACCCTGTGAGTAGCAGCAGCAGCTGGGGCTATGGGCCCGGGGTGAGCTGGGACCTCCTCTGCCCGTGTCTGAGGCACCCACTTCTGTGTACACCCTACCCCTCTTGGGGCAAGGCCTTGCTGTGTCCGCGGGTGGAAGAGGGGTGAGGGAAAGCAGGGGTGTGGAGGGGGCAGAGGGGTCGGGGTGCTGGCTTAGCTGTCTCCCCCTGCCAGGACTCCCTGCGTGTGGTGCACAATGCCCTAGTCGACAGCTCCGTCCTCTCTGCCCAACCCTTTGACAAGTTCCAGTTTGAGCGGCTTGGCTACTTCTCTGTGGATCCCGACAGCAGGGAGGGGAAGGTGAGCCCAGGGGCTGAGACAGCAGGGCTTAGAGCCATGGGGCTCAGAACTATGGGGCTCTGAGCAGACGCTCTGTTTCCCCCCAGATGGTCTTCAACCGGACGGTGACGCTGAAGGAGGACCCCGGCAAGGCCTGAGGGAACTGCTGCTGCCACACCACTGTGGTGTTGCTTCCCCGGGGGTCCTTGCACACCCCCAGTGCCACCGTGCCTTGATGCAGCCCCCTGGGGCACCCCACAGCATCGCCTCAATAAATGGATATCCCAGCCCTGTCCCCACGCTGTCACTGCCTCCTGTTCACCTGCTCAGCCTTGGGGTGCTGTGTCGGGGAGGGCCTCCCCTGTTCTTGAGGCTCAGAAGCTGCTCCCATCTGCCGTGCAGCACTGGTGTCCCCACGAAAGCTGCAGCTCCCCCGCCTGGCACTGAGGGACTGGGGTCGAGGGTATCGGGGTGGGATGGAAAAGGGTCCCGGGGGGTGCAGGTAGGACAGACCGGGTGCGAGGGGGTGAAGCAGGGTGCAGGCAGGGTGTGTGCACTGTGTACAAACACTGCCCGAGTGCCCTCCCCCTTTAAGGTGGACTCGAGTAGGGTGGCCCCTGCCCGGCCCCGGGCTGGGGGTCTCGGGGGTGCCGCCGCGGGACTGATGTGCCCCCCGTGGCCTGAGCCCCGTGCCCGTGCCACTGGCCCTACTGTGAGCGGGGGGAGGCCCTGCCCGGTCCCCCGGGCCACCTTAAGCGGGGCCGGGGCCCGGGAGGCCGCGCCGAGCACATGGGCACGTTAAAGCAGCCCCAGTGCAACCCCACGGCTCGGGGGGATCCTCTGTCCCCACGGGGACCCTCCGCCCCGCGGTACCGCTGGGGGCAGGGGCAGGGCCGGTGCTGGCCGCGCGAGCCTCGGCGCGCTCCCCGGGGAGCCCCCACACCGGGGCCGCGCCCCGCACAGGGCGGCGCGGGGGCCTCGCCCCAGGCGCTGCGCGGGGATCGCGGCCGGGCCGCCCCCGCACGGCGCGGAGCACGGGGTGGGCCGCGTGTGGACCCTCGGTCGGCGTCGCCGCACGGCCGCGCGATGCCGGTGTCGCCGCGGATCCGTCCGGTGCCCCGGCCGGGGCCTGTCCCTGTCGCTGTCCCTGTCCCTGTCCCTCCCTGTCCCTGTCCCTGTCCCTCCCTGTCCCCACACGTCCCCCTGTGTCCCACCCCATGTCCCCGGGGCTGCGCGCGACCCCTCTCAGTGGCGCCCCCCTGCGGCCACCCCCGCCCCCCCCCCGCGGCCGGGCCCCTTTAAGGTGCGGGGCGGGCCCGGGCGCCGAGCTCTCGCGGGGCTTGGGGGCCGCGCTCTCGCGAGGCTGGGGCCGCGCGCTGATTGGCTGCGGGGGGTTGAATGTAAGATGGCGCCCAGGGAGCTGTGAGGGGAAAAGACTCAGGGCCGAGGCGGCGGCGGCGGCGGGGCCGGGGTGAGGCGGGGCCGGGTCGCGCTGCGGCGCAGCTGGGCCGGCGGGCTGGAGGGGCGCGCGGCGGCGG
>JAWWLV010000024.1:9155502-9199781 GCA_035041135.1 Platyrinchus mystaceus | reverse complement strand
GCGCGGCACCGGAAGGCGCGGCCTGGGCGCGGCCCTTGGCGGCCCTGTCCCCGTCGAGCCCCCGACATGGCTCCCGCCGGCGGGGCGGGGGGGGCGGTGTCGCGGCGCCGCCCGCGGGCCCGGCCCGGCCGCCCCGCCGGGAAACAAAGGCGGCGGGAGTGGCCCGGGCAGCGCCGGGTCCCCGCGGGCTGCGCGTCCCCCGCCCGGGCAGGGCAGCGGTGGAGCCACGGCCGATGGTTCCTGGGCTGAATGCGGAGCTTCGCTCGTCCGGGCTGGGTGGTGGAGCGGCCCGTGGCATTCCCATCTGGCCCGAGTCTCGGGGCAGCGCCGGCAACACCTGCGGGGGGAGCAAGGGGGACTCTGGATACGGTACACTGCTGCTGCCTTGTTCTAAGTTCTGTCTGCCGGTAACTCCGGTGTCACGGCCGTGCTGCGCCTGTCGCCGCACGGAGCCCTGTGACAGATGTGCTCACACACTCGTTCCCAGTAACGCTCACCAGGCTGAGGGATACGATTGTTAGGAATTGGGCATCTTGCAATTCCTTAGTAGGAGCTGCTAGGTGCGTGGATGATCATATCTTTGTTTCCTGATTATTTTTTTTCTCTTAATGGAATACATATTATAAATAAAATGGTTTTAATAAAGAAAGAGGAACTGGGGATGGAAAGGGCTTCTTTGTTCTGTCTTCTCCAGAACGTTACAAGTCTAAGAGCTCAGGACAAGAGCAGCAGAAATACATGCAACATGGTGACTGGTGAGTCCAGATTGTCCACATGCTGCAAGTTGTGTGTGTGTTTTCAGTAACCTCAGTCTAAGTTTTATCAACTAACCGTATGTGCTCATGATCTTCAAAGAGTTTCTTGAACTTGTTTCCTGAAAAAAATGCAGTTTTGCTGCACAGAAAGGAGTTACCTTCCTTTATTGGAGAAACTTATTGCCCCGAAGCTCTTTTTTGTTTAAAAGCACAGTATTAAAAACATGCTGCTGAGATCTAGCGAGGGTGGGTGTTTGCAGTTTCCAGTGTGTGGCTGTGAGATAAATGGAATGCACAAATTAGTGTGTTTTAATAACAGTAAAAGTGATGACTGCAGCAACAAGCTGCATATGTTGCCCTACAAAAGTCTGTTGAATGCACACTGGAGTCTTACAGAGATTTTCTGACATAAATGCTGTAAATGTCGTAAATAAGCTGGGTTTAGTTTTAATAAGTAAAATTTCTGGGAGTGCAGTGTTACTTTCCTCAGTCTTCCTCCAGACCGGGTATCTCTGCTGCTGCGTAGAGTTTTGTGAAGTGCAGTTTTGAGTGGTTCGGTGCTTTTAGTTAAATAACCTCAAGCAGCCTTAAAACTGATGTGACTGACCCTGAGAGAAGCTTAGTCCAGCTGCACTGTTACCTGCAGGGCCTGTGACTCCTGTCTGATTGCCAGAGTAGGAGAGCTGTGGAGAAAACCCAGGGAAGATCCCGCTGCTGTTCAAGGGCAGAAACAGATGCCTTGTGTTGCAGTGGGGCTCTGGCCCACGCCTGAGACTTGCAGTGTTGCAGGGACTCAGGTGGGAGTCTCACTGTTGGAGGCATTAGTGGCTCTCAGTGGCTCTCAAGCACATATAAAGGAAGATTTTTTTTCCATGATAGGAGAGAGAAAAAGAGAGATTCCTTGTGACACAGGAATATTTTCTAGTAGAGGAAGACTGGCCTAGTAGGCTCTTGATTTTGATGCTAACAAGATTAAGATGGAGTAGCTGAGCAGGGTTGAGGATTTGTATCTAAAAAATTTATGCTGTTTGTTCTGCTTCCTGATGGTTAGAAGAGGTAGGTGATGATTTGGTGGTGGACCTCTCCTTGATCTTTGGGCTTGCTGCTTGGGCTTCTGGGTTTCTTGTGCCTTCTGGTCTCTGCTATGCAGGAGAATGATGTACCTGTGAGCAGCTTGTGGCAGAAGGGTTGGACTTCCAAAAGCAGAAGTGAGGGATAGTGGATAGCTGTTGTTGGAAACAGAGGCCCTGCTGACCTCCCCACTCTCTTCTTTTGATAAGATTAACAGAAGGTGGATACTGAGTTGTTACAACATAATAAGCACCAATGCAGGAGCAAGGAAGAAGGCAGGACCTGGGAGAGGTGAGCCCATCCTATTCAGCAGCAGCTGGCTGTCAGAGAGCCTGTAGTCTCAAACAGCACCTGTGACGTTCACGTCTGGGATCCCAGCATGCCATCCTTGAGGCTTATTGCTCAGAAGAGTCTTCCCTCTCAAAGCTGTGTCTGCTGGTGCTCCTCAGGGTGGACATGCAAAACAATTACACTCTTCTGAAAGCCTCACTGTAATATTGAAGTCAAATACTTGCAAGTTCCAAGTAGAAAACTGGGACGAGTTAATCACTCAAAATCTGTTTTACAACCTCAGAGCATGTAACAGCATTTCACAGTTAGATACAAAACACATTCATAAGACCTGGTGTAGGTCTTGTCTGAGTCATTGCAGATGCATTAACATTTTCTTCTCCCTTGATTTCACACCTGGGAAAAGGTTAACCTGTCCTATAGTGGTGTAAAGAACTTTTAGTACTTAGTACTCCTGGAGGAGTGAATAGTCTTAACTGACTCTGTCACCCAGAGTCGCCTCAAAAATGTGTCAGATCAGTGTCTCGTAAAGGCAGGAGAGTTGTTTTTCTGTCCAGTGGTGGGCTCTACAGGAGCTTCTGTGTGGTGATATTTACAGAACTGTTGGATTTGCTAAGGGAACACTGTTAACTGGTGCTTTTAACTAAACATTTCTGCATATTTTAAGAATATTTTCTGTAGTAATCTCATACAGCAACAAATGTAGCTTAGTGAGTCCAGAAACTACAGATAGAACGTAAGTCGCCTCATGTGCGTTCCCCTTACCTTTGATATTCTTTTCTCCTGTGAGCCTGGTCCAATGCACTAGCCGTGAACCTCCATGTAAACAAAAACTGCTGTGAGTTTGGACTGCTGACACCTAACACAAAAAAGGGGTTAGTGTTTGCTCCAGCTCTCCCAGGTTTTGATAATGATTTGAGCTGGACTTGTGCAGTCTGTTTTTGAGTGCCAGGGAAAGCCTAGAGATAACTCTCCTTTCCACACAGCCTTTGGTAGTCTTACGTTCAACCACATATCTCTGTCTTGGTTCCGCTTTGTTAAATCATGGTAAAAGGATACATTAAATTCTTCTTTTGTACCTGTTCTCTTTAGAACTACTGTCACAATGTACGTAGTGATGTCTGTCCATTTTTCCTCCTTTACACAGCTTCATCTAGTAGTGCTGAATTCCCTCTACTAGTCCTAATCTTTTGCTGTTTCACTTCTTTTCCCAACTGTCTCAGTATCTGATGGTGTTTTAGCTCAAATCTATTTATGCTTTATCAAGGCTAATTAGTGCCTTAGAAACAACCAGTATACTCACTGCAAAAACAGTTTGTGGGTTTAAACAAGATAATAAGAGAAGTATGCTGTCAGTATACCCTAGAGCTGTCTGATGTTCTCAGGTGGAATCGTTCTTGGTGGTGGTGGTTTTTTCTTTGCTTTCACTTTCTCCTTGATCATCTGACTACTACTTCTGTCTCTCTTTTGTCTTCATACATGGCATGTTTCATGTTAACCTCTTCCTATATTAAAAGGAGATCAAGCATTGATGATGCTGTTGCCTTTGCCTTTGTCATTTCCAGAGCTCTGCTTCTCCATTTGTGTAGTTCCCTATTTGAGGAATCTCTTGATTCCAGCGCTCTCCTTTTGCTTGTTCTGTTCAAATCGATAAGGCTGCCCTAGTCCTAACAGTGATGGGCTGAATGCTGCATCTGTTGCTCTTCCCTTGTGCTTCCCATTAGCTGCCTAGAATAGCACTGCACGGCCTGATAGAACATACTGTTCGGTTCTCCACCTCTGTGGCTGCAAAGCAGGGCCACAGATATTGATTTCTGAGCCTCTCTTGCTAATAGTGCATGCTGCAAACAAATGGAATGTGCAACTGGATTCGTCTGGTACGGGACTTGCCTGGTCTGGGTGAGGTACAGAGCTGGGAGAGTTTACGTGGCAGTGAGCTCTGTGAATGGTTCTGCAGTCACACCTGGGTATCGTTCAGACTCCCCTGAGCTGCCAAGGGTTAATCTGAGAAATGTGTAGTAGCACAAGATGCCTCATAAAACTAAAGCATCTGTCTTGGGCATCTGGCTGTGCATGTTTGCCAGTTTTCATACAGTACTTGCTATGAGAACTTAGTTACTGGAGTTAGGAATATCCTTGTGTCAACGGAGTGCTGTAGTTAAGACTTTTACTTTCTCTTTCCTTAAGGAACCCTGAGGACCTTGCAATATGAATAATTCTCTGGAGAACACCATTTCCTTTGAAGAATACATCCGTGTGAAGGCACGAACGATCCCCCAGCACAGGATGAAGGAGTTTCTGGACTCCCTGGCTTCCAAGGGGCCAGAAGCTCTGCAGGAGTTTCAGCAGACAGCCACCACCACAATGGTGTATCAGCAGGGTGGTAACTGCATTTACACGGACAGCACAGAGGTAGCTGGGTCTTTGCTTGAACTTGCTTGTCCTGTGACAACCAGTATCCAGCAGCAAACTCAGCCAGAGCAGCAGATACAGGTTCAGCAACCCCAACAAGTCCAGGTAAGTGTCTGAAATCGTTTCTAAATGTATATATGACTTGCTAACCCATGGAGTAGTGTTCAGAGCCGGCTGCTGTCTAACCTGAAGCCTCAGACAAGTACTTAAGAGGCAGAACCAATTAACTTTATATAGAACAGCACTATTTTCCTTTCATTTAAGGAATTTGGTAGTAAATTTCTCTCTTGACTGTGGCTCCCTCGTGCCCCGCTGTAGGAGGAGCAGCGTACATAGCAATGGAGTGGTGTCACCTATTGGAGAAATGGTCGGCAGTTCTGGCGTGGACACAACTCCCGAAGTCTTGTGCTCCAAAGCTGCTATAAATACCACCCTCCTCTGCCTGTCTGACTATCTGGCTGTTCAGGGTGGCCATGGGATCTAACTTGCCTTCAGGATTTTTTTTCTTTTTATGAAAACCATTATTTTTAAATGGTTTCACTTGAACATTCTAAAAGTTGTCCTTCTTGAACTGGCTTTTAAGTGAGGGGGAAATGCCAGGGAGTCAACTTAGGATATGAACCAGGGGACAATACATTTCCTGAAAGGAACTCCATATATGCATATGCATCAAGGTAGATCATCCTTTTGCACAGTGGAGGGAGTTGTCTTAATTAAGTTTTTTTAGCAGGCATTACATTAGGTATTTTATTAAGTATTAAATGAGAAAATCCAGCACCAGAGGGGAAAAAGACCCCAAAGGTATAACTTAAGATAACTGCTTTTGTCCTCAGACACATTTTGTAATTTGAAGAGTTCATAGGTGGCAGAACTAAGGTTTTCTTATGATATGTCTCCAAACAACTGAACTCTGTCTACAGCTGTAATTCTGATACACTTCTGCCTTCTGTAGCAGAATGTAAAGGTGTGAGCTCTTCTTTTACAACAAATGAGGGTATGGAGTCATGAATGACTGGAGATAAGGTAGTGTGAACTTGGTGCAGTGCAGTAGACTTGTGCTAACAGCTCGGTTGTGTGCTTTTATCCTACAGCAAAGACAAACTTACCTCCTTCAGTGGTAACTCATCTCCAATTACTTTCTATTGAGTAAATTAATGCTTAACTGGAACTTCTGCAACCTGTTGCTCTAAAGTAACTTGTCTTGAAAGGCTTTTGAAGAACAAAAGCCTCTAGTCTTATAGGCATGACTTGGATCTCTGCATGAGGCTATTAAAACTGATCAAGAGTGGTTTTGATTCTGCCAGCTACTATGTCTTTTGGAAGAAGTTTTGTTTTTCAGTGGAAGAACTAGGAGGGTTGGCTTTTGAGTGCCTCAACCTTGAAGATGTGGAAGGCCCCCAAACCAATTGTAAAAGTCAAAAGGAATTTCTTTTTTATTTCCTCTCATTTTTTTCTGCTGTAGCCTCCTTTCAGAACTACTCAAAGTTTAGGCTTGACCCTTGCAAGTGTTCTAGTAACAGAGGTAGGGAGGGAGGTCATATCATGTGCTCCAGAGAAAAATAACCTGACCTTCTTGGAAAAAAGCAGAGTTGCTGCCAGCAACCTGTTCCTGATTTTTAAACTGAATGGCCTGCATTCTAAATATGAAAAATTTCTGTTCAAAGTCAAGATTTCAGCAACTTTTCCCAAAGAATGTTGTCTACTATCTCCTCCTTGTTTTTGATGTGCCTCTGCTTTCCCATCTGTCAGTACAGATCATAATTAGTGTTTGTGTTGCCTACCCTGCTGCTCCCTTCCGGGTGTTACAACACCCCAGAACCCTTAGTGGCACATCTGGTACTAGATATAGCTGCAGCTTTTGTGCATTAGCAGGGCAGTTGGACACAGGTGTATTTGATCAGCTAGCTCAGAAGTATCTTGAAGTTTTTTCTGCGAGAACAGAGTGGAGAAGAATGTCTTTACCCCTTTGTGAGAGTGTTTTTCTGTCTCTCAAGATTTGTTATTGAGACATGATTTACATTAAACCAATGATTTAGTGTTCACTTGTCTTTGGACTGTCACTGTGGCAGCAGTGGCAGAGCACAGGGTCTGAATAAAGCTGGATTTTGTTGTGACTCTGGGGAGTGACAGTTCCCGTAGAGCAGTACACCTGGTCCAGCTGGCTCCCTCTGCTAAAATACTGCTTGTGTTGTATTATGACAAATTTTGGTCATCTGCCGAAGCCTCTTAGGTTTTGATTAAACTTGTGTCATCCCAGTACTTGACTTGATAATCTGTTTAGTTCTTGCTAATCCGATTGCAGATCAGTGGAAGACCCTTTGAATGACTGTGCTTATGTCTGGCAGTGTGACAGTGCTGCTGAAGGTGGCTAATAATACGACCAGTCAGATGACCTCACGGTTACAAGTGCTAATGATGACCTTATGATCCTAGTGATAGACAGTGCTCAGGTTTCATCCTAGGTTTTACTTGCTGTGGACAATCAAAGACAGTGTTTGACTGCTTACTGCTTTTATTTATCCTGGCAAAATAAATTTCCTGTTTGAAGAAGTTGCCACCTCAAGATTTTCTTGCCTAAAAGGTTCAACAGAGTTTTGCCAAGTGTTTATTTTAAAGGCTGAGTGGATGCAACTGTTTGGTTATATACAAGAGTCAGTGCTACAGTTGAAGTGTCCTGGAGCTACTTCCACACCCAGTACCACAGCGGTGCCACTGGTGATCTTAAGAAAGAGTTTAGTATGTCAAGTTGTCATACCCTGTGCTGCATCAGAGGGTGGCTGGGGAGGGCTGTGTTTTGCTCCAGTTAGGTAAGAGTTTTATCAGCTCTGCCTTTGATGAGATTGTTGCTTGTTGGTCCTGTGCACTGAGGCCATAGAATTGGTGATGCCAGCGGGAAGAGGTGTCAGCGCTGACCTGCTTACTGAAAATGGTGTTTCCATAGAGGTCAGCAAACCTCTTGTGCCTCTTTCTCTTCCATGAGAAGGTTTAACTGAAGTAATATCAGAGGACAGAAAGTATCTTTGCTTAGGAAGCATGTGGGGAAGATCCTCAGTTTCAGCTTTTTATGAACAGACTGATATCTAGATGGCAGGAGCTTCTTGGCCAGGGCTTGAGGGGAGGATGGTACAACTGAGCAAATCACAGAACTGTGTAGGGAATGGTTAAAGGCCTGTGTAAAATACCTTTCAGTTAAGACTTGGAGGTAGGGTTCCTATTTGTTTATGTTTGAAAAACATGCCAGTATGTTTTTTGTGTAGCATCAGGTATTAATTAGCATTTGCTAGGGCTGAGTGGGACGCTTCAAAGAGTGGTTATAGTCAAGAGTGGTGTTTTCAAGGTAGCACCTACTTGTATATCAAGTAGGGTTCTGTTGGAGAGATTTTTGGTTCATTTGTTTTAACTGTCTTAGGCCTAAATCCCACCGCAGTGTACAGCTTGGCACCATAACCTTGATATTGTAACTGTTCAAACACACCCGAGGCCTAATTTGGCTGATGGAATTCTCTCTCTGATGCTGATGAATGAGCAGAGGAAAAACCTGGAGTGAAAATCTATCTGGCAGTTGTTCTGAAAAGCTGACTTGTACCCTTCCTGTAGACCTTGTTAACTTAGATAGCAAAGGACTTCCTGTAAAGTAGTTAAATAACAAGTTCCAACATTTCCTGCTACTTCACTGATCAGTGTTTTCACTTACTCTGTACTTTAAATCTGTTTTGTATTTGCATATACACTTTCTGGTGTAATGTTAGAAGGATTTCTTTGTTACAGTATTAGTTTTTAATGCTGGACTTTCTTTAGCTTAGGACTGTTGAGGGAAGTGTGTTTTAAGCCTTCTGTCCTTAAATTGGGCTAAAAAAATTGAGATTACTCTTCATGCTCTCATAACATTTTGTCCAAGTGTTTGACTTTGTGTGGGAAGTTTGAGATGAACCCACATTACTTCTGGGGGGGATTTGAAGCATACTTCTCATAGGAAGTTGGCCACCTGCCCCTTCTTACCTCTTGTAGGTTTGAAGCCTGTCACTTGGGGTTCCCTCCAGACAAAACTAAGCTGGAAGATGTCATCTTGTGTCTCGATGTTTGTCAAGGTTGGCTAGTGGGCAAGACTAGACCTAAATTTGAAATAGTCTTCTGGAATGTATAGTGTGGACATTGTTAATAGGGTCTTCAGTCTTGCTCTGAGGTCTGTTCTTGGTGTGTACTACCACTTGCTACTGTAAATGTAGCCTCAGAAACCAAGATCTCTTTGTGAAAAGATGCATTTAAGAGCATGTCAGGTGTTCCAGGGCGAGCTAGATATCAAAAAATCCATGCAGGAAAGAGTTGGTATGTGCTCATTTGGAGTTAGATCATCCAGTCAGTCCACAGATGAAAGTATTACCAAGCAAAGGAAATCTCAATTGTTTCAGTACTGCAGTTCTGATTCCTTTTTGGGCAGAGAATCTGCACAGGGCAGATGTGTTATGAATCCTACTTGAAAGTTTGTCTATCAACCATGAAAAAAGTTTTGGCAACCAGGCTTCAACTGTTCTCATGCTCGTGGAGTTACTTATTGACTCTTTGCGTGTGCTCAGTTAAGGACAGAATACGTTTTTGATCTTAATGTGACAGAAGATTTCCTTTAAGGGAATCTTAAAAATTTAGTTCTGCCCTCCTGTTACAGGGCTGATTTCTAATGCTTTTGATTCTCTAGTCAGCTAGTACTTGATCCAGCTTCTAGCTGCTTTATGGTGAAAAGGCATTTCTGTGTGATGGTAGCCTGCTGGGAAGAGATTCTTTTCATGCTGCTCAATCCAGACTTCTGGCAATAAGTAGTTTTTCAGTACTGGTAACTTGGCATGTTTCTCTCTTGCACCAGTATAACCCAGGAATTCTAAGCATAATGGTTTTGCTTTAATCTTCAGCATAAAGTGAAGATTTAAGGTCCTCCCTGTTGGTCTTGGCCTGTAAATTTAAAACATTCCTCTTTTTACAGAGTCTTTTAAAAAATCATCTGGTGCTGCTGTTTAGTGTAATTCTTTGTCTAACTTGCTATCTGAGGAAAAAAAGGACAATGAGGTCAATGTAAGAAGCTCTGATCTCAGACTGGGTGAAGCCTGTAAATTTGAAATTAATGCTTGTAGCACTCCTGGGTACAACCTACTTGAACATAGGGAGGGATTTACTGCAAGATAGAGTTGTTAAAAATGGATGTAGTTCACAGGGGATGCCTAATGCATGGTAGGTAAAGCTCCAATATCCTTTTAAATAGGAGCAGTCTCTCGTCAGAAGCATCATGTCTGCAGTTTGCAGCATGGAAAACTTCAAGTGATTCTAGAGTCTGACATTTTCATCTTGTTTGGGTCTGAACTCATTCTCTGGGTGTTAACAATAACAGAGTTGGCTCTAAAGCAGTAGCAAGACATCCCAGTTGCAGGAGTTAGGATTGAGTCCTGGGGAGTATCATAGGGCCCCAGGGCATGGACTGCTCAGCTACTGAAAGTGAGGGAAATTGCCTGTGACTTGCAGAGACTACAGGCTTAGGCTCTGAAATGGTTAATGGTTCAAATCTGTGCCATGAGAGGTTTAGGCTGGACGTCAGAAAGCATTTCTTTACCAAGAGAATGGTCAAGCACTGGAAGAGGCTTCTGGCAGGTGGTTGTTGCCCCAGACCTGTCCTTATTTAAGAGACATTTAGACAGGGCCCTTAACAACAGAGCTGTAGCTTATGGTCAGCCCTGGAGTGGTCAGACAGTTGGGCAAGATGATCCATGTAAGTCCCTTCAAACTGGAAGAGTCTCCTCTACAAAAGCAGAAGGGAACAAATGCTCTCTTGTCGCATTTGTTCTTAGACCAGGCCTCTTGCTGACAGTGCCTCTTGCTTTAACCTATTTCATTACCTTTCTAATTGCACTTACGTGATAAAATTGTTTCAGTGCAGGAGCAGACTTTGAATTCTTACTTCTAGCAGAAAAAAAATTATTTCCTTTATATATGTTACAGCACTGACGGGAACTGTAATGTAAAATTGTGTATGGAAAGAAGGTGGGGGTACTTTTAAGGTGTTCTCAGTCAACTTGTGCGAATTCTGAAAGCATTGAAGAAGCACAGGGCAAATGACATGTTTGCCTGTTTCTGTGATTTTGAATCCTAGCAGATAAAGCAAGTGTTTCTTGTTTGAAACTGAAAATAAATCAGTGCAGTAATGCATTAAGTTTGAAACTGAAAATAAATCAGTGCAGTAATGCATTAAGTTTGAAACTGAAAATAAATCAGTGCAGTAATTAATTTAGTTTCTGCAGTCTTTGACCTTTGCCTCGCAGGTAATCTTTTGAACAAGGACTTAAATTAATACTAAGGACTATATTAGTGATTTTTAAAATGGAATATTTTAGAGAATACTTGCCTTAGGGATGTGATTGCAAATGGCTTCCTTAAACTGAACTCTTACCTGGGATCCATGCTTGAGCCTGTTTGCCCAAGGCAGTGCTCATGCTGCAAGGCAGTATGATATCAAATAGAATGGAGGAAGCTTCCCATAGATGACTTTTCTATTTCAATTAATTGCCTGATCAGATCACTCATTGTTGCAGCTTTTTGAACTGTCATGCTGACATAAGGTTACATGTTTCTTGTTACCTTGCAGGAAATTATTATAGATAGTCCACGTCATCAGGATTACAGTATACTGCATATAGTTCCCAGAAGGAACTGTACCCTATTCTTCCTGGAAATAAATTAATTCTTAACAGAAGGAGACTTATAAAACTGGCCCACAAGTGGTGCATTTTTCTATCCCACTTTTTTCCTTAGCAGCTCTTTAATTGGCTGTAAATGAATCCTTAACATTTTTCAAGATTTCTTAGAGGTGATGTTGGGAAGTGAGATTCTGTGCAATGCAGGCCTGCATGACAGTTCTTTTTAGTGTTGTCAGGTTGAGTAGTGTGGCATCTCTGTGCAAATGCTGCGTTAGCCTGACCAACTCCAGGGAGTGAGGTGGGAAAAGGTGAGAGAGTGTGAGTAGGAAGATGTAGTTTTGCAACTAAAGAAGTCTGTGTTGGCTCCAGAGAGAGTTGTTGAGTAATAATTCCGTCCCTTAAGGTAAAGCGTTAATGAAGCCTGGAGAAGCAGATGATCATGGGAACCTGGGATATCACTTCTAGGACAAGGCAGATGTGACAAATTGTCTGTGTAAACATGAGGGTCATAGTGGAGAAGTGTCTGGACAAGGAGACCAGAGCTCAGACCTCAGCACCCTGGGAGTGAAGATACCAGTGGGGCTGGTTTTGGGGCCTGGAATGTGAAGCAGTTGAGACTTGAACTTTGTGCTTGGGGGGCTACCTCTCACTCCTGGCTTTGAGTCTACCCCTGGGCTGCTGCTAGATATTGTGAGAGACCTTGGACAAATGACCATTGATGTGAGAGGGTGTGATTTTTTTTTTTTTTTTTTGCCCTAAAACGAAAGGAACTGGTTTGGAA
The DNA here is from genome assembly GCA_035041135.1 of Platyrinchus mystaceus. Classification (NCBI taxonomy): domain Eukaryota; kingdom Metazoa; phylum Chordata; class Aves; order Passeriformes; family Tyrannidae; genus Platyrinchus; species Platyrinchus mystaceus. The sequence continues at coordinate 9,187,794 of JAWWLV010000024.1, read as the reverse complement.
TCAAGTCAACATGTTTTGTCTGTGTTATTCAGCATTGTGTAAGTGCATGAGCTAGAAAATACAACTGAGTAGTTTGGACAATAAATGGTATTAAATGGAATAAGTAAATGAAAAAAAAGATTGATTTTAATTATAATTGCCAAAAAAATACTTCTGAAATTTAAAAAACAAATGCTGCAGTGTTGGCCCTTAGCACATGACAAAGATTGAGGTTGAACTTGCAGCCTTCTGTGTTGACACCAGCTTGTGTAGTGTTTATATTAGTGGTTGGTTTAGAAGTAATATTCCTGTGCTTTATGTAGAAAGAGCCAAGTGCTGTTTTCAGCTTACCCATATTTCCTACTGCCTGCAAGTGATCCTGCATCTGTCTGGGAACCAGGGTGGGAAGTAGTAAAACAATCTTTAGAGCACAGTAAGAATGAGGTGAGCTCCTGCAGATGTAATGTGTGTGACCTTAAAGTCTTGCTATTGCAAAGTCTGTGCTGAAGTAACATTTTAACAATGCAGATAGGTCTGAAGACTCTTTTGGTGTCCAAGGATGCAATCTGTTGGCTTGAGCCCACAGAGCTTTGAGGGTGGGGATGTAGCTCATGTACCGTTCTGTGTGTGCTGAGAAGTGTGGTCGTGTGCGATGCTGAGCAAACACATCTACCATCTTGTTCTTATCAACCAGGCATTTCTGGAATAACTCGGTTTCATTTTCCTGAGATCTTTACTAATGGATTAATGTATGAAATCATAAAACTGAGCATAAAAGATGTGGAGCATAAATCTTCAGTGATGGACCGTCTCTGTCGAATGGCTGATGTTTGCTGATCTCTAACTGCTGGTTGGTGTCGTTGCAGGTTCAGGTCCAGGTCCAGCAGTCACCGCAGCAGGTCTCCGCCCAGCAGCTCTCTCCGCAGCTCTCTGTCCATCAGGCTTCGGAGCAGCCAATACAGGTCCAAGTGCAGATCCAAGGCCAGGCTCAGCAGCAGGCATCCCAGACAATACAGAGTCAGTCTCTTCAGAGCCCCAGCCCATCACAGCTGCAGGCAGCTCAGATCCAAGTGCAGCATGTGCAGACTGCCCAGCAGATCCAGGCTGCGGAGCTACAGGAGGAACACATACAACACCAGCAGATCCAGGCCCAGCTTGTGGCAGGACAGGCCATTACTGGTGGCCAGCAGATACAGATCCAAACAGTCGGGGCACTGTCACCTCCACCTTCTCAACAAGGCTCCCCACGAGAGGGAGAGAGGCGGATCAGCTCTGCCAGTGTCCTTCAGCCAGTGAAGAAACGTAAAGTGGATATGCCTATTACTGTGTCATATGCTATTTCAGGGCAGCCGGTTGCCACAGTGCTGGCCATTCCTCAGGGCCAGCAGCAAAGTTACGTCTCTTTAAGGCCAGACTTGTTAACAGTGGACAGTGCCCACCTGTACAGTGCCACTGGGACCATTACTAGCCCCACGGGAGAGACTTGGACCATCCCTGTTTACTCCGCTCAGCCACGTGGTGACCTTCAGCAGCAAAACATAACCCACATTGCCATCCCTCAGGAGGCCTACAATGCCGTCCACGTCAGTGGCTCACCAACAACACTGGCTACCGTGAAGCTGGAAGACGACAAGGATAAGATGGTGGGAAGTACTTCGGTAGTGAAGAACTCTCACGAGGAAGTGGTGCAGACTCTTGCTAATTCAATCTTTCCAGCACAGTTTATGAATGGCAACATCCACATTCCAGTGGCAGTGCAGGCTGTGGCAGGGACATACCAGAACACGGCACAGACAGTGCACATATGGGACCCGCAGCAGCAACAGCAGCAGCCCACACCCCAAGAGCAAGGGCAGCAGCAGCAGCTACAAGTCACTTGCTCAGTAAGTTAAAACTGCTTCTTGGTTTCAGTCTGTGATTACAACTTGCAAATGTTGTGGAGAAGGGAGCATGTCAGCAGACAGCTGGTGTCTGGGAAGCAGAGATGTGATTGTCCCAGTAGCCTGGGTATGACATAGGGTACTTGATAGGTGTAAGACTGTAGCAATGTGTTACTGTTGGTACACAGTTATAGGATTCAAAACTGCCCAAGAGAAAATACGTTTTTGATCTTCGTAGTGTAAATAAATAGATAGATGCTCATTGCCAGCTTCTTCATAGCAGGTCTGCAGTATTCTCCTGAGCTGTTTCAGAGGTTGTAGTGGTCAGGCAGGGATGATTGCAGCCAAATAAGGTGTGCAAATATATACTAGTCATTTAGTTATCAGTTACTTTGTTGTTACGTGGCACCAGTGCCGGGGTAAAGTGTGGAAATCTGATGAGTTGTGAACAAACTTCCTGGATCAAATGTAGCTGTCGAACACCATGTTCTGCTTCTAGTAAGTGCCTGGTGTTCAAGGGCACATTAACAAGCAGTGGCAAGGAAGCACCTCTTTATTGTCTGTGGCAAACATGGCAGCCAAATTTGTTAGTGTTTTTTTAAAGGCTTTGTTACCAACTCTAAGCCATAGATTATTTCAAATTGACTTTTAAAACTTAAATGACTGGGGCCATTAGTGGTCTCTCTTATATGTGCAAAAGGATGTAACTTATTTTTTATTACCAGAAAGTGAAAAGTGATTGATCTGTCAAAGCCTTTTTTTGCTGAATGGGATGAAGGCAAAAATATCCAAGCCTGCTAGCATACCTGTTGGTACAAATTCTTTCCAGTTCATAAATAACATTGTTGGCTTTATAAAGGTGCCTGTGCCCCCTCTGCTTTATCAGTAAGCACTGAGACAAAGAAAATTGCTTGCTGTAGTTATGTCTGATCATTTCTAAGTTGATCGTGGGCTACAGCTCACCAAGGTCTTCACCAGAAAGGGTTCCCTACAGCTCTAGATAACTTTCAGATGCTGGATGCCCTGTTTTATAAAGCTGTACTTTAAGCTGCAGCTTATGGATCTTGTAATGCATGGGGGGTTTTGTGGTTGTTGTTTTTTTGTTTGTTTGTTTTGTCATGTTCAAAGAGCCTTCTGTAATTCATCTCTTCCCCTTATGGGTAATTCAGAGATCACTTCATCACTTACAGTTGCTTAAACAAACTAAATTGATGGAACTTTTTGCCTTTCTCCTAAATAGGATTTTTAGACTTACTGTAGGGTATTTTAAGAGCACGAGCCACATTCTTAGGAGTCTTTCTGAGGTATTAGCCCCATAATTTCTTCAATGGTCACTTGTAAAGCTTCTGCTGGTGCTGTGTATTCCTGTGTACAGTGGTCTGCAATTCTTGGGTATCAGACAGTTTTCTGATCCCAGTTCTGTAGTGTGTGAGGTGTAGCATAAGCCTCTAAATACAGAGGCAATTCCATGAGGGATGCGCTCTTCCTCTAAGAGGCCAATAAAGCTACTATAGGTGAACATCAAACTTCTGGGAGTTGTCCCTCTCAAAGCTGTGAAACTGAGAAGGAATTCGCCTGCCTGCCCTGCACTGTCCTCTGGCATTGTGCTTCCGTGGAATCTGGGCAAGTTGCAGTTATTTTGCTCTATTTGTGAAAAATATAAGTCCGTTAAGAAGCAACTGCCATATTAACTCCAGTCTGTGTCCAGGCTTCATACTGGACAAGGTGTCTGTGAGGTCAGGGCAGAAGACTGTCCCTTGGGTTGGGCTGAAGGAGGGGCTTGGCTCTGGCAAGCTGTCAGCTCTCAGGAGAGTAATGGAGCACCATTCTGGAGGGGAGAAGAGGCTCAGTCCTGGCTCCTACGGCGACAAGGTGTCAGTTCACCCTTGGACTCTGTCCTCCTTAAGGCAGAGGCTTTACTTCACAACTGCCTTGATTAAAGCTGAGTCCCTTCAGTCTCTGAAGCTGTGCTACACACTGCTGCTGCAGGGGATTGTAAGAAAAAGCTAGTAAGAGCTGATGCAGAAAATGAAAAGCCAGCCATAGGCAGCTGGAAAACTCCAGTCTTGAGATTCTGGCAGACTTTGCCTCTTAAGCTGGTTGGTTGGTTTGTTTGTTTATATTAAGTAAGGTATAGGTATTTAAAGTCTCTGTGCCATTCTTGTCATAGTCTCTAGTGCTGCCAGAACAACTTTCACTAATATTGACAATTGGCAGTATCAAAGGAAAAATTTCTTTTTAGGGTAGCTTTTAAGAAGGAGAAAACAAAACTGCTCTGATATAAGAATTGCTGTCTTTGTAACATTCAGGATGCTAGTGAGAGCTTGACTAAGGTCTGTAAAGCCCTTAATTGAGGTAGCCACAACACTTTCTGTGGCACGGAATTGAGAAGCTGTAGTGAAAAATGCAGAGTGGGTGCAGCTGGAGGGCTCACTGCTGGTTTTGGATTGGTGCCATTGGTTGCCTGACAAGTAAGTTTCAGTTTGAGGTAGTAATTCTTGGTGACCTAAGGTCCTTCTGCAAAGTAAACTTCCAAAGGGTGTGGAAATGTCTTAGGGTCTGTTATCAGTCACAGTGGGTTGTATTCACACATATTGTGTATTCACACAATAATGGGTTGTACCAGTATTTGGTATTTTGAGAACATCGCATTGCAACTTAATTGATGTTTTGATGCTGGTGTTCTAGTCTAATTGCTTTAGATCTCATACAAATGAATTAATCTTGTCTGTTGTCCACGATAAGAGCAGAGTGTATTTATTCTGTGTGCCTGTTATGTACTGCATAGTGGAGAGAGCCTGAGTGGGGAGGGATGCCAGCTGTGTACAGCATATGTACAGCTGGGTACCCAGAACCCTCCTCGGGGCACTCCAGGTGTGGAGCAGCAGTGGTTAGAAAAGCTGATGGCACCTTCCTCTTCATCCCTGCCAGGGGCTGGTGGTTTCTGCAGCTGCTGTGTCTGTGAGGGGCCATGGGCCACTCTTGTAGTGAGGTGGACTTCAGTGGCTGCTCAGTGTGACTGAGTTAACTGAAGAAAGATGTTCGTCTTCAAACTAAAAGCGTTCTTGGAGAGTAGAATACTCTTTTGAGCAGCAATTCAGGTTGGACAGCAAAAGTTGCATTCCTTGAGCACTCCTTTTGTTAGAGAGGAGTGTTGCAGAAGGTTGGTGTCCTGGGGCTAGAGATAATTGCGGCATTGCTTGTTTTTTGTCCAACTGTTGCACATTGAAGTGGGTGTATATAAACTGAAGTGTTTTCTTTCATAGGCTCAAACTGTTCAGGTTGCTGAAGTTGAACCCCAGCCACAGCCGCAGACTTCACCTGAACTTCTACTTCCAAACTCTCTGAAGCCAGAGGAAGGTCTTGAAGTGTGGAAAAGCTGGGCACAGACCAAGAATGCCGAGCTGGAAAAAGAAGCTCAAAATAGACTAGCACCTATTGGAAGTAAGTGTCATGCCAACATGGCCTTTGTTTCCTTTCAAGTAGGATTAGGAATGACTAAAATGTTAGGTATTTACCATTCTGGAAAACACTTTTGTTTAGTCAGTGATTGTTTTTAAATTTAAACTTTGATTTACTCTGCAGTACTAATTATGGTGTACTCCCACTGCCACAGGACATGTCTCAAGGGAGACATTAGCTCAGTGCTGAGCCCCCTTGAGTACCTGGTAGCAGTAGAAAAAGGCACTGCAGGAGTGTGGTGCATGGATGAACAAATAGGCTGTGAATGCCAGCCAAGCTGGTAGAGCAGTCATAGAGTTGCTGTTTTCATGTTGCTGCAGGGCAGCATTTCATTGTGAACACGGTGATAGAAGGCAATAGTCATGTCTTTGGTAGGGCAGAGGATCTTTTTGTTAAACTCTTACCCATTTTATCTTTTAGGAGATCTGACAGCCTAAGGTCTTGATTTATTTGAGCTTACTTTACTGTACTGGGGGAATGAGGTACTACTGGACCTGCCAGATAGAATAAGAGAGCTGGAGATGTGGGAAATTGTTCCTGAAATATTGGGAAATAATATAGCTTTATGGCTTAAATAATATAGCTTTTGTTTTGTTTTTCCAGGGCGTCAGCTGCTGAGGTTCCAGGAAGATCTCATCTCTTCAGCTGTGGCTGAGCTGAATTATGGTCTGTGCTTAATGACACGAGAAGCTCGAAATGGTGATGGTGAACCCTATGATCCAGATGTGCTCTACTATATCTTCCTGTGTATTCAGAAGGTAGGAAAGACACCTCTATGTGCTGCAGGGCTGTGTGTGTTGTCGGCATGTATAGGGAGGACTCTTGGTTATGATAATGGAGACTGTGGCTTCTATTAAGTTTCCCAACAATTTTATATGAAAAAGTCTCTCTGCTTTAAAAAAAAAACAACAAAAAAAACAAAAAACCAAAAACAACCAAACCTCAGATGACTTGTCATTAGTGCACAGCAGTCCTTTCACCTATGAGTGAAATTGTTAATAACTGAATTGTTAATAATTGAGTTCAGTATCATGGTGAGAATAATAAATCCTTTCAATTTTTTTAGCGGGAGGAGGAGGGTTGGATGATGTTTGAAGAAGTTGTCAAAACCTAATCTAGTTGAAGCTTTAACAGGCAAGAACTTAGCTTTGTGTGGTGTGGGAAATCTGAGCTGGTAATGCTAGAGTGCTTTCTGGAAGAGCTGCAGGAACAGAGGTAAACTCTGACAGAGGAATTGAGCATCTCTGTCAATAACCTGAAAAAGTGGTGTCCAAAGAACAGTCATGTGAAATAACTTGGAGTGAACACACCTGATGTAAAAGGTGAAATCCAAACAGCTTCACTTTGTAAGATGTTTTTTCCTTTTTCTGTTTTGGCATTCCCATGGTAGTAATTGAGATGACCTACCCTGTACTGGCCTTGGTGCAACAGTCCTTACTCTTCAAATAAAATGTATTAGCCTTCAGTGCTCTGCTGTAAAATGCTCGACTAACTGCGTACATGGGCCTTTAGGGTAAGGTGTGGTCAGAGGAACACACTGGCTCCCACTGTACTGAACTGTGTTGTGAATCTCTTACAGTATCTCTTTGAAAATGGCCGAGTCGATGACATCTTCTCTGATCTCTACTATATTCGGTTCACTGAATGGCTGCACGAAGTTCTCAAGGACATACAGCCCCGTGTTTCACCTCTTGGTAAGGACTTTTGTTTAAGAACTTTAAAACTTCCCAGAGTTTGGAATGTTTAAACTGAACCTACCTCTTGAGTGTAGTCTGAATAGAAACCCTTTTGAAGTATTTGCTGTCCCTAGGGCAGCTCATGCTAGTCATGGAGAAAAATGTTGCATCTTTAGTGAATGCTGGGGTTACTGCACTTGTCAGGCTCTAGCCCTGACTGTTGTTGAGCATTATTTTCTATCACTTGTCACCCATCAGAAGGCAGATTATTGGGGCTTTGTAGTGTGTCGTGAGATTGGCCTACTTGGAAGCCAGCTGATCCTTGATTTGAATCAAGCTTCCTCATCTGAAGTGCTAGTACATATTGTCTCTAATATGTATTGTTACTTTGGGAGATAATACAGTGCTGTCATGGTGCCATGGAAGCCAGATGGATACTGTCTGCAGGACCAACTGAGTGTCGAAGGAAAAAACGAGTGATTAGAGCCTCCAGTGCTGCAATCAGTTGCAGCTCAACCTTGTGTTCAGGAGGTGATGGCAATGGGGGTGGCAGAGCAGTTCTAGAGGAGACAGATTTTGACAGAGTTGCATGTGAGGACTAGATCAAGAATTGTATTTTCAGAGCATGGAAACCTGGTTTCTCGTTGCTTCGTTCCCTTTGATCAGATTGGACATCAGTGAAGAAGCTATTGCTTGTGTTCAGAAAAGTAGCTGATGTTTACAGGCTAGATGACTAAGTAGCACCATGAGTTTTGGAATCCTTTTGTTTTCACTCTGGCTGTTTGATCTGTGCTTTGTCATTCCACAAGCGCTGGAGTTCATAGTGCTGTCTGTTTTTCTGTATATCTGTGTATTTGGAGTATAGTATTTCTCTTCTACACAAAGGGAAAAAAAAATATCTGAGAATCAAAGGATTACTCATGTGTCCAAATACATCACTTGGCACTGTGTGCTGACTAAAGCTGTGCACAGGGCCAAGAGCTGATTTGTTACACTGGCCTGCTTGCTCTCACATATTATTGGATTAAGAGCATCTGCATTGGAGTCGAGCCATTAATTAAAAGCTGTTAAAGTGTGTATTTGTTCCCCTATGGGCTGGGATGTAAAGGCATATTGCAGAAGCACACTCTCTGCAACTAGAGGTTGATGTATGTATGCAAGTGTTTCCTAACTGTACCTGCTATTTAAAAAGTTGTTTGCACAGCAGTGAATCTTGACATCAGTGAGAATCTCCTCCTCTTCTTTCCTTTAAGATTTATACGCTCTTCAGTACTTACAGACTATGAAATGCTGCCTGTGTTCATGCTGTGTCTGTGTCTTGGCATGATGCTGACTTCTGATTATTACAGGTTACATCCTCTCCAGTCATGTAACAGAGGAAATGCTGTGGGAGTGTAAGCAGCTTGGAGCTCACTCCCCTTCCACCTTGCTCACTACACTGATGTTTTTCAATACAAAGTAAGTACTTAAGTCTTTGGGAATCTTGGGGAATAAAAGAACTTCAGATGCCTTGACACGGTTGGTGGGGAACTGCTGCCCTGGATCAGGGTGAAATCATGAACAGTTGCACACAGAGCTCTCTTGCAGCCTCATCAGGCAAAGAAGATGCAGTACAACAAGGAAGTGAGCTAGCAGAGAGCAAACTAAATTTGTGGTTGTTGCATGCTTTGCTGCTGGAAAAGTGTTTAACTTAGTGGTTGGTTTGAGCTTCAGCCTGCTCACAGTAACTAAAGATAACTACCTTGCTGTTATGACTGTATCCTTTACTTGCCTCTGAATATCCTGTGCTCTGTCCTTGCTGCTCAGATATTTCCTGTTGAAAACAGTAGACCAGCATATGAAGCTGGCCTTCTCCAAGGTGCTGAGGCAGACCAAGAAGAACCCTTCTAATCCCAAGGATAAAAGCACGAGTATCCGCTATATGAAGGCTCCAGGCATGCACCAGACAGGACAGAAAGGTAGTGTCTAGGAGTTTTCTTTGGGAATATTTTACTTACTTGGGCTTGAAGAAGTGGATGAACCTGGAGATGTTTGCAGGTAGGGAATCCAAGGCTCTGACAGTTACCTTCAGCCCGGCAGTCTGAGTTTTCCGTGTATTTTGGTTCAAGAGAGCATAGTACCTTCTAATCATAAGCCTGGGGACATACCTTACCTCAGGCATATGGGACTCATCAAGAACTAAGGATAACTTTTTTGTTACTTCTGTTTTTTTTATGGGCAAAGAGGCTATTGGGTGTAAGTGCTTATGAAGATACGGAGAAAATTCTTTGGGAGGGCTTCTCTTACCTTGATTCATGTGAACCCATACAGAACCCCTATGTAAGTACAATCTGCCCTCTTAAAAGCACACGATGTAGCTGAGGTATTGCAGTCTCAGAGAAAGTTCCCTCATTTTTGGCACTGGTAGAGGAGAAATGGGGAGAAGGATATGGATGGGTTGTGAACTTTAGTAGCCTTGAGATAAAACAAGCTCTCCATATAATGCTTTGAGCATCTACAGTGAGGTGCCTCTGCCCTGGAACAGCCATATGTTTCTTGCCAGCTCTTGCATGGTGACAAGGTGCTGCAGAGTGCTGAGGCTGTATGGTACTGCTCAGTGTTTACACAGTCTGACACAATTCTGGGGGGCTGGTTTGTAGTTACAGATGACATGTATGCAGAACAGACCGAGAATCCAGAGAACCCCCTGAGGTGTCCGATAAAGCTGTATGACTTCTACCTCTTCAAATGGTGAGAGCTCGTGTCTGTGTGTGTGGGGCTTTGCTGCACCTGGGAACTGCACCCTGTGGCTGGCCTAGTTCTCAGGACTGTGTGTTATTGCTGGCACAGTTTCTGTATTTGCATAAATTTACTTAAATGGGGAGGGTGTTGATGTGAGAGGGTGAGGTTTACTCTGATGGCATGTAAGTTGAACTTCTGGGGTATTCAAGAGACAAATCCTGATTTGTGAACTGGCTGCTCTTAATCTTATATTTGGAGGTTTGCAGTGTTGGCATGAGCTCGCTCTTTTGCCTGTGAGTTGCAAGTCATCTTGGAGCATCCAGTACTGGAGATGAGATTAGGGTCCTATTCAAATCAGCTTCTCAACAAAAATGAGGACTTGCTACAGAGATTGGAGAGAGCCTCAAAGGACTCACCTCTAAATTGTGATGATTCAGATATTTAATGTAAAGGTTCCTCTGCACAGATGGGTCTGCAGGTAGCCTGAATGTGAAAATACTTCATCTTTGCTTCACTCTTGAAAGACCCCTAAAGCCATGTGTGTGTTGTATTTACCAGTGTGAAACAAAAACTACTTTCTTGTAGTCATCACCATGGCTTTTTAAGCTTGTCATGGTCTAAAACTTCGGGACCAATGTCGTCCCTAGGTGTAACTCTGTACCTTTATATCTCAGCAGCCAGATGTTCACTGTCAGGATTTGTGAAGCCTGGGGTGAGGACAGTGGTGGTCTCTCCGTTCCAGGGCATTCTGTTAGTCTGGTTATTTCTGATCTTCCTCACACAGCCCCCAGAGTGTGAAAGGCCGGAATGACACGTTTTACTTGACACCGGAGCCAGTGGTGGCCCCCAACAGCCCTATCTGGTATTCCATCCAGCCGATCAGCAGAGAGCAGATGGAGCAGATGCTCACCCGGATCCTGGTGATACGAGAGATTCAGGAAGCTCTTGCCGTGGCTAATGCCAGCACCATGCACTAAGGCATCCTTTGTGGCTCAGAAGGGGTGGGGCAGGGTGATGGGGGAGGGACAAGCAAAGAGAAATTGTACAGACTTTTACACTAAAGGAGATGCCTAAGTTTTTGGTTTTTTATTGGTGTAGTTATGAAGCCCTTTTAGGCTTCTTCTCTTTAAAAGAATCTAAAGGAAAACCTACCCATTGTGTATCCTACCCAACACACCAAACTGTTGGAACCATTGGAGGCTGCATATCCCCTGCAAGCTGGGAGCTGTGGAAAGCTGCTGGTTGACTCTGGGTTTTTTTTTATGATGTAGAAAATTTGAACTACAGGATTGGCCTGGTTGGCTGGGGCCTCTGTCTCCCTGGAGCACGTGCAGCCTAGAGGGCACAGAATGATGGATGGACCTGCTCAGCCAGTGGAGGAGAGGCAGGCATCTTCTTTTCTTGTGCTTGGACGTTAATTTGCTGATATCTTGGAAGAAAGAGGAGAGAGTGAACTGCAATTATGATTTATACAAAAAAAACAAACCAACAATTTCTATTCAGACCTTTAAGTGACATTTTTAGATGTTAAAAGTACAAACTTTACCACACTCTTCTTTTTTGGCCTAACATTGAGGCCTTAAACCTTGAGGCTTCTGTGCCTGATGGAATTCTTGTAACATACACTTGTGTATCATATAAAGATACCACCCTGTTTCTCTTATGTATTCTTACTCTAGTTGTTTATTAAGAATGACGAGCACGTCTTTTCAACATGCCATTGAACAATGTGTCTTTATTTGGGGAAGAGTGAGCTGTGAGGGTGGGGGGTCATTATACAAAGATCAGTATGCAAACTGGTTGTTTTCATCCCTGTTTGTGCTTTCCAGCTCAACTCTGCTGGACTTCTTTCACCCCTACAAATTTTGAAGGTTGAAGGGCATAAACTTCTGTTGAAGGACCTGAACGTCTGCTTGCTGATGGAAGCTCAGTGCCAGGCTAGGAACATGGGATCTGTGAGACCAGATCAGACTGTCCTCATGTTCTGTGGCTTTACCCCTAGGAAAATCCCCCCCTCCTTTTCAAATACATCACACCAACAGCATGATGGAGGGGCTTTGGAGGGAAAAGGCCTTCCAGGAGCAGCATATGGCTTACTCCTGCTATTAACAGCCTTTTCACAGTTTTTAACACAGCTGTGTAGATCCTGGCATCGTTCATGATCATAAACCCCAGCCCTGTAGCCTTGCCTTGCTGCATCTTAAATGGTTGCGATATTTTATATCATTAACAAATAGTCTGCTCTTTTGAACCCAGCGGGTAGCCAGCTGTGCTTGAAATGGGAGATCATTTGCCAGGCTTGTTATTTGTGCCACCAGCTTCTTGGGTGCAGAGAGATGACTCTGCTTCTTGAACTTGTCTTCCCTGCTTCTCCACCTCATGTCCCTTCCCTGTTCCAAAATACATAGGTAAATACTTAAATATATATTACGGTAAAAGAACTTAAACTTGTGTACAGGCAAGCAATTTTTCTGAAGCCTCTGTTGACCAGTACCTGTCTGTATTGAGAAGGAAGGTCTGCCCTCTCTGTTGGTTGTGCACAGTGTAAATGAGAGTAGCCGTAACATTCCCTGTCTTTGTGCTCGTGAGCAGTGTTGAGGCGTGCAAGCTTAGAGAGACTTCCCAAGCCCTTGATGCTTCGTGTTGACGTTGGTGTTCCCAAGGAAGCCCGTGTGCTCGAGTTAGTTGTCAGTATGAGCAGTTTATTCCCTCTGTAGGACGCTGTGCTCAAATAAGTGCAGAGAGGTGAAGTAGCAATGCACTGTTGTTTTGTAAAACCTGCACTCTACTTTAGACTCTTAGCTCAGTGTCTGCCCTCAGAGGTAGGCCAGGGGAAAACATCCTGGGGTTGGTGCCCAGGTCCCAGTGGGTGAACTGCGAAGATGGTGCCTGGGTAGTGTGTCTTGCTGGCAGCTGTCTGCTGGGATCCAGCATTGCCCCCTGGCAGAGTGGCTGTTGGGATCATCTGCAGTGCTTCAGCTGTCAGAATCCTCTAATCCTTTCACCATATCTTAGTGACTGGAATGTCCATCTTTGGCCCTAATGTAAGAGGTTAAGGATGTTGTTGGGGCAGGCTCCCGCTATTTCAAGCAGTTGCATGTGCCTGTTGCTCAAGGTCCCCAACAGGCCTGCACAGAGTGGATTTCCCTTTCTTTTGGGCAGTTTGTCCCATCTTCTGAGCAGAGTTGCAAAGCCTGCTGCCTTGGCTGTCTCTGTCAGAAGTACAGTGGGTGTTAAACCATCTGCCAGATACCCCCGTACCAGTTGCTTCACTAGGTGACCTTGGGAGTCACCTCTTACTCTAAAAATTGCCAGAAGCTGCAATAACATGACAGAACGTCAGGGCGGCTGCAGGTTAGGGATGAACAGGTACTTTGGCTGCATTTTCTGAGGAAACAGAATTCCATGTTACCTTAAAATTCTAGGTTGTGCACTTTCCTTACAACCCTTAACTGCAGGATGATCTAAAGTCTTTGTAGGGGAAGAGTTCTGCTTGATCCTGGAGTATGCTGATTAGTAACAGGGAAACTTGGCACATGGTGAGCTGTGGAGATCTCCTGATGATTGGTTTTGTCCTGATGGACTGAAGTGTTTCCATTACTTTCTCATTGTTCAGATGTACATAGGAGAGGGATCTGCTGAGGTGGAAGTGGACTGCTGTACTGTTCTGTACTGTCTCATCAGAATGTCCACTGTGTTAACTTCATTCCCTATTTTTAGAGACAATCGATATACTGTGACTTAAGGATTATTTTCCTGGACCTGGCATCTAGTCTGGCTCTCTGGAGCTAATTTAAAAGGTACAGTATTTCTAGAATATAAATACTATGTTCTTTGATAGTGAAGAACATGATCTGCTCCCTTGTAGGGGCTCATAGGAATACGTGCACAGAGTAGCACAGAAGAGTGCTGTGGCTTAGAGTTGCTATCCAAGTTCTGGGAAATGTTCCCAGTCAAATATGTAAAATAGCTTTTTAACACTTTCCTGTAACCAGCTTGACTGCTGCTTCAAGGGCATTCCCCCTCGGCTCCAAGAGTGCCAAACTGCTCGCTCTTGTATGCGTGTATATCTTCAACAGGAACTCTCCCTGCCCCATGCCTTGTATGAGACAGGCTGAAAATGCATTGATCTCTAAATAAAGAGCACTGAGAAGTCAAGGTAGAGACCCTGCTGTGTTGGTTTTGAACTGTGCCCATCTTGTTGCTGTGGTATGAAAGGAACCATGGAAATCAGAGCGTGACTGACTGTTGTAAAGCACCTCACATTCTGACATAAGACTCATGTATTGTCCCAGCTCTTGACACTAACAGTGTTGCTTTCTTTAGGAAATTTGTAGCCTCTTACACGCTTGTCCATGGCACCATTAGATTTTCATTTGCTTTCAAGAGTTCAAGCATTTCCTCTGAGTGGTAATGGCTGTAGCAGCAAAGAGCAGACTAGAGAGTGGTTCTTCTGTCTAGAGTGGTGAGTAAAGGGAATGGTCCAAGTAACTTAATAGGGCTTTCATCTGTTGGCTTCTTCACCCGTAGAGGTCTGGACTTACTAGATGGGTCACAAGGTCTGAAGTAGTTCATGAACTGTTCTGCCTTGGACAATAAAAAAAATATGTAATCTGGTCCCTAGATAAGAATCCTCTTCTGCACTGTTGCTCCTGGGGCAGAAATTAAGACAGTCTTGTTCTCAGCTGCATCAGGGCTATTGTTTGCTACAGTAGAAGGGATGAGGCCCCCAAGCTCCTTATGCTGTGGTAAGAGCAGATCCAGAAGTAGTAGAAACGAGTCTTCTGAGCATACAGAGGGTGGAGGACTTGCTGGTGCTGTAGTTGTGCATCCTCTTGCTGGTCTGAGTGCTGCTGAACACTGATTGACTCTGCACAGTCCAGCCAAACTGCATTCTTTTGTGAGTTTAATAGTAACTGACTAATTAGTGCTTGGACTCTTAAATCACTGTTAAAGTGGGATATCAACTGTCTTCCACCCTATATGGGGCTTTTCTGCCCATCTTACTGCTAGAGCTGCTCCTCTCAGATGTTACAGGGAATGCACCTTATCCTGATGATTCAGCCTCTTCTGTTTCACTGGTGCCAGTGCATAGGAAGGAGCCTTTCTCGACTTGAGCCTCTTCCTACCTTAAGGAGCATCTCAAATCTTCCAGAATTCTCGCTGACATGCTGCCCCCAAATCTCTGAAGCGCTTGCTGTGCCCCCCTACTTGTCGGTTCCCTTCGCTGTGTGGCTGAAGCTCTGCCCTCAGCACTGCAGCCACATTCCCTGTATAACCTTGTGCATGGCAGTCACGTTTGCCTGCTTCTTCCTTCTCGTTGGAGCTCATCAGAATGGGGAGGCAGATTGAACCCACTTACAGCAGCAATAAACCATGTCTAGAACTTGAGGGAACTGCAGGAGAGAAACGAGGTGGAGGGGATGTCTCGGAAAGGCAGGGTCCAGTTGCAGCCCAGAGCCTTGCTTGATAATGAGTGTGCAGCCTATATGCAAAATAAGTCTTGTCTGTCCCTCCTGTGTTGACCCAGGTCTAAACAGCACATGTGATTGGCATCCTGCAAAGTGACCTTCAGAACTCTCCAGTAGCTTTGCCCTGTGAGTAACTCACACTACAAATCATTTTAAAGAGATGCACTCAACTATTTTTTTAATTTAATTTTACTCTTATATTCTCTGCTCTTTGTAATCTGCTTGGAAATAAAATGTTTTTCCCTGCAGCCTTTGTTGTAGTCTGTTTGAGAACCATTAAACTTTGTCTGATGTTTCCATTGGAACAGAAGCCAACTTGCCTGTTTACTGCTGTGCCTGTGCCGTAGCTCAGATCGGTGTGTGCTGCCCAGGTAGGCTCAGCAAGCCTTTGTTAGCCTGTCTTTATTTTAAATAAGGGTAGAGAGACCTGTTAGCCTGATCTTGGTCTGGCACAGTGCCTCCTGTTGTGCTGATCCTGTGACAGGTAACGCTGACTCGAGAGTGCATGTCCTTGGCAGGCAGCGCTTTCCTTGGGAAGGCTGTGGCTCCGATCCCTGCCTCCGGGATAACCATCTTTGTGCCCTGACGGGTGACGGCTTTCAGTGGTGTGGGCCTAGATGCTTTTATTTTCTGCAAAGGACAGTGCTTTTCCTCCAGCACCCTAGCTCAGGCAAACTGCAACCAGTGGGAAATTGGTGTGTGGATAGGAGAAATCGACTCTTAGCTGAAATTCAACCGAGGAATTATGTACAGAAGTAACGGCAGGGTGGAATACAGTCCTTGATAGCAGTGTCTAGGAACAAGAATTAAACCCTGTAGAGTTCAGAGTGTCACGTAACAACAAAGCACTGTTACCCTGCGGCTGTAGGAAGGAGATGATGTTGGCAGTAATAGCAACATGTCCACTCTCTTGGCTGAAGGTTTTAAGGGCCATTTTGGATCCTTGTCACTGGCTCTTCGCTGTGCAAGGGCTGCATTTTCCTAGTTCAGGGGGGACCTTGAAAGCCACATGTACCCTTTCTCATAGCAAAGGGAACATCCTTGTGCTGAGGCCTGCACCTTCCTTTCCTGCTACAGAAAAACCCACCATCCCATGGGAAACAACTGTAACTTGGGGACCACAACTTTTGTTCTGTGCAGATCACTGCTGCTGAGACCAAACAAGTCACTTGGGAGTCCTCCTTCTGTCCATAGATAGTTCACTTGTTTGGGGCTTTTTACCCTCTGTAAAAGTCACTGAAAGCCTGGCCTAACTCTCTCTCTCTCAACTCCATGTTGTCTCTTGTAGAACCTTACTCAGATGAAAAGTAGTTGATCCAAACTAGAGGCTTGAACACGATTAATGACCCTCACAGCATACAAGGGCTGTTTGCCTCTGAGTATTTCAGGAGACCTGAGCAGATGCCTCTGTTCAAATTTTCTATGTCCTACAGCTGGGTAACAGGAGTAACACATTTCTTGAAGCTGCTTTCTGATCTTTGGACAAGGATTTAACTTGCAGTAGGACAGTTGCAGGCACAGGAGCACCATTCTTTAGTCCCTGAATTGGTTAGTGTTAGACAGGGGGTTCCCTTGGACAGCCCATTATGGAGAGCTGGGGAGAAGGGATCTTGTCTTCTGGTGCTCTGAGGCCAGATCTGGAATGTGACCAGAAGCAAATCAGCCATCAGAGCATGAAGTTGTTCTGTAACCTGCAGTACAGATACTTTTCCTGATGCTCCAACAGACCTGCAGGGATGGGAACATCTCATCCTGGAAAAGAAACAACTGCTATTTCCTTCAAGGGTCCTCTAAGGCAGATCTGTGTTTGTGCCTGTTCCACTCCAGGCACAGTCCTCCCTACTCTTGCTACTGCTCTTCAAAATCCTCCCTCCAGTCACCACCTGCAGCACAGGCAGGAAGGTGCTACACTACAATCCCCCGTGTGCATCTATCCTCTTCACAGTGCTTGTTTGTACAGCCTGATCTGGAGGCTTTGGCAACAGAGGGATAATACCCAGCTGGGATCAGCTTGGACCCTCTCATTTGTGCCTTTCGTTCCCCTCTTGGTGCCAGACTTGCCTTGCTCCTGCCTTTTGACTTTCATCCTTCTTGCAGCTCGCTTTGACTTACAAAGTTGCTTTGGGTTCTGCTGGTGTGTCCCAGCTCTGCATCCACCACAGACTCAGCAGGCCCATTCTCATCTTCCTGCAGAAGCTGCTGGAATATCTGGTGTCGGGCTCTGCTCCCACCCCACCGTGTTTGTGTGTATCACCCATTGCTGGGCTCTTTTAGGTACTGTTGTCGCAGGTGTCGCACTGCACTGGCCTGGCGGTGTCAGCCATGCCGGGGAACGGCGCACGGGGCTGTGCTGGGCTGTCCCGGAGCTCTGTCCTCCCGCCTCCCCCCGACGCGCGGACCCGGCTGCACGGCCCGAGCACATCGACCGGGCGGCACCGGGCTGGGCACGCGCGGGGCCGCTGCTGAGGAGCCGCTCAGGAGGGACTGCCGGTGGCTGACAGCGACACCCGGGCCCGGCGTGTCCCCGGTGTGTCCCCGGTGCGTCCCCGGTGCCGACAGCCCTGGGCGGGCTCCAGGGCCGTGTGGCGGTGCGGGGCCCTCCAGGCCGGCAGGGGGCGATGCGGTGCCGGCCGCTGCCGGGGGCCGCTCTGTCCGCTCCGCGGGGCGGGCGCAGCCGGGTTGGCCCCGGCGGCCGTCGGGGCGCGCGTGCGCTCGGTGTGGCGGGGCAGGCACGCGGCGGGGCCATGGCGGACTATCTGATCAGCGGCGGCACCGGATACGTGCCCGACGACGGGCTGACGGCGCAGCAGCTCTTCAGCTGCGGCGATGGGCTCACCTACAAGTGAGTGCGGCCGGCGCGGCGGTGGGGCCGAGGCCGGGGACAAGGGGCGCAGGGCCGGGGCGGTCGCTAACGCGTCTCCCCTCGTTACCCCGCAGCGATTTCCTCATCCTGCCGGGGTACATCGACTTCACGGCGGACCAGGTGGTGAGTGGCCGGGGCGGGGGAGCGGGCCGGCGGCCGGGCCGGGGGCTGGGCCAGTGCCGCCGCTCAGCCGCCGCCACCTCCCCGCCAGGACCTGACCTCGGCGCTGACCAAGAGGATCACCCTGAAGACCCCGCTGGTCTCCTCGCCCATGGACACGGTCACGGAGGCCGGCATGGCCATCGCCATGGCGGTGAGTGCGGCCCCGTGGTGGGGCTGGAAGCGCTGCCCGAGGCTCCCGCGTGTGCGCCCCGGGCCAGGCACGGCCCGGGGGCTCCATCGCTCCTGGTGCGGCGCCGGGCGGGGACTGCAGTGACTCACAACCGTCTTTGTGTCCCCAGCTGACCGGGGGAATAGGGTTCATCCACCACAACTGCACCCCGGAGTTCCAGGCTAACGAAGTTCGGAAGGTGAAGGTGAGTGGCTGGAGCGGCAGCAGTGGTGCTCGTGCAGGTGGGCAGCGTGGTTTGGCCCTGCTGAAATGTGCCAGATCTTGGTGTTTCAGAGCTGTAGTGCTGCCATGGTTTGCCTGCACAACCCTCTTCTTGTGTGTCAGGTGCTGTCAGTGCACACACAGCCTGGGATTTGAGATCTGCCAGGCCTCCTGGTGTGGGAATATTCCCCATCATTTGAGGAAGGAGGTTAGCTTAGAAACTCTTGGGTTTTAACACTATTTGGGTGAGCCTTGGTGCTAATTTGGGAGTCATCCTGTCGGTGAGCACATGACCAGGCTGGGTGGTTGCAGAGCTGAGTGAGGGGCTGCAGTGACCCCCAGGCATGTGCCCTGCTCCTGGTCAGCCTGGTAGTGCTGCTCAGCCTGGCTGCTGGATCTGCTTCCTTTCAGAAATATGAGCAGGGATTCATCACAGACCCCGTGGTGCTGAGCCCCAACGACCGAGTGCGAGATGTGTTTGAAGCAAAAGCTCGTCACGGATTCTGTGGGATTCCCATCACGGACAACGGGAAGATGGGGGGCAAGCTGGTTGGGATCATTTCATCTAGAGATATTGATTTCCTGAAAGAGTCAGAGCATGACCTGCCCCTCGGTGAGGTGAGAAGGGCTTGTGAGCACCTGATGGGTGCAAGTCCTGCCTTAGGAAACTGTGTGGCTTGTGATAAGAAGGGTGAGTGTGTGGCTGTGAGGATGCTGTGCCAGTGGGAGGGAGCAGCTCCACCTTAGCTCTGCAGATCCGTCTGTGACTGTATTTCCTGGGGAGTGTCTCCCTCATTTGCACTCCCTTAGCGACTCCTGCAGTGCGGACACAGCCGAGTGGCCATGCAGTTTGTGTGACTCCTGGGGGTTATCTTTCAGTGCTGTGGAAACCATCCTCCCTGCAGCTGGTGCTCTCCCCTGCTTCACTAATTAATTGCCAGTGTTCCTGGCTGCTGGCTGTGGTCCTGTGTAGCAGTCTGGCACTGGCCAGGGCTGTAACAGCTGCACTGTGCCCAGCAAGCCCTCCAAGTGCTGAGCTTCATTTTCTGGACCGCCTTTCCCTGTGTGCCTCATCTGGGCTACTTGGTCTTTAAAATAACCCTCTGAACTTGCAGACTGGCAGAGTGGCCTTCATAAAGCTGCCCCGTCGGAGTCAGACTCCTCTCATGCAGGCGAACGTTCCCTGCGATCCCTGTCACACAAGCTGTGTAACTGTAGATCCACAGCACTGTCAGGTTACACCACTGGTGCCTCTTGGCTATGTTTTACTTTTGACTCACAAATATTTTTAGCTCTTGCTGACCAAACCCAGTATCACATGCTCATCCCTGTTTGGTTTGCAATCGCCTACAAATACCTGATGCAGGAATCGTAAACCAGGAGTAGGTTATAAAAGTGCACATGGCACTTTGAAGTGGTACTGCCCATTTAGAGGAGCCAGATAAGAATCTCCTCTCTTTCTTATGTGGATCATTTGGCACTGCAAAGGTGGAAGCCCTTTTGCTGTCAATGCCTGGTGCTTGTCCCTGTCACCAGGCAAGGCCAGGGAAACTAATGGTTTCCTCAGTCTCCTCTCCACTTGCAGTCCAGCAGTCATCTTGCTGAGCTGTTCACTGCCATCCAGTTAAACACATGGTTCTCCTGTAGCACAGGAAGCTCATGGATCCCACAGGGTTAGGGAGTGTCAAGATACGTCTTTGATTCCTCAGGCTTTTCCTGAGATGTGGGTTCTGTCACAGACAGCATTTTTGGTGGATGCAGGCAGAGTCTTATGGTATAAATGTTCTTATGGTATAAATGACTAAAATGTTCCCTCTTTTTTTTTGTTGTGCGCAACTAATCTACCTTCCTGAAGGGTTAGAAAGTGTTCCCTTTTATCTTTGCCTGGCCTTCTGGAGTAGCCTTTCATGAGGATATCCCACATGAACCTGGTGATCACAGAGTGCTGTGGTTGGGAAGGGACATCACGGTCTCTTGTCAAGTCTCCTGCTCAAGGCAGATTCAGCTGGAGCAGGCTGTGTGGGGCTGTGTCCACATCTCCAAGGATGGAGATTTCACTGCCTCCCTAGACTGCTTTTCAGGTGTTTGACCACTGTCATGCTAAAAGCTTTTTTCTGTATACTGCATCAGGTGTTCCCCTTTTTCAGCTTCTGTCCAGCACTGCCCCTGGCATTCCGCTGTATTTTGGTGCTTGTTTGTCAGAGTGAGCGTGGGTGAGTGTGTTTGGATTTGTCCTGGTTTTGAAGTGACTTTTGCCCCATTGACCTTGCCAGCAGTGGGTTTTTTTTGGCAGAGCCCTTCCAGAGCCTGTGTGCTGGGGATGCTGCCTGAAAACAAGACTGGGGGTAACGTTTCTTCCAGAACAACATGAGGCTCTGGAAGTGTCTCCAACCCTTGTGTGCCTGTGCTCCATTAAAAGGGAGGGCTGTTTGGGTAACATCGCAAACAACGATCATCTGAGAATTGTCCCTTGTTTCTAAGTGCATTCCCTTGGCTTGCTGAAACCTCCTGTCATCTCCTGTTTTCAGTGCACTGATGGGCTTGGGTCCTGATGTCACCACTGGCATGGGGACAGCACACTGGAGGCTGTTCCTGTGTTTCTGGAGGCGTGTTGCTGTGCTGTGTGGAGTGCTCCCGCACGGCTACTGTGGAGCATTTCACGTGGGCAAAGGGGTTTGGTATTTTCAGATCGGTGTGAAGGAGTTCTTGTGACTTTTTATCTTCTCCCACCCACTAGATTATGACAAAGAGGGAAGATCTTGTTGTGGCCCCAGCTGGTGTAATGTTGAAAGAAGCAAATGAAATTCTGCAAAGGAGTAAAAAAGGTACCTGTGACCGTCGGTACGAGGGAGAGTGGTGGGAGTGCTGGGCTGGGAGGGTGGTGGGTGGCTGTCGGCACGTGGTCCGTGCATGGGTGGAACATGGGAAGGCTGCATTCCAGCATGAGGAGGGCACAGCGAGGAGAGTGCCCACAGCCCTCTGCCAGGGGACAGAGTTCACATGCCTTCATCTCAAATGTGTTTGGAGTTGAGGGATTCTTGGCAGCCCAGGGGCTGAAGAGCGCCTTGCTGTCCAGCCATGTCTTCTATTTTCTATTCCTGGCCCTCACATTTCAGCACTCAGTTCAGCTCTGTTAGGGTTTCGTGGTTTGACTTTTAACAGTGTGTTGTGGGTCTAATTATTAAAAAATAAGCGCTTTTTCTGTGGTCAATTTGAAAAATACAGAGTCCTTCTCCAGTCCTGAAAAGTCATGCTCCGTTTCCCAAGCCAGGGCTGCTGGCATCCATGGCCAGGCAAGATTGGGTAACACACCTCTTAGAGTCTCCATCCTGTAGCAGTTGCTGCCTGCCCGATGCCCCTGGTCTGCCGCACTGGCCCGGGCTGACGTCCGACCCCTGCAGAAACCCGCAGTGTTGTTCTTTCTGTTTGTTTCCAGGCAAGCTGCCAATTGTTAATGAAGATGACGAGCTGGTGGCTATAATTGCTCGTACTGATCTCAAAAAGAACAGGGACTACCCTCTGGCATCTAAAGATTCCAAGAAGCAGCTGCTCTGCGGAGCCGCTATTGGGACCCACGAGGACGACAAGTACCGGCTGGACCTGCTGGTGCAGGCGGGCGTGGACGCGGTTGTGCTGGTGAGCACCAGGGTGGGCTGAGGGCCTGGTTTGGATGAACCACTCTGACAGTGCAGCAGCATGGCACTCACTGTTTTTATTACATGCTCTTTTGTTTTAGAATATGGCTGTTTGTTGACCTCTCAGTCTTCTTCAGGTTGGAGTCCTTAAATTAGAGGGATTCCTTGTGCCTAGGGGCTTATGTGACCTCAAGGGAGTATGTAGGGTGCATCGAAGCCCTGAAGGCTTAGAAGAAAAACACTGTCAGTTAATACAGAATCTTCTACAAATGCCTCTTGCACTCTACCACCAGCCTCTCTGATGTTCCTGACTAGTTTTGAATATTTGGCTTCTTACAGCTTCCCTTCAGCCCTTTGATGTTTGTTGCTGTGTTGTTCTGTTAGCCACCTGCTGTTCAGGAGTGGTCAGCCCAGAGCTGCTCTGCTGATCTCCCCTCCTGGCCCGTAAGCCTTCAGGCACAGTTGTTACTGTCTATATTTGCACATGGTTTTCTCATCGATTGTGAGCTTGTGAGTCCAGTGTGCTCCGAGGGCATGTTTAACAGACAGGATTTGGCTGGGTCACGGAGACTCACAGGGCCTGAGCACTCAGTGGTTGACATCTGGTATTTCAGCTGCCCTGCTGCACAGCAGGGAGATGCTTCTCCCCACCAGCCCTTCTGGGCTTCACAAGGAACATTCTCCATTTTACCTGTAGTTTGAGACGGGGGTGACTGTCCTGGCGGCAGAGCCAGATGGTTCTTACCCACAGCTAGATGTTCTGCTTATTGCCATCTGTAGAAGCCACAGGATTTAAACATGAAGGATATTACTTAAGTCTTTACAATAAACTGCCTTGCACAGGGAAGGTACATTCCTATCTTGGCAGCAGCTTCTCCTCTGGTTCTGTGACCCATTAGGGGAGTTGTTTTGCCCACTGACACAGCTCAGCAGAGACCCCAGCAAGCAGAGTGAAGGTCTGAGGCTCTTCTGGAGCTGTATTTTTAACCTTTTGCAGAAATTCTGGTTGAAACTGGTTTTCTTTCTATTGCAGGATTCCTCTCAGGGGAACTCCATCTTCCAGATCAATATGATAAAATATATTAAGGAGAAATATCCCAACCTGCAAGTTATTGGAGGAAACGGTAGGCATGTGTTGAAGACTGTTCCTGTCTTTAACTTACGTTTGTTTCTTCGACAGAGGGAGCTGCAGGGATATGAATGGAATAGTCATCTTGTTAAATGTCTGTGAACTTAAAATGGTTTCCTTTGGCTTGTGGAACAGAGCAAGACCACTTTGCAGACACAGGGCAGTACCCTGCTGGTGCAGATATTTGGAGACCTTTGTTCTGCAGCACAGTGTGCTACAGTCCTCTGTAGCATGTTACACATTAGCTTTACACACCAGTTTACAATTTTGCATAATAATGGGTATTGCTTGATGTGAAAATCAAATGGCAATTTTCCCTGCCCCTTGACAGCAGAGCCCAGCTGTCCTTGTCTTTCACTGGTGCTGCTGTTACCCTGTACTATGCCCTCTCTACCTGGTGTGGCCCAAAAAGTGTTTGGTGCCATGCCATGACCTCTGCTGCCTCGGCCTTTGGGTGGAAGCATGTTGCAGAGTAGCCTGAAGGTCCAGTGTCATCTCACTCACTGGGGACAGCTGGGACAGAACCTCACCACTGGTCCCAGATAGGCCTGGCTCCAGCACAGGCTGTTGCCCTGGGGAGGGGATGTTGGCAGCCAGCTGGGGAGCTTGGGGCAGAGCAGTGTTGTGTGCCAGTGTGCTTGTCTGTCTTCCAACCAGTTTCTGCTCCCCACAGTTGTGACTGCTGCTCAGGCCAAGAACCTCATTGACGCAGGGGTCGATGCCCTCAGGGTCGGGATGGGCAGTGGCTCCATCTGCATCACACAGGAAGGTGAGAGAAATCAGCCATCTCCTAAATAGACTGAAGACACCTGTTAATTAGAAACTCCCTGCTGAAAGGCAGCATGGCTGGGATGGAGTATTCTCCCATTGTGAGGGCAGTGTCCAACAGCAAGCCATCTTTCACCCCCTTCGTCCAGGACGTTCTCATCACCTGGGTCCAACCTTTGGGGTGGCAGCAGCAGCAAAGGCATTTCCCAGTACTGACCGAGACTGAGTAGAGCCGGTGTGGCACATGTGGCTTTGCTCAGGGGGAGCTGCTGGCTTGGTGTGGGATGGGACTGGTGGGCAGCTCTGCAGGGAGAGGGGCTTACTGGATCCTCAGTGCTGATGGGTGAAGTGCACTGGGCTGTCTGTTCTTGCTTTCCCTCTGGCAGCAGTGTGCGTGATGCTTGACTATTGATCTTCTGGGCTCGATGCCTTTGCAATTTCCAAATGGGATTTCTGGCCATTGTCTCTGCAGTTAGACAGCTTGTGTAGGGCAGGGGCTGTGTCACCCTTAGCTAAAAGGCAAGAGGGGCATCCCAGGGCCTGGACAAAGGCTGCCTTGAGGACAGGCTCAGTCCTCGTGTGTTGAACCCCTCAGGTGGGGTGCAGAGAGGTAATGCAGCAGGATGCTGCAGCCCAAGAACACAGCCCCTCTCTGCTTTTCTCCTTAGTCTGTGCCACAGGAGGCAGCAATTGGGCAGCTGATGGCTGAAGGGGCTTCATTAGCTCTGCCCATTCCAGCGTGGAGCCTGCAAGCAGCCCTGGAGCTGTGCTACGTTCCTGCTTTGCTGGCTTGCCTGGGTTGCCAGTCAGGGTAGTCTGTCTTGGGTCACCTTTCTAGGGAAGCAGTGGTGTCCTTGGGCTGACACTTCCATAGCCAGAGCAGAGCCAGGACACTCATGTCCTGCCCTGGCTCTGAGGCAAAGGCCCTACTGAGGCACGTCCCAATCTGCAGTGAGGGGAATGTCTCTGGAGGTGCCTCCCAGCTGCCCTGGGGGGTTGGGATTGAGTGCTGGTTTTGGGGAAGGAGCAGAGCAGGAGTAGAATGTGGTGCTTCACAGGAGATGTGGTTGCAAAACTCTTGACCGCAGCTCCCCGGGTTTTTGCCCCTCTTAAGGGCAAGAGCTTTGGCTTTTTGGGGTTGGGTGTCACCTCTCTGGGTGGCTGCTGGGGTAGGGCAAGCATGCACTGTGCACAGCCAGGCCTGGATGGCTTGGATCTGGCCTCTGGCTTGGCTTGGGCTAGGAAGGGTCTGCAAAGTCAGCTCTGTCCCACACCGTATGCTCTGCCCAGTAACGGGTCACTGCTGGGTCCTTTGTTCTGCTGCTGTTCTTCTGTCTCTAAAATGTGTGTGTTTGTTTTTGTTTAGCTGCTCCAAAGATCCCTCCAGACCTAAAGTCCCACAGCCCCAAATGCCCTTCTACTGTCACGGGCACCTATAGTAAGTCACTTGCCCTGTTCCCAACCCTAATTATGTGTCTTGAAGCAGGACCCTGATTTGGCTGCATATGGCCCTACTGCTTGTTTGAGAATAATTTAGCTGTAGATGCACTTGGGGTTTTGTGGCTTTGGATACTGGTTTTGAATCTGAAATGAAAACCGAGAAGCCTTTCTGATTTCCTAAAGTAGAGTCTGAACTGTCCAAGCTAAGGGAACTCAGGCCTGTCCACTCTCCACTCTAAAATCCACTTAGGAGCCTGAATGGGCTCTCTGCCTGACCCTTCTAGATCCCTAGCCAGGCATGCTCCTGCTGATCCAGTGCTGGGAGGCGATCCCCAAGCAGTCCTCAATCATGCTTAAAATGTAGCCCTAGCTGTGGGGAAGTTGTGCACTGGCCCAGCTTCCCTTGGAGCTGGCTCCCCTGGGTGATGGAGGGATGTCACTGTGGGTGGCCACCTTGGCAGCTGCAAACCAGAAAAACAGCTTTCCCCACCTGTTCCTGTGGAGAGAAGGGGCTCTTGCCTGCCCAGCACAGGGTGAAGCATTCTCTGCTCCATTTTGCTCTCATGCTGTTGGATCGAGCAGCCCCCAACAAGCCAAGCCTTAGGCTTTGTCCTTTCTCCTAGTTCTGACACACCTGAAAGGGAAAGGTTTCTGTTGCAGATCCTGGAAGGTTTTCTCTAGCAGATGATCACATAGGGCCATCCTTTGCTAATACACTAAAAGAGACAAACCCTCACCCTGACCGTGTGTTATGTGTGTTCTCCCAACTCCACTTGGGAAGCGTGTGCTCCAAGGCTGTGGTGCTGGGCACTGGGACAGTCACAATGATGCCATGCTCCCAGGGGCCCTGAGCCAAGCTGTGCCTTAAAGGGCTGGTCTCCATGGTTGTTCTTGCAAGGTTTCTGCAGGCCCTGCACTGTCAATGGCACAAGTCTCACAGACCCTGGACTCAAACCCCCCCAAAATCGGGTGTTTCTCTCCACAGCTCTACCCTGGCAGCATTTTGCAGCCACAGTGTGGCCTTCAGCACTGCAGCACCGAGAGAGACCATCTCTTTAAGGGCATTGATGACAAAGCTGGCAGCCTCTCCCTGTCTGGCTGAGCCTGAGCTGAACACAGGGGTCTGTTTGATTAAATTCAGTTCTTTCAGGATCTCAGCCTTGAGTCTGGCTTCCCTCCCTCAGCTGCTGCTGAGTGCTGGGAGTGGAGCAACTGCAGCCCCCTGACCTGGGCAGGCCCCTGCCAGGGATGTGTTGCCAGTGCTGCTGTCAGGCAGGCTGAACCACACCTGGAGTTCACACTCCAAAGTACTAATCCTGCATGGCCTTAATCTTACCCCGTGTATGGGACTAACTGTGACTGGAGAAAATGCTTCCAGTTAACTGTGGGGAAGGGAAGTCTCCCTGAGAGAAGCTTATCTCAGCGTTCTTGCATGCCTGTGGCTGACAAATGTGTTACAAGACATGCCCTGTGCTGGTTTTCCTCACATAACAGGAAGCCTGTGACTGCTACCGACCGGGAAGAGCAAGTAAATCCAAAGCTAATAACTCCTTCCTCATGGGGCAGCTAAACTTGATGAACTCCTTGCTACATTGCAGGGCAGGAACATAAATTATTATCACATCATTCTTCCTGTTTCCTTTTCCACTGCTGCATGTGTGTTTGTGTGTGTATGCAGTGTATATGTGTGTATATATATATGCATATATATTTATGTATATATATAAATATATATATACATATACAGACATACAAGCTCTCTCCCAGCCAGCTGTCTTTCCATGCAAGAGGCACATCATACAGCTGCCGGGTACATGGAGAAGGGGTCTGGCACCACTGGGAGGGAGTGGGCAGTGGAACATGGCTAAATGCGAGGGATGCTCTGGAGAGGGGCTTTTGGAGTTTGCTCTGCTTCTTTCCCAAGCTCCCCACATGTCTGCCATGCACCAGGATGGCCCACGAGTCTCGGCTGATCCCAGGCATCCGGTCAAAGACCCCAGTCCCAAGGTCACCTACAGCTTTTTGGAATAGAGGGCTGTGAGGATGTCCCGGCAGGCACCTCCTGGGCATCTGCTTCTCTCACACCTTAACTAGGAAAGGAGCATCCAGGGATTTGTGCGTTCTGAGTGCTGGAGCATGTGTGTGCTGGAAGCCTGGAAGGGCCTGCTGGGGAGGGGCTGTGGCTGTGCGTGGAGCTGACCCTCTGCCCGCTCTCTCCGCAGTTCTGGCGTGCGGCCGCCCCCAGGCCACCGCGGTGTACAAGGTGTCCGAGTACGCCCGCAGGTTCGGCGTCCCCGTCATCGCCGATGGAGGCATCCAGACGGTCGGGCACATCGCCAAGGCCCTGGCACTCGGGGCCTCCACAGGTGAGCACCGCTGCAGGGAGTCTCCTAGGAAGCGTTTCCATATGGGCACAAGGGTGTTTACCTGCAGGTGTCTGGGGCCATGGGGGGTGCAGCCAGTGCTGTGCCCAGAGGGCTTGAGGGTTTTGTGGCCACTGCTGCTGACGTGCTGTCCCTGGTGATCTCTTGTGCCAGTGATGATGGGATCTCTCCTGGCTGCCACCACGGAGGCCCCAGGCGAGTATTTCTTCTCGGATGGAATCAGGCTGAAGAAATACCGTGGCATGGGCTCGCTAGATGCCATGGACAAGAACTTGGGCAGCCAGAACCGATATTTCAGGTCAGAGATGGTGCTTTGGGGCAACAAGTCAAGCTTTTGGGGCTTCTCTGCTTCACAAACATCCTTGATTTGTGCTCCCATGCAGTGAGACAGACAAAATCAAAGTGGCCCAGGGGGTCTCTGGCGCGGTGCAAGACAAGGGCTCTATCCACAAATTCATTCCATACCTGATAGCTGGGATCCAGCATTCCTGCCAGGATATTGGTGCCAAGAGCCTGACCCAAGTCCGGTGAGTGCTTCCCTGTGCCTGTGCTCTGATTAGGTCACGGTGCTGCCATCTGGAGTCCCCAGGCAGCTCTACCCACACTGTGCTGTGTTCTGGGTGGTTTGACCTCACTGTAACCCTCTACCCTCATCTCCAGTGGGCACTGTGTCATGGATTTGCCAGCCCCAGGGGTGCAAGAGTGTGGTCTCTTGTGGCATATTTAGCTGACCAGGCTTGAAATGGGGTTATCTTACCCTGCCTGGCTCTTGGGAGCACAGCAAAGACCACTTTGGCCACAGCTGGAGGAACCAGTGACCCCTGTTGCAGCTGCTCCAGCTGAGCATGTGCCAGAGCACTGTCTTCCCTGGACTCTGCCTGGCCTGTGACAGCTGCCCTTCCCCCTCAGAGCTATGATGTACTCGGGAGAGCTGAAGTTTGAGAAGAGGACGACGTCTGCCCAGGTGGAAGGAGGGGTGCATGGCCT
The DNA here is from genome assembly GCA_035041135.1 of Platyrinchus mystaceus. Lineage (NCBI taxonomy): Eukaryota > Metazoa > Chordata > Aves > Passeriformes > Tyrannidae > Platyrinchus > Platyrinchus mystaceus. The sequence goes on along the minus strand of JAWWLV010000024.1, from coordinate 9,158,846 downwards.
TCACTCGTAAGTGCTTTTGGCAGGACCCGTGCCCTGCTGGAGTTTTTGGGGGGTTTAGGCACAGACATCCTGTGCCTCAGCTGCTGTGCCTTCGGCTTGGCGTGCCACTGGTTCCCTGTGCAGCCCAGCTGATCCACAGCCTGTCATCTGGCCTGGGCCAGCACTCCTCTCACAGCTGTCAGGGTGTGGGGGCTGTTCCCCACTGTGGGCTGGCGGGAGCTGTTTCTAACTGTGCCTTTGGTCCGTGCCCTGGATGAGGTGGGTCAGTAAAAGGGCTCTCTGATGTGCTGCTCCCCTCACAGGTACGAGAAGCGCCTCTTCTGAAGGAGATCCATCTGTGTCTGTCCTTGTGCCACTCAGCCCTGCGCCGCCCTGTGCGGGAGCTGCTCTTGCTGCAGAAGTGCCATTACTCTGGGCTGCCTGGAGCTCCCGCTGTCCCTTGGCTGCTTTTTGACCACGTGCGGGGCCCACCCACCGCCCAGGAGCTGTGATCCTGGGCTGGAGCCTTGCACACGTTTGCCATGTTTTACAATAAAAGAGGAAAAGATGTGGAGTTAGTGTCAGCCCAGAGCCCCTCTTCCTTTACTACGTCCCTTGGTCTCCTTCCTTGGCTCTCTCCTTCCAGTAGCCTCAGGAGCAGCTGATGACCCCAGAAGGGACCCTGTGTGCATGTGAATGGGAAGATGGAGGGGACAGCCCTGAGACAGGGCTAAGTGGAAAACAGTGTGGGTCTTCAAAAATACTTCCTGAGAGCAGAAAGCTGCTGGGCAAGAAAGGAAATGATTTTACAGAGCTGTTAGCTCCTCCTGGGAGGTGCCTAACCCAGCTGTGGCAGCAGCCAGGGTGCTGCAGGACCCCATTCAAAGTCCAGCTGCGGCAGTGATAAGCACTTGGGTGCTTGCGCATGTGTGTGCACACCTTCTCACACAGCCCTGCCTCTGCACTGCAGCTGCCTACACACACCAGGCCCGTGGACCTGTTTTCCCATGCTTGGTCCTCACCAATGCACCCTTTGTTTCTTTTCCCTAAACCTTCCAAAGCACCCCCCAGCCACTGCAGCTGCACCCCCTGGGCTGGTCACTTGCCCAGGTTCCATGAACTGTTTTTGCCAGAAGGTGGGCAATGCACTTGGAAGGGCACAGGCTTAAAGGAGCTGCATTTCTGCAGGTCTGAGCAGTGCAAACTTCCCTGGCTTGGCAGGTTACTTGTGCTTGCAGCACCAGGTGACAAGTATTTTAACACCTTATTCAGTTGTGTGTGTCCTGCTCATCCATACATCTCCCCTACCACTCCCACTGTTTTGGGGATGTCAAACTGGATTTACACATGCTAAACCCAGAGCCTTGAACTACAACCTCAAGGAGTCAGTGTTAAGAGACTCATTAATGTACTCTTTAAACAAAGCTACCCTGTGCCTGATGAAGGGCTGGGCCTGCAGCCTCATCCCCCTCGACCCCGTGGAGATGGCAGGTTTGGGGCACAAAGCTGCCATTAGGTACATGTACCCTCTTCCCCAGCAGTAACATCCCTGACCTGAACATCCCTGACATCCTTGCCCCCAGCGCAAGGTGGGGGGACAGGACAGTGATCCTCTTCATGTTCCCTGCTTAAGCTGAGCATTCAGTGAGTGGAGATGCAGCACCCCTGGACTGACAGCAGCCTGAAGCTGCACAAGGGACACGGGCACTGTGGGGTGGTACAAAGCTCCACAGGAGAGCCCAGGCACCAGCTGGGACACAGCAGCTGGTGGTGGTGGCTGTGGTCAGGGAGCTGCTGGCACATGGCACCACTGGCACTACACACTACCCCAGTGCCCGGGGTGAGCACATATGCCCCATTAGCATGTTACAGCCTCGCTTGCTGTGCATTAACCACCACACAATTCCTTGTATTTCCCATTTACATGTATTTATCTCGTGGAGCCCCAGATGTGTCCGGGGGGTGTGCAGCTCACCCCAACAGCCTCCACCCTGCCTTGCAGCAGGGCTTCTTGCTGCCAAGGCGTGGGACATGACCTTGGCAAGGCTCTGGGCGTGGTGCTGTCAGTAAAGCCGTGGTGCTGTGCCCTGCAGCCCCAGCCCAGACTGGGCAGGGAGGCCGAGAAGCTGGGACTGCAGGCCAGAACCAAGCCCACACATCTCACAGCCCTCCTGTGTGCAGAGCCACCGCCCAACCAGCAGCTCCACAGTACAGTCTGAAGTGTGTCTCCCACGGGAGCAGTGACCCTTGGGGCTTCAGGCAGGCAGGGGCAGCCCCACTCAGCCCACAGCCGTGGCAGGCAGTGCCTACATCCCCTGGTAGGTGCCCAGCGGAGGGATGAGCCCAGCAGCCACCACACGCTTTTCACTCATCAGGAAGTTGAAGGTTGCACATGCATTTGGCTGTGAATAGAAAAGGGAGTGAGTAAAGCTCCAGTGCTCAGGAAGGAGATGCAGCTCTTCCCCACAGGGCACATGACCCCCTCTCTCCTGCCTGTCCCCAGGAGAGTCTCCCAGTGACCACCGCCCTCCCCTTCATTGGGGTGCTGCCTGTGCTCACCCCTCCTTACCGTGTCCTGTACCTCCACAGCGATCCCGCACTTGCGCATCTGCTTCAGCATGGCGGGCTGGAGCCGCTCCACCCTGTCCCCCGTGCCCAGCACCAGGATCTCTGCAACCAGGACACGACAAGGGTGGGCAGGGCGGCACTGGGGCTGCCTCGGCCCAGAGCTGCCCCCCCTGCAGGGACCACTAGTCCCGACGGGAGCCCGGAGCAGGGGCGGCCCGCGCCCCTCCTGCCCCACGTACCGATGTGGGGCTCCAGCAGCCGGAACAGCGACAGGCTCTCGAACGAGACGTCCCGGTGCGAGCCAACCTGCGAGGACACGACGGTTGTTGAACGGGGCCGCCCCGGTGCGGAACGGGGACCGGCCCCGCCGCCGAGCACTCACGTTCCACTGGAGGATGCTGCGAGACAGGACAACGCAGGGCCCCACCACCACGCTCCCGCTGATGGTGAAGCCGCGGTTGCTGTAGCCCTCGATGAACATGATGTTGGGGGACTCGGGCTCCAGCACCGTCAACCGCGTCCGCTGGTACATCTCGTCGTCCGCCGGCGTGAGCCGGTGACCGCGGCACGGCGCCCTGCGGGGACAGGGAGCAGCTGGGACACGCGGGGCTCACGAACACGCCAAGGGCACGCCAAGGGCACCCCACGGCACCCCACCGGCACCGCCGCCGGGCGCAGGGCAGCCGCGGTGCCTGGTGTCGGTACCTGCCCGGCGCCCGCCGCGCCACCGGCCCGAGCCGCCGCAGCGCGGCCGCCGCCACCGCCGCCATCGCCGGAACCGCCGCGCGGCCCCGCCC
>JAWWLV010000024.1:9143893-9155402 GCA_035041135.1 Platyrinchus mystaceus | reverse complement strand
CCCCCCCCGCCCCCGCCCCCCGGCGGCCGGGGCCGGGACTGCGGCAGCGGGGTCGGACCGGGGCTCGCGGGCTTCCCCCGCCGGGGTCCTCCCCTGCCCGCGGGGCCGGCGGGGCGGGCAGCGACACTCACACACCCGCCGCCCCCCGGTCTGGCCGCGCCCCGACCCGCAGCCCTGGGTGCGCGCCGGAGCGAAACCGAAAACGGCTGCGGGGCAGGAGCGGCACGGCGGGTGCGGGGCGGGAGGGGCCGCGGATCGGCCCGGGCTGCTGCGCCGAAGGCTGCGGGGCCGGAGGTGAGAGGGGAGCGGGCGGCTCCCCGGGCGGCGGGAGGGAGCGGCACCGGGGCTCGGCTGCGCTCCCGGCCCGGCCGCGCCGGTGCCCCGGAGCTGCCCCAGGCTCGACACGGCGCCCTGGCCCCGCTGTGTGCCCCACTGCGGGCGGATGCTGCCAGTCGGGGCTGAAACCCCGAGCCACCACCGGGACCTCCCGGTGCCGCTTGGTGCTATCCGCTCGGTGGGGCCGGTGGCACTGTGGGCTCGGGGATGCCCTGGGACGGGGGACCCACGTCCCTCACCTCTGTCACCCACCCGGGACCAGCCGGAGCCTGACACTCTGGGGGTCATCGTGAGGCTCCCCGGTAGTGTCGGCGGGGCACTTTCCACCACCGTGCCGTGCCGTGCCGTGCCGTGCCGTGCCGTGCTGGAGGCGTCAGGAGTCCCCGCACGCTCGGCCAGGGCAGGGTCCCAGGAACTCCCGAGCGGCACCGCGTAAGCTCCGCGTGGGGCCGGTGGGGTTCCCCACGCGGTTTCACTTCCCCCCGTGGCGGGTGCCGAGGGCTCCTCGCCGGGGCCGGGAGGCACTGGCGGGGCCGTGCCGGTGCTTTGCCGGTGCCGCCGCCGGGCGCAGGTGCCGGGGCAGGTGCCCTCCCTCGGGGGCGGCTCGTGTTTCCGGGCTCCGTCGGGCGCTGCCGGGCTGGCACCAGTTGCTCCAGCCCCACCGGGGCTTTGTTCGGAGTCGTTTCCTTTTGGCTCGGCCGTGCCGCCCTCCCCTTGGCACCCGGCCCGCGGCGCGGGGGGAGCCGGCAGCACCGGCCACAACGGCCCGGCGGCGGCTCTCTCGCAGCTCCTCCGCCCCGGTACCCGCCGGTAAGTCGCCCTCTCCCCCCCCTTTATCCCACCGACGGCCCGAGGGTCGGGGTGGTGTGGCAGTGGTGTCCCTGCCTATCTCCCTCCGCGGCGCTGGCGCGGGCAACGGAATCCCAAAAGCAGCTGTCCCCGCTGTGCCCAGCTGCCCTGGGGTTTCGTTACCCGCGCTCCCGCCCCCACCTCACCTGCCTCCCACCCCTACCCGCCGGGCCGGGCACTGGGCAAGAGCTGCTGCCCCACTCCAAACCCTCCTGGGGCTGGGGCAGCATGTGGAGCTGCACTAGGAGAAGAGGGGTATCAGGATGGGGGATCACTGGTGCCCAGCCTCGAGACTCAGCCCCCTGCACTGGGCTGGGGACTCTCCAGTGGTCTTGTGCCCCCAACAGCTAAAAATAGCAGCTGGCTTCCTGGGGACTCTCCACCGGAGGAGTGTGGCTGTTGGCCACAGGGTGGATGTGGGCACCTACACTGGGCGCGGTGCAGGCTGTGAGACACTGCCAAGCTTCCTGCCCGTGCCAGCTCTCCCTGGCACCCCCCCACAGCCCCCTAGTTCCAGCAGGGGTGGGCAGGATCTGTCCCCTGGAGAGAGACAGCTTTGGAATGACACGATCACTCCCGCTGAGCAGGCAGCCACAGCCATCGGGGATGTCGTGTCTGTCCAAAGCTCTTTCGGTGCCTCCGAGAGCCCTCCCCAGGTTGCTGTGCTGCCAGGGCCCACGTGGGCTGCCCGCAGGGACACTCTGGGCATGGGGATGGATCCAGCCTGGACCCCACCGTGAGTGCTGACATGAGATCTGGTGCGTCCCCCCAGCCAGCTGGGCAGGGGGCCCCGGGCGGCTCCTGCCCTGCAGACAGTCAGCAGTTGGTCTGGTGTGAGCGGCAATTCTCAGATCACCTCTTGGCTGTGGGTGGTGCAGGGAGCACCCCACCATGGCACGGCCCTGCGCTGCTGGGGGGACACAGCCACCCCCAAGCTGGGGGACATGTCCCCACTCCTGCCCCGGGGCTGTGGATTCTCACTGGCTGTGGGGCACCGGCTGCCTGCAGGGCCCCAGAATGAGTTACTGTGTTCCTGGCAGAGCCCACGCAGCAGGATCTGCCCTTGCCCTGCTTCCCCCCACTTCCTCCTTGCACACAAGCCCTGGAGGAACCGGTTTGGGCCCTGTGGGCAGAGCTCCCCCCCTGCCCCAGCCTCGCGGGGAGGGCAGGAAGGGCAGGGAAGGGAGGGAGGTCCCCAGCTCCTGGGATGCGTGCTCTGTTGTGCTGTGTTGTGCCAGGGTTCGGTGCTTCCTGGATCCCTGCTCCCCAGCAACCAGGCTTGGTGCCAAGGGGCTGGGGGTGCGCTGGGCCCTTGCCCTGTCCCCAGGTCAGTAGCCCTCACCATGCAGTCTGGGGAGCTGGGCAGCACCGTGAGCCATGCACTGCCAGATCTGCGCTCGAACCACTGCTGCCATGGAGCCCCTCAGCTCTGCAGATGAAATCAAGACCGCGAAGGCACGATGTAATCGCTTCCACCTTCTTCCTCCTGGGGCTGATAAGCAGGACACTGCTCACATGCTGGGTGGGAGAGCAGCTCCTTGTGCCTGTCCTTCCTGCTGGGGAGGCTTGGGGACACGGCAGAGGCCACTGTGGTGACACACTGCACCTGGCAGGTGCTGCTGGTGCTGCTTGGCCACCATGTCACAGCCCGGCCAAGCCCTGGGGCCTGCGGTGGCCCGGCTGGACTGGTGAGCCATGGTTTGCCAAGGACATGATGCCCACGGATGGAGTGTGCCAAACACCCTCCAGCCCATTCAAACCCCCGCCTTGCCCGTCACTGTCCAGGCTGCCAGACCCTCTCCCAGGGACTGTCACTGTCCTCAGCAGCCCGGGGACAGTCAAGGGACAGCCCGTGCCTGTCCGACCCCTGCATGTCTTCTGGCTCACTTTCAGTTCTGGGCTCACCCCACGCCCCAGTGTTGGGGACTGGGGGCTGCTCCAGCCTGGAGAGGAGGGGGCACCACTCCCTCCTCAGCACCTCAGAGTGGCACCATGGGGTGAGCTTGTGCGGGACAGAGACCCCCGCGCCATGCGGGGCGCAGCACTGCCCGAGTGCAGCGCTGCCTCCCTGCCTGCCCGGCCCGGCCCCGGCTCGCCACTCCCATCATGGCGGCGCCGCCGCCACACCGCTCATGGCGGCCCCACACCCAATATGGCCGCCCCGCCCGTCACTCCTGCCCGTGACCAACATGGCGGCCGCCAGCGGGAACAGGGAGGGCGAGGGGCTGTGACGTCACTTCCGATCGGCCGCGCGCGAGCGCCGGCCTGGCCCCCATGGAGGTGGGAGAGGGTCGGCCGGGGGTGGCGGCGACGCTGCGGGCACTGAACGGGGCACTGAACGGGGCACTGAACGGGGCACTGGGGCGGCCCGGCGCGCTCTGGGTGAAGGAGAGCGGCGCCCGCAACCTGCGGCACCGGGACTTCCTGGCTCCGCGGGCCGCGCTGGGCGCTGCCTTTCCCGGCGGGCAGGTAGGCCCCGGGGAGCGGCTGGGAGGGGGCGGGGCCTACGAGCGGTGGGCGGGGCCTACGAGCGGGGGGCGGGGCGAAGCTCGGGAGACGGAGCGGGGCCGCCCCCACACGCCCCGCCCGGCCCGACCCCGCCCTGCCCGCAGGTGCCGCCCGAGGCCGTGTCGGCGGTGCTGTCGGTGCGGGGTTCGGCGGTGCTGCCGCTGCGGGGCTGCCAGGACACGCCGGCGGGGCTGGCGGTGCAGGTGCGGCGCCCCGAGGCCTTCCAGCGCCTGCTGGGCCCCCTGCCCGGCCCGGCCCCCCCCGCGGCGGAGGCGCGGGAGGGCCCCGTGGTGCTGCACTGCCCGGCCCTGCGCGGCCCCGCCGTTCTGCGGCCGCGCCATCTCCGCCCGGTCCTGCTCGCCGACCACCTGGCACAGCTGCTGCGCGCCCAGGGGTGAGTGCGTGTCCCCGTCCCGCCCTGCTCGCGCCCCTCGCCCGCCGCTGCCAGCGCCTGCCTCGCCTTCTCCCGCAGGGTCGGCGTGCGCCTGGTCCCTGCCCTCGCCCAGGAGGGCAGCTCGGAGGTCCTGCGGCAGCTCCGCGTCGACTGGCCCTCCGGCTCCGGCGGCTCGTCCCTCCCTGAGGCTGTCTCGGCCTTGAAGGCAGCGCTGGGCCGGGCCCCCTGTGCCACAGCCTGTGAGCAGGGGCCGGGCACGGCCGCGCTGCCCGAGGGCGTCATCGGTAAAGTGCACCTGAAGAGCTTCGTGGAGCAGCAGGGCTTGGTGGGCTATGACCCCAACCTGGATGTGCTTCTCGGTGAGCCTCACGTGTAGAGCACCTCAGGTGTGGCAGCGGAGGTGAACAGGTGCAAACAGGCCTGTTTCCCTTCTTTTCAATTGTTTTTTTACTGAAAATAAGGGGGTTGTGTACACAAATTTCCTTCCCTTCTTATTCCCCTTCATTCTGGTTTGAGCTTGGGGGAGATCCGATGGTGTGGGATAGCAGGGAATGGCAAACCCTTGTGTCCCAATCTGTGTCCCCTCCATCTTTCAGTGACAGAGGGGATGCTGAGGTCCCTGGCTGAGCTGCAGCAAGTTGTTCAGCAGTGCCTGGTGAGTGACTCTGTGGCATTGCCCGCGTCTCACTTCCCAGGTGTTATTCCCTTCTGCCAGGCAATATCATTTAAGCTCCCTGCTGTGCTCTGCTGCAGGCTGAGGGCCTGGGTAGCTGCTGCAGCATCGTGCATGTGGTGAACTGTGAGGAGGAATTCCAGCAGCAGCAGCTGGATCTGCTCTGGAGAATTTTGGATCCAGGAGCCCACACAGCTTTGCAGGTGAGCAACCTCTGACCCTCCTCACTGTGGCCCCCAGGACCCCTGTGCTCCACACTAGGTTTAGAGCAGGGCTGGATTTCACCCAGTGCGCTGCATTTTGGTGGAGCTTCTGAGTCTTTGACAGCCCCTCTGTCTTTCAGAAACACCTTGTCTGTGGGCCAGTGAAGGTGACCAACCCCTCAGCGCCCATTGGGGCAGACCAGTACTTCCAGTGAGTTGGTGTGTGAGGCACCTGTTGTGTGTGGCTCCGTGTGCTCTGCCCGGCCCCGTGGGCACCTGGGCACCCACAGTCAGGGCAGAGTGAGCTGCTGGCACATAGAGAGCTCTCTGCCTTCCCTCCATCCTGCTTTCCATGGCCACAGAGCTGTTTCAGGAGAACTGGAGGTACCTTCCCCAGTGGCCTTCTCCAGCAATGCTGCTTCTGTCCCTTGGTGCTGCCAGGAAGAAAGGCAGTGGCAGGAGCTGGCTGGTCCCTCACAGCCCTTTCCGGGCAGCAGCTCAGGGGCCTGGCTGGGGTGTGGTTGTCTCTGCTCTGCTCCTGGGCCTTTTGTGCTGCTTTTGCTTAGCTGAGTCACTGCTGCAGCTGGGAAGCCCCAAGCAGCCTGAAGGCTGGCAGAGCCCTGGGGTGCTCTGGGATCAGCTCAGTCCAGAGAGGTTGGCTCTGAGTGTCAGTGTTTCTCCCAGGCTCCGAAAGCGCCAGATGTATGAAGCCTCAGTGATGAAGTACGGGGAGCTTGCACAAGGTGAGGATTTGCTCTGTGGCTCCACACACAGATGCTGCTCCATCCCACCTGAATTGCTCCCATGAGTCTCCCCCCTCACCTCTGAATTCACAGCCAGTCGGGGCTCTTCCCTGCATGGTGTTCCCTCTCCCCTCCAGGATGGAGCCAGGTGCTGACCTTGCTTGGGGAAGGCACCTAAACACACAGGGCACCGTCACAGAGCAGCACCTTGTGACGGGGGATGGGGCTGGGGAACATGTGGTGGTCCCCAGCTTCCACTGGAGCACCTGGCCCTGGGTGGGGTGTCCTGCCTGGGGGTGTCAGTACATGGAAATGGAGCCAGCTGATGCCACCTGTATTTTCCAGATGAGGCCTGGAGGGAGGTCATTGATATCCTGACAGCGGCTGCCATCAGGTTTGAGATGCTGAGCACTGCTCACCGGAGCCAGGTAGGATAGTGGTGTCCAGGGAGCCAGGGCTGGCAGCTGTGGGAATAGTGGAGCAGCTCTGCACTGAGCAGCCTGCACTGTGACTTGCCTGTGCCCTCAGATCACCCTGGACCTGGAGAACAGCAGCATCTCCACGAAGGGAACCAAGAGCGGCGCCTTTGTGATGTACAACTGTGCCCGCCTGGCCACGCTCTTCGACAGCTTCCAGCGGGCTGTGGAGCAGGGTGAGCACCAGCCCTGCCACCTTCCTCTAGCAGCCACTCCAGGAGCTTCTCCAGGCACAAGTCTCCCTTCTTTCCAGGCACATACCCACCTCTGCCACCAGTGTCTGAACTGAACTTCTCCTGCCTCCGGGAAGAGGTGAATGCTGAGAGAGGGAATGTGGGGACCTGCACACCCTCAGCTCCAGTGATAGATGCTACTAGCCCAGGAGAATCTGGCCCTAAAACACATTATCCCTTCACAGGGTGAATGGCTCCTGCTCTTCAACTACCTCCTGCCCTTTCCTGAAGTCCTGCAGCAGGCAGCACAGCTGCCCACACCCTCCAAGGGGATCCGGATCACAGCCAACACAGAGACAGTAAGTGCTCCATGCCAGCAGGTGCTGCCCATCAGTGAGCAACACAATCTAGTGCTGAGGGAAGAGACTACAACACCCCTGGGGCTGTTCCTAAAGTGCTTGGGGTGGGGGAGGGCCCAAGACTGGCCAGAACCTGCTATGCCATCAGAATATGTCTGCCTTGCAGGTGTGCAAGTTCCTGATCCAGCTCAGCATGGATTTCAGCTCCTACTACAACCGGGTGCATGTCCTGGGGGTGAGTTGGGTGTCCCAGCACACAGCCTTATGGCTGGACTGCAGTTGGGGGTCAGCCATTGGGGAAAAGGGCTCTGGGGGGCCAGCAGCGTGATGCACCCCTGCCCCAGCCCCCAGGGGTGCAGAGGCAGCAGTGCCTCTAGGGCCAGCCTGCTGAGGGGCAGTTTGGCCACCAGCCCCAGTTGCTGCCTCTCTCCCCACAGGAGCCGTTCCCTCATCTCTTTGACCAGATGTTTGCCCGCCTCCGGCTGCTGGGAGAAGTGAGGGATGTGTTCCATAGCGCGCTGGCAACTCTGCACCTCCCTCCTCTCAGCCAGATCTGAGCCACCCCTGAAGAGCTGTGCCATGGTGTGACAGGCACCTGGACAACGTGCTGTCAGGGGAGGACACAGGGTGCTGTCCCCAGCAGGGTGAGGGGCTGCCTCAGCACCAGCCTGGGGACACATCAGCCCATACAGGTGTTTCCCCTCCCAGGGCCTGTGGTGTTTGGGGTTTCGCCATGTGCTCCCTGCAGCTGTGCCCAGTGTGAAGGGAAAAGGGAGGGCTCCTGTGGCACCCCACAACCTGTGCTGGGAACACTGAGGGAGAGGGTACCAGGGACCAGTCACCACAAACCCAGGCACCATCACTTCCCTCAAAGCTGTTTATTGAAGGTTGCTCCGTGCTGGCAGGGAGCTCCTGAGGCTCCAGGCCACTGTCAGGACCTGGCCCAAGCCCCAGTACTGGGGTCCAATACACTCAGTGCTGGACAAACACTGTGTTTGTCTGACCTCAGAGCTGTTTGTCCTTCCCTTACTCCAACTGGCCTGGGTCCTGCTGCAGCACAGGAACAACCCACTTGGCCTGACACAGTGCTGAAAGGCTTCTCTGAAGGTGGGGGCTGTGTGTGGGTGTCCCCCAGGGTGCTGCAACAGAGGATAAGTGTCCCTGTGCATTTCAGCACCATCCTCGGCACAGCAGGGGCAGGGCTGGCACACAGCGCCCTGTTCCAGGGTGCACCAGGCTGCAGCCCACCAGTGCCTGACCCTTCTTGGCCTCCTGCTGCCCTAGAGCTCCCAGTGCTGGACAGGGCCCTAAGCAGCCTCCTGAGCAGGTTCTTCTCTGAGACCAGGGCTGGAAAGCCTGGACAAGAGTCCCTCACACCTGGGGGAGGAGGTTTTCCTGGGTGGGGGGAGCTGACAACCCCCATTCTTTATTGCCTGGGAAGCCACAGGCCTGTCCAAGAGGGCTCACATCTGCCTCCTCTCCTGACACCACTGGCCTTGAGCACCCCAGATGTGGCTGTGCTGCCCCTGAAGGAGCCAAGCATGCCCATCCCCTTAGGAGGGGACACATCAATGTGCAGGCTGGGGGCAGGGACTGCAGTGATGGGCAGAGCTCAAGTGCAGAGTGCCCTCCCAGGACAGGCAGGGACTGGGATGTGTTGCACACCTGTCCCATTCCTGGAGACCTCTAGCGGCAGGGGCTCAGAGGGGGCTGTGCTGCACAGCATCTCCAGGCCCTGCCCGCAGAGCACGCAGTAGTACCGCAGCTCCCCCCCAGCCTCCACCACCTCCCAGCAGTCCAGCTCAGCCAGGTCAGGCACGTGGAAGAAGGTGGTGCTGAGGGGAACCAGCTTCCCTGGGCTCCGGCACCACAGTGTCAGGCGCTGATCCACTGAGGCTGAGAGCAGCAGGTCCGGCCGCAGCACCCGGATCCCCGTGACATGGGCAGCGTGGGCACAGGGCCTGGACACCCGCTCCAGGACCTGCAGGCAGGTCCCTGCTGCTGCCTCACCCCTGCCCAGGGACACTTCCAACAGGCAGACGTGGATGGAGCCATCGTCGCTGCCGCTGGCCACCAGGTACTGTCCCTCTGGCACCTTGCTGACATGGAGGCTGTTCACACCGCAGCTGTGGGCCATGATGGTGAGCAGCGGGGCACCCAGAGCTGGGAAGACAGGCTCGGTCAGGAGAGCGATGCTCACCTTGGTCACAGGGAGCAGAGGAGCCACCAGGGTGGCTGCCCTTGGGAGGCAGAGCAGGGCTGCTGGCCATGACACCCACCCAGGGGCTGCATGTCCCCCTCCGCTCGGTGCAGGGCATCTGTCGCGTCTGTGATGGGGCCGGTGATGTCCCAGAAGGCGATGCTGCCATCAGTGGCTGCACTGCACAGGAGCTGCCTCCTAGAAGGAAGGTGTAGGGGGAGCCTCTGGCCACAGCCCTGAGAGTCCCCACTGAGATCTGTGGAAATGGCAGAACAGCCCCCCTGACCCTCCTCCCTTCCCTCCCCTTGCCGAGCTGCCTGTCGGTTGCACAGCCCAGCATTCGGGGCTCACCTCTCCCCTCCTGTCCCCGTGTGCAGGAACGCCTCTACCTTCAGCACACAGCGCTGGTGGTGAAATGACTCTGCCACCAGCACCAAATTCCGAGCAGCCTCCAGTAGCCCAAAGACCCTGTGATGGAGCAGAGGGCAGTTGGCTCTAGGAAAAGGGAGCTGGCATCTCTGCCCCAATTCCCACCGTGCACCACCCTGTTCCAACAGGCCACGTCCATGGCAACAGCCTGCTCTGCTTCCATCACCACCTCTGTTCTCCCTGCCAGAGTGCACAATGGCTCCTTACCGGACTGACCCATCACTGCAGGCAGCAGCCAGGAACTTCCAGGATGTCAGCAGCTGCTTGGTGCTGGTGCCAGGCACAACAGAGAGGGACATGTACCTGCAGCAAAGATACAATGCTCACCAATGCCCTGGTGACACCTGTGGCCCTGGGGAAGTGGATGGCCCAGGAGAACAGCCCAAGCCCAGTGCTGGACGCAGCTCTGAGCACTCAGAGAAGGCACAAGGAAAGACTGGCCCTAGCCCCAAAAGCCCTCGAGTCTCAGCCGCAGGACACCAGGAATGCACACATGAAGCCACACCAGCCCAGTCTGCCTCAGCTGAGCCTGCAGCTGCACAGAGCAGTACCCCAGTGGAGGCCGGTGTGGTTCTCATCACCCTCCCAGATCATGGTCACTACTAACCCTGCCTCAGGCAGTCCCTGAGCATCACCTTGTCTCCGGGTCCATCTTGACAAGCTTGTGCCTGTTCTTCTTCCGCTCCCAGTGCTCGTCCAGCCGGTGGGAGGCCACATGGATGACCTGGCAGGCCACAGCACTCTCCAGGCTCTCCACAGCACTCTCTGGGTCCCCAGCACACAGCAGCCGGTAGCACTCGATCTGTGCCCGGCCACCCGCAGAGAAAAGCAGGGCAGACAAGCCCTCATCACCAAAGCCCTCGTCTCCAGGTCCCGTGGGGCTGGCCAGTGCCAGCGTCCTCACACTGGAAATGTGGTCACTGAGGCGGGTGAGGGGCACAGCCGCCCGAGAGCGCTCACTGAGCACCAGGACACAGGCCGTGGTGTCCTCGCTGCCCGTGACCAGCACGTTAAGGGCAGCATGGCTGGACACCTCCACGGCCCCCAGACGCCGCACACAGGTGATCTGCCGCCCGTGCAGGGACGCCAGCAGCACCTGCTGCTCACACGGCTTGGCCTCACAGCAATACAGCATCACATCCCCAGACTTGATGAAGGCAAAGACCTCGGCCGAGGGGCTGCTGCAGAAGCTCCAGGAGCGGTGCCCACCCCCGCAGGGGATGCAGTGGAGGTTCTCGCTAGTCCTGCTGCTCCATACCACAAAGTTGTCAGCGTGAAAGCCCAGCACGAGCAGGTCCCCGTCTGGGGTGAAGTGCAGCTCCTCAATCCACTGCAGCCCTTTGCAGGGCCTGTGCTTCCGCAGAACCTCCAGCTGCCGGTCCCGCAGGTGGAGCTGGCGGTAGACACCGTCACGGCCAGTGCTGTAAATATAACCTTTGTGGCAGGTCACCGAGGTAACCCCTGTCTTCCCATGGAGCCCAAAGAGCACGGACAGCGGGGACTCAAGGGGAAGAACCCCTTTGTGTGACAGGCAAGATGGCTCCGACTTGCTGCTGGAGTCCTCACTGACTGAGTCAGTGACACCATTGGCAATGCTGGTGCTTTCTGCAGCCCGCACCGAGGAGCTGCTGCAAGGGAAGAGGAGAAGGGAGCCCCGGCGATCGCCGCAGACCAGGAGCTCTCCCTGGGGCAGGAAGACCGCGCAGGTGTGCCAGCGCTGCTTGCAGGGGGGCAGCAGGTACCGCCCCATGAGCCGCACGCAGGGTGCCTGCCCGGGGCGGTGGGCAACGTCCAGCCAGAGCATTTCCCCTTCGGGACCGGAGGCCAGGAGGGCGGCAGCGGTGGCGGGGGACAGCCCGGGGCGGGGGGCCCAGCTCAGGCCGCGCACGGCCCCCTCGAACAACCTGAGCGAGGCGGCGGTCCCGGGGCGGCTCAGGGCGAAGAGGAGGAGGCGCCCATCGGCGCCGCCCAGGGCGCAAAGCGCCTCGTCCCCGCCGGGCAGCGGGGCGGCCGCCAGCACGGCGCGGGTCCCGGCGGGAGCGGGCAGCACCGGCACCCAGCGCCCCTGAGCCGCCTCGAACGCCGCCAGCCCGCCCGCCTCGCCCAGCGCCAGCACCCGCCGCGGCCCCGCCAGCAGCACGGCCCGCGGCCGCTCCGGGGCCCCCA
>JAWWLV010000024.1:9125035-9143862 GCA_035041135.1 Platyrinchus mystaceus | reverse complement strand
CGTCCGCCGGGGCCGCCAGAGCCGGACGCCGCCGTCGTCGCCGCCCGTGGCCAGGCGGCCCCCGGCGGGGCGCAGTGCCAGGGCACGCAGGGCCCCGCGGTGCCCGCGCCGCTCCCGCCGCACATCGCCGCTGCCTCCCCCCTCCAGGCGGGCACCGTCCTCCCCCGCGCTGACCGGGAGCGGCCCCCGCAGCACCACGGCGGCCACCCGTGCCCCGTGCCCGTAGCACACCAGCAGGCAGGTGCCGCTCCCATCCCCGCCGACCAGCTCGCCCACAGCCCAGAGCCTCACGCTGCGGTCTTCGGAGGCGGAGGCGAGCAGCCCCCGCGGCGCCGAGTAGCAGAGCGCCAGCACCGCGCCCCGGTGCCCGCGCAGCTCCCGCCGCGGGGCCGCCGCGGCCGCTGCCCGCCACACCACCACGGCCCCCGCCGCCGTGCCGGCCGCCAGTGCCAGGCGCTCCCAGCCTGTCCCGGCCAGCACGGCGCAGCGCAGCGCCCCGGCCCCGCCGCAGCTCGCCCGCTGCAGCCAGTGCCCGCTGCCTCGCCACTCGTACAGCGCCACGGCCCCTCCGCCCAGCGCCAGCGCCAGCCGCCCGCCCGGTGCCCACCGCGCCTCCCACACGCGCGCCCCGAGCTCCCGCGCAGCCCCGCCGCCGCACAGAGCCAGCCGCGGCCTCCCGCCCGGCCCCCCACTCCGCACCGCCAGCACGGCCAGCCAGCGCCCGCCGAACACGGCCACCCGCGCCGCCGGCCCGCGGCCCGGCTCGGCCCGCAGCCCCTGCACGCTGGCCTCACGCAGCACGCTCCGCCGCGCCGCCGTCCCGCCGCTGCTCAGCCGGAACGCCACCACCTCCGGGCCCGTGCCTGCAGGACACGGAGTCAGCCGCCGCCGCCGCTGCTGCTCCCACCGCCCACCCCGTCCCGGCCCCGCCGCTCACCCGCCAGCAGCACATCTCCCGCGAACTCCAGCGCCGTCACCGGCGCCACCAGCGCCACCGACTCCATCTTGGCGGCACCTCCGCCGCTCCGCCCGCCGCCCATTGGCCGAGTCCCGCGTGCCACCGCCCCGCCCGCCGCCCATTGGCCGAGGCTCGCAGCCCCGCCCCCAGCGCACGCACAGGCGGCTCCCGTCTCTCCACGCTTTATTGGCGCGCGGGCCCCGCCCCTCCGCCCAGCGCGGGAAAAGGCCACGTGCGCGCGGCCGGGCCCTCCGCGCCTACAGCTCCAAGTGCACCCCGCTGTAGGCCTTGTCCACTGTCCACTCGCCTGGGGCTCCTGCCCCGGCCCCCGCATCGGCCCCTGCCCCCGCGTAGCGCTCCATCTCCTGCTGGAACTGCTGCTGCCGCCGGCGGTTGGGGTCCACATTGATCCAGTTGTTGGCGATCCACTTGGTGCCTTGGGTGACCAGGCAGCCCCCGTGCAGGGCGAAGTCGTCCAGCTCCCCCACCCACCCTGCAAAAGAGCAAAGCCCTGGTAGGAGGTGGCAAGGAGGGCAGGCAGAGCCGGGACTGTGCGAGGACAGCTGGCCAGCAAACACCAATGTCAGCTCTCCTGCCCACAGTGCCTGCTTGGATTTTAGCTGAGATTCATCTTACAGGAGTTGCTCCTCCTGGCACCCCTCCATCTTAGTGCCACCCCACCCTAGCACCTATGAGGAGTTCACCAGGGCACGCTCCTGGGTGCAAAATGCTCGTTGACTCCATATCTCCACTCAGCACAAAGGGTTCTTGCATTCTGCATCACAGCAGCTGTTTTTATCAACTCTTCCCAAAAAGGGAGGCTGGCATAGAAGAGAGAGAAATGCTGTCGCTAGAAGGCCTATAGAAGTCAGAGGCTGATGGCCATTTTAGAGATTGCATTTCAGCAGTTCTAAATTACCCTTTCTTTATAGAGGTCCCGTGGTTTTTCTGTGGCAGACTTGCGTCAGCTGCTACTTTCCATTTAGGAACAAATTGCTCATAAAAACACAACAGGGCTCTTCTCACAGCAGAGTGATAGTCTTGATATTCTCACCCAACAGCCCAAACACTCGTCTTGTGACCTCCTCTCTGTGGATTTTCTAGAGATGGAAACATGGGCTGCTCCCAGGGGCCCTGGGAATTTATATTCCTTCCTCCCACCACAGCTCAAAATCTGCCATCAAAATCCTCTGGAGCCATGCTCACCAGCAGCCTGGAATATTCATGTCAAAGCCCAGCCTGTCAGGGCAAACCACACTGTGCTTCATGACAAAAACAGCCCCAAGGACAGACACCACGGGTTTGTGGCTGAGCTACAAAGCAGGCGTCGGCCCCAAGCCTTGTGTGGGGTGGCCCCTGCCTGCCTGTGCTGCAGAGCTGATGGCCGTGCCTTTGTCTACCTCCCCTCCCCACCCCTTTGGGCAACACCACATCAGTGACACGTTTTGAATTGCAGACCAAGTTCCAGCAGGAGTTTCAGCTCGCACAGCAGGATGGGAGGCAGCTGGCAGTAGCGAGTGCAGCCAAGGTCTTTGTTTGCTAGCTAGTCCCGTCCCCCAAAGACATCAGGAGCCACTGACCTACTGCCTGTAAACAAAGGCCTTTCAGAGTCAGGAAGCTCCGACCCAGCTGGTGACAAGAAGACTCCACAGTTCCCACTAGCAGGCAGCTACCCCCTTTCGGCTGTTTTCTGAGCTTCCAGCTACAGCAAGATGATGGCTGTCACCTCCTGCAGTCCTATCCCTCTCAAGAGCCAAGTCTTGAAACAAGCCCATACCTTCTCCGTCGGACAGGTAGTTGTACCAGAAGACAGCAGTGCCTTGCTGAGGTTTCACTCGCAAATTGCCCTTGTCGCAGTTTTTCCGAGTATCTCGCAGGTCAACGTCGTTCTGGATCAAAGACTGGGAAGGAACCACAACGAAGGTGTCACCAGCAGGGCTGGAATGAGGCACATGCACTGGGCTGTCTCTGCTGCCAGCCATTACCCTGTTCCTTGCCCCACAGGGGCAGCTCAAGGGTGACACAGGGGCTTTCACAACCCACCCAGAGCAGCCCGTTTCGGTCCCCTGGAGGTCCATAACCTACTTCTGAGCAGCTGCCCATTCCTTAACACATTGCCTGGCAGGAGCACATCATACCTGCCAAGGCTTAGTCTGAAGAAACCCGCCCAGAGAGAAGCCAGCACTACTCATGCTGTGGCAGCAAGGCCAAGAGACTGTCCCTCACACCTCTGAGCAGGGAGAGCTGTAGCTGCCAAAGCCCTGTGCCTCTTCCCTTGGCCTCAGAGGGAGAAGACCATAAGCACAGCACAGCTTCCCTAACGCTCATCAGCCTCACACACCAGCCCCCTTCTGCAGCCACAGTGAATGAAGACATTCAAAGAGGGACTCAGAATCCTCAGGGGTAACATGAAGGTGAGGTTCATTTACCATCTCTTCGTATGTCCTGTTATCAGCAATAGGAAAGACTGTCTCGCCTCCCCCAGTCACATTGTTCAGGTAGAACAGCACAGTCACATACCTGCAAGACAGAGGGACTGTCAGGGGCCACACCTGGAACACCTGGAGGAGAGGCACAGGGGCTCTCCACACCCTGCACCTCCACCATATATGCAGCAGCTCCTCCAAGACATAACAAGGCACATGATTTACACCATCAGCTTTTCTCAAAGAATAACACAAGGACAACAAAGAAAATCCCCACCCAGAACAGTGAGAGTGTGATTGTAGGCTCTGGTGGGGATGACCCAGCAGCTCTGCACATCACTCTGCTCTCCTTGTGAGGACCCACAGGATTTGCCCACCTTCCCCTTCAGATCCCTTTATGACAGTGATCTCCTGAGCTGATCTGTGAGCCCCATAACCCAAGCACCAAGTCTCATGCGAGGCGAGGTGAAATGTCCCTCCACACCCCTTCTCTAAGGCGTTCCAGACCGTGTCAGGGCAGAGCTTACCGGCAGGAGGTCTCAAAAGGAGCACTCTCATTGGCGACGAGCTTCGTGTGGCTGCAGGCAGTCTCGGGGAACACGGGACCGCTGTCCATGTGGGCGTGGTAGTGCCCTCCCTGGTCGTACCGCACAACCTGCAGGGGCTCGCTGTGCTCCACGATCTCGGGGGGCAAGCGAGTCAGGCGCATCACCCTGGGGAAGAGCAGGGCAGGTGAGCGGGAAGCACCCTCACCCTGGTCAGATGCTACTCCCAAGCAGTGAATAAATCAAGAGAAAGAGAACCCCCTTCCCCAACAGACCGGAGACACGGATGGCTGCATGCCAAGAGATAACCTTATAGATCCTCATAGATCTGTTGGTCCATCAGTATCAGTCAGAAAGCCCTTGTCAAGGTTAATAAAGAAAAACAAAAAACCAAAACCGAAGGATGCATCTCCAGCAGCACTGCTCTCAGGAAGACTTTGCTTGCTCAGCAAGATCCTTTCTTTCTGTGCGTGTCCCTGGAGCCTTCATGTGTCATCACTTCTCTGGACTCCTGCACACCACCTACAGACCTCAGGGACAGTTAGCAAAGCACAGGGCCCCTGCTGAGAGTGAACGAGAGACTAGCTCTAGGAATAGTCTTGTCACCTAACTCACCTTTCCCTGTTGCCTTTGCAGCAGCCTCCCCCAGGGCAGAGGGGCACTGGAAGTGATCAAGGAGACCGGAGCCCTCCTGCTCTGGGATTTTTCCACTGCTACATCTGAGATCATCCCCAAGGTAAGCAGGTACGTCTTGAGACCTGCCAAAGAACACTCAGAGCTCTGAGAATCTGGACCAGTGAAGCCCTTGGGGCAGGTGCAAGGAGAACATGGCACCTGGGCAGGATGGCAAAGCCCCTCAAGGCACTGCATGGTCCCAGGGAGGACTAACAGCCTCCTTCAGCGCTGTGTCTTCACATCCTCCTAACAGCCAACTGAGGAGTGTCCAAGTGGAATGCTGATACATGGTGTGTGTGCTGGCTGGCACGGAGAAGGTGGCAGCCACAGTCTGCTCTAATCGAGGCAATATGTGACCCCATTCTCCCGCTGGAATGTGCTGAAGAAAAGGAGTGGCCAACAGCCATTTTCAAGCCTCAGGACAGATCTTACCCACCCATGTTCTGGGAGAGGACCGGCACCACAAGAACAAGAGAGTCTCCAGACAACTATCTGAAACTCACCAATGCTATGCAATTTGGCCTGAGTGCTGTGATTCACCTGAGATGAAGAGTAAGAGGTTCTCCCATCTGCTGTAAGCTGCCCTACAATATGTGTGCTTGGAGGACTGGCTTACTTTAGGTGAAGTCGTGCTTGTTAAAAAGTCAGTTCTGAATAGCTAAGACAGATTGCAGTGAAATGCATGAGTAACTAAAGCAAATGACAGTAACTACTGGCACCCAGACAGCATTGGAAATGGGCAGCTTCTCCCAGTAAGTTCATTTACTAATTAGAATGAAGTATTTCATATACTGCCAAATCTTCCTGGTTTTATAGGGCTGTTCCCAAAAGTGAATGGAGATGCTGAAAGGTTTGATTTTTCTTTTTCCCTTTCCACGGGACAATACAAATTCTTGTTCTAATGAAAACCTTCTCTTCCCATTTTGTGTCTCTGTTCACTGGTCTTTATACTCCAAAGACTTTCACACGATTAGGAAATGTGGATATTAGCAAGTCTGCCCCTGCCTCTCCCAGCACAGGTGATGCTTGTGCCTCCCCAAACCCAGCCACCCCCTGGCTGCCTGGCCCTTACCTTTGCCGTATGGCTCTCATGACCTGGTGAGCTCCCTCGCCCTGGTACAGCCAGGTGTGCTGGCTGTTGCGCACCAGGTCGCTCATCTTCACCTTCTGGCTTCCCATGTACTTATGGAAATCACGGATATTCAACTGTTTGAACTCCTCCAAACTCAGCACACCTACGGGAACAGAGGAAAAGCCGCCTGACTCTGGGGCAGGTAATAATTTTTGGTATCCTGTATTGGGAGAAAAACCAGCTGAGGGTGCTGCAGAAACTGCCCTCCTCAAACAGACCCCAGTCAGGGTCCTGTGCCCACCACAGGCTCTGTACTCCCTACACCCAGGATCACGGGCCCCAGCAATGCTCTCGCCCGCAGCAGAGGACATACAGCAACCTGCCAAAGTGAACCATGCAGGGTCAGAACTGGGACAGGCAAAGCACCATTCTGAACTTTAAAAAGCTCCTAAAACAAACAAACCAATCCATGAAAAGAGCGTAACAGCCCACTACAGTTCTAACATACACAAAAAAGTCTGTGCCACCCAATGTCTTGGGGTTTGTTACTTAGATACTTAAATAAACACGTTTAAGGACAGAGTGGGACACCTCAGCTCACATTTTCCACATGATCTTGCGGGGTAATTAAAGAAAAGCCAAACCCCAAACAAGCAGTACATCCTCCTGCATTTGTGTAATTTCAGAACATGAGCGAGGAATACATCAGAGTGTGATCTTGTGTAGGTAGAAGTAAAAGAAAAGTAAGAGCTAAAAAGTGGTTTCTCCTAAAACAGAACTCAACTGGACTCAGCAAGGGGTGGACTTTTGCCTTATTTAGCTTCAGAAAAGTCCTCACATTTGTTGTTTCCCCTTTCTGGAGAAGGAAAGCCTTGCACTGGGGACCAGGTCCTGACACCAGTGTGCAGTGCAGTGCCCTGTGCTGCCCAGGAGCCAGCACACACCATGGGCTGGGAGGGGAGCTTGTTCAGGCAGCAAACCCAGCGCTGCTGGGTGCCAGCTCTGCTCCCCAGGCACAGCACCCCCCAGCAGCAGGAAGGACCAGCCACCAGGGTCAGCCTGGGACAGTTCCTCAGGTGCCAGTTGTCATGACCAAATGATCTACTGTTATTATTCCTAGTGTCTCTCTGTCCCCACTTCCCCTCGCTCTCCAAGGTCTTTAATGACGCAGGGCCACATCCAGGTTGTGACCTGGTCCCTCAGTGTCACGTACCAATCTAACAACAGAGGGAAGCAGCACTCTGGAAGCAAGGTCCTGCCAAGAGGCCTTTAACAGGACCTTTCATTTGTTAATGTCCAGAACGGTGGAAAAGCCACTGAGGACTCAGTCATACCCCTGCCAAGAATGCCACCAGCCTGAAGGAGAGGGCACAGGGTGCCCTCCGGATATTTATGCATTCACACTGGTACTGTTTCAACTCCAAAGCAGCTCCTCCTGGGCAGTTCTCAATGCCAGGTCACTGGAAGAGAGCGTGCAGAGCCTGTGCATTCACTTAATTTGATTAGGAAATGGAGTGCTGCTTAATTGAGGCCACTCTAATTAGAGCAGCAGAGGTTAGAGTGCTCATCCGGACAGTGGGAGCCCTAGGGAGACCAGGGGCAGGAGGGGCAGAAGTGGCCTCATGGAATACAGAGAGTTTGCAGCGGCAGAGAGGGGAGTCAGCGAAAAACGCTCACAAGACCATCCTCACCTCCACTTATTCCACTGCCCTCTGCCAGTGACATGGGACTCCCAGCCTGCTGCAGAAGGAGGGGTGGAAGGTGTTTTTTAACACCTGCATCCCAGGTAACAAGAGCTCTGTAGTCAAAGCCAGAGCAGTCTGTCAGACCAGGGGAGCAAAAGTGCACCCCAAAGGTCTTGCTACTATGGGGCACGAACCAAGGCAGGTCTGACAGGGGAGAGGGAGTGCAGAGTTGTGTTCTGGTCCTGCTCCTGTAAGACCCGAGCCCAGGTGGTGGGACCAGTCTGCTGCCAGACTGGTGATGCAGGGGCAGGAGTGCTGTGATATCAGGTTTACACTGAGTTTACTTTCCTGAGAAGGTCTCTGAAGCAGTGTTACTTTCCTTTGAAGAACTCAGCTAGAGAAACAGGCCAGGGCAGGGACACGGCTCTTGCTCTGCCCCACATGACTGCATGAGGCATTCAATAAGCTGAGGGCAAAAGGGATTCCCAAAAAGCTGGTCTTACCATTCCCATCAGGATCAGCCTTGACTGCTGTGTACATCTCTCGGATGTTTTCAGGGGTCATCCACCTGCCGTTCCCAAGCCGGGTGTGGGTCAACACCTGAAATTCATAAATGGATCAACACAAGGCACTGGTTTCTTGTACTCCCAAACCCCTGCAGATTCCCTGTGTGAGGCCTGGCAGGCTCTCCTCTTCAGAGCCAGCCAGGCATCGGCACATTTCCCCAGAAACATGACTGCGGTGAGAATCATCTGGCAGCCACACACAAAGTGTGGCTGGTGAGTGCTGTTATTTTCAGTTTAGGTCATGGCACATGACTTGGTTAACCAGCCCTGAGGTGGAGGGGGCACAGCTCTTTCCCTTGAAGGGAAAGTAAAGCTATTGATGATAAAAGTGAATGCTTTTACTTGTCCAAGTTAAGGGCTTGGAACAAAATGCTTCCTTTTCATGTGTACAGAGATGCAGAATCCTGAAGAACTCCCAGCAGGCTCCAGAGAAAGGAGCCTTGCCCTGAGTTGTCGCTTGTGCAGTTCCCTATACTTTACAGCACTTGTGGCCCATAAGATGAGTCAGACCCCTGGCTCCACCTGAAATGGGTGCCTAGGGAGGGACATCCTTGAACTGCCAGGACTTGCCCTGATGCACCCTCCCATAAAGGGCAAGGGTGTTGAAGAGCTGTGGACAATGTGCTCATTATCCCCCCTGGGCTCCTCAATAGGGGTGGCTTTGCTGGGGCTTGTGAATTCACACAGGGAGTTTCCCACAGGCTGCACAAAGCAGGGCCCAGGCGACAAACTCACTTCCTGGGACACCCAGCAAGAGGCAACCCACAACACAAGGAACATTTTATCCAGCATATTCAAAACACATGTGTCCTGCCAAGGACCGCTGCTACCTCCCAATAGCATGATAACTACTGCACATTGCCCCAGAAACTTCCATGCTGAAGGCCAGCACAAGCCTTGAGACACAAAATCCAGCAAATACTGATTGGTATATAGCAGGGTCTGCCCTACCCAAGCACATGAGTAACCAAGAGACCATCTGAGGAGGGGCCCTGCCAGAGGGTGCCCAGCAAACCACCCCTCGTCTGTCCCACTCTCTACCTCTTTGAGCTGCAGCTGCCCATCCTGATTATGGTCCAGGAGATTGAAAATGTCCATCTGGCTGATTTCAATCATTTCCATGGCTTCCTCATAGTCATCTGTTGGTAAGATCTGGCTCTTCTGCAGCCCCTTCAGCTTTGCAAGATGGACGATGAGCTTGCACTCCTCCTCCGTCAGGAAGTCGGGAATTTCTAAAGCAAAAGTGTGAGCACCAACAGAGACTGAGGAGCTGTTACAGTGGGATGCTGTACCAGTGGCAGGAGACTCAGGGGAACAAAAAAAAAACAAAAAAAACAGAGGTGGGGTGTAATTTAGGAACTGCTTAAGTTTGGGACATTCAAAGACATCCAGCCTTCTACCAGAAGAGCTCTCAAAGAGCACACACCACACACCTGAGCTGCTGGAGGCAGGTATTTTTACAGCAGCAGTTCCTAAGTGTTTGGATCCAGAGGTCAAGCCCTTAAACTCTCTCACACATACCACAATGGACAAAGGAGCAAACAATCGTGCATATCACTGCATATTACCATTTCAAAGGTGCCATGTTAATCACAGTCTGGGAATTGCTGCTTTACAGGAAGGGAGGCCAAAAATCTTTACAGTGGGCAGTGGTGATGGCCAGGGTTTCAGGCTTCCTTGTTCTTTGCAGGAAACCAAATACCTTTCACACATATAATTCAGGGGAGCATGGCCCAGTGCTCTACTATGAAACTCAAACAGAAAGGAGAAAAATTCTTTTTCCTACTCATTCCCTTGATCCTCCACTAAAAATGGTCTTCAAATGCAGTATTAAAGGGGAAGATACTGCACATGGAGGATGCCACACTCCATGCCCAAGTATTACCAGCTTTCCCTTGCAGCATAAACCCATCAGCAATCAGGCAATTCCAGGATCCCAAGCAAATTTAAATCCAGTGAAATCCACCCATGACCATGAGGAGATTTCTAGCTGCATGGTACACTGAGTGTGCACTTGGAAAGTGCTGGCAAGGTCCCATCCCAGAGTTAGACTGTGGCCCAGGAGGTTGAGAGGATCCTCCTGGCTGGTATCTGTCACTACTGTGGTGATCTTGTTACCAGCTACTGAGATTTTTGAAAAGGGAAAGAAAAGCCACCAAGGCAGGACAGCTTAAGTGCTCCTAGACCCAAAGTCCTGTTCTCCAAAACTGCACTTCCCTGGAGCTCCTGCAGGTATGTGCCAAAACCACATTATAGATCAACTATGACAGAAATCCTCAAATAGGGGGGGAAAAAAATTAATTACTTCTGTGACCTGAAATCAACCGTATCGGCTCAAGCTGTCAATAAGCAGTTGGCTTCTTGCTAAGTACAGACCAGAACTAGCCCTGTAAAGAATGAGCTGTTCCTGGGAAGCCCCAGGAACACAATGCAGCCAGCTGTATCCGTAACACCCTCCCAGGAAGCAATTTCCGCCACAGGCAGCGCAGGGTCTCTGTGCCAGAGGATGTTTCGAAGCTGGAGCTTCCACTGACCAGTTTGAACCTCGTGGCACGGCACCAGGTCCAAATAAACTGTGTGTGCTGGCAACCAGCACTCCCAGTATTTCCAGCTCCCCGAACTGGGCCACAATAGTGATGGATTATGGAATCTTAATTATGTGCCGGAGGAAGGACAATTCTGCTCTCCAGTGGTAGTAACAGGATTTGGGAACGAAGTAGGAATTCTGTTAACCAGAAAGCGCGCTGTCATCCAGGTTGCAAGGTGAGAGGGTTTCCAGCTGAGTGCTGCCAATCCCATCTGCAAACACCTGGTTCCACAGCTGCAAATTAGTTCCTCTCTGCCCTCAGCTCTCCTAAACAGTTAACTTCTGGCTGTGAGACCATCCTATCTCCCTGCCTGTTCAACAATAGATCCAGCTAAACAAATGCCTCCTAATTGACTTTGAGCAACACTTGATTGCTTTTACAAAAAACAAAAGAGAGGAAAACATTGGGGTTTATGAAATAATGCCTAATCCTGGAGCAAGAGAAAGGGGATGGGTTGGAGCACTGGTGTCAAACAGAGATTCAATCTTGGCTGAAAGAGCCCCAAGACACATCGGCCAAGTCATTCATCCCTCCCCAACTGCCCTCATTTCCACACCTGCTGATCTAAGCCAAACCCCTGCTAAAATACAAACAATCGGGGCCGCTGGCAAACGAAAATTGGAGCATTGTCTTCCCCATGAGGGCTCTGAAAGGGCCGCACTTAATGAGGATGGATTGACAGAGAGGTGGCTCCTAGGCTATAAAAGGCATCCCACAGTCAGGAGCAGCTCAGTCCGGGGTGCACTGCCCGTCCTCCCGCTCTGAGCATGGTCACAGCCCACCGCAGGCACCCCTCGAGGGCGGGTGGCCCATGGCTGCTGGGTCTCATGGTGCGGCTGCTGCTCTGGGGCTCTCCAGGAGCCTGGGCGAGCTACCTGAGGAGATCCTCCAGCTGCATGCCCATCCCACACCGCATGGCCTTGTGCTACGATATCGGCTACTCCGAGATGAGGATCCCCAACCTGCTGGAGCATGAGACCATGACTGAAGTCATCCAGCAGTCTTCCAGCTGGCTGCCCTTACTGGCCAGGGAGTGCCACCCAGATGCAAGGATTTTCCTCTGCTCCCTCTTTGCACCAATCTGCTTGGACAGGTAAGATGTTTTTACAAGTTATTTCAGCTGTAACAGTTAACTCTCCCCAAGGGCACAACTGCATGTGCCTCTGGAGAGAAAATGCACATGATGTGAACTGTGCAGTCCCCAAGAAGCCATGCTGCCCCTCTTGGCAAGGGGCAACTGGACTACTCAGCAGGGTGAAAGCGAAACATGAGCATTTCATCTTGTAGGAGCAGAAACATTATGTCCCCTCCTTCAGATTTTCCTGCTCTCCCACCCCAGGTGCCTGGCCACCCCCTCGCACACCGCAGTAGCTGCTGGCACCCACCAGCTTCACCTCCCACCTCCCATGAAGCCCCTCACCCCAGCTCCTTTCCCAAACATGTAGGGGTTTCTCAGCCCAACAGTTCCAGCAGCAGAGGGAAATCCCCAATTCTGAAGTGCAGCCCTCAAAGTACAGAGCTGCTAAGAAAATTGGGTATCTAATCAGGCATCTGTAAAGGTAAGCAGCCTTCATACAACTAACTGGAGAAGATCCCTGGGGAGGTGGGGGACAAAGGCATTCTAACAGCAGCCTGTATGGAACAGCCTCATCCCTCCTGTCCTCAGAAATTCATTGTTTGCTGCCTGGATGTGAATGTTTAAAAAAAAAATCAAAGATCCCCAATTAATGCAGTGTGCAACACAGCCCTGTGGGCAGCAGTGGTGCCAGGGCTTGACCCTCAGCCTGCTGCCAGGCATGTGGAGGTGCTGAACCCCCATCCCCTCCCCAGGCTCATCTACCCCTGCCGCAGCCTCTGCGAAGCCGTCAAGAGAAGCTGCGCGCCCGTCATGGCTTGTTACGGCTACCCCTGGCCCGAAATCCTGAACTGCAACAAGTTCCCTGCAGATCACGAGCTGTGCATCGCAGCGGTCTCCGTGGATGAAAATGCCTCCAGCAGGAGAAGTAAGAGGTTTTTTCCTCATGTACTTTCCCATATGTAACACTGAAAGCTCAAAAGGATGATCCTGTGTCTTGTTTCTATTCTGAATATTTCTGGTTTTAAGCTGTATTTAAAAAAAAAAATTATAAATTGTAGTTTTGTTCTCTCTGAGAACTGTGTCTAGAAAATTAGCATAACATTGACTGTGGCTTGTTCCTCTCTCTGCTGTATTCATTAGCTCCCTGGGTGCCATCAGACCCAGCAGGGTTTGGGGCAGGGGGAAGGAATGGCTGTAAAGCCTCCAGCCCAGACACAGCGGGAGAGCTCATGGAGTGCAGGCTCCCGGCAGCGAGATGTGCCTCTAGCAGAGCTACAGAGCTGCAGCCCTGATCTTTCAGTTGTGTCCAGGGTTTAAAAACATGCAAAAAGAAACCTTTTGCAAGCCTTTTCTTTAAACATTGGGAAACATCACACAGGAACATCAGCCTCTGCAGGCATGAGTTACACCAGAAAAAAATCTGTCTGAAAGACTAAATTAAACACCCAGATACTGATGAACACTGGGGGACATTCAAGAGCAGTTAAGGGGAGAACAGACATTTCAACATCATTTCAGCATCACTGGACGGAGTCTGGCTACAGCACTGGCTTTGCTGTTTCATCCTAACGAGGAGATCTTCATTAAGCATTTTCACTGCTGCTTTAAAATGCAGCAACACACAGAAATCTGAACAAAGCACAACAAGCGGGACCTACTCCAGTCACAGGAAGGAGAGCTTAACATTTCCTACCCTGGCAGTCTGAGATGTCCTTGCAGGGACTGGGTAGCTCAGGAAGAAGTGTCTCTTGGAAGCAGCAAGCCACTATTTGCAGATCTCAAAATTTCATTATGTGTTTTCCAGTGAAGCTTGACAGGGATGTTATAACCAAATTTCTGTTGCAGCAGTGCCCCGAGCCAGCTGCAAGGACTGCGAGCTTGAGGAGGCCAGCACTGCCAGGGAGATCCTGGAAAGCCTCTGTGCCAATGATTTTGGTGAGTACCCTCCTATTCCTCTCAATTGCTGCTGTTCCCTTCAGCAGCCAAGCAGTGGCATGGACAGCAAATGGCTTTGCCACAACATACTGACTCGGAGGAATTGCAGCTTTTACAGCAGATCCCAGGTATTTTCAGGTCCCACCTCACTGTGAGGCAGCAGAAGCACCTGGCTGCAGGCAGCAACAAAGGTGAAGACCTGCTTTATTTCTGTGATTTGGTTTTGGACTGTGGCTGCTAAAAATAAGCACTACTCTGGTTTTGCCTTTGAGACCAGCATTTCAATCAATGTCCACAAAAACCTTTAGCAAAATCCATGCTGGCTATTTCAAACTTCAATACTGTTGTTCTAGTAATGTGACTCTCCCTCTCCTAGCCCAAGCAGGCAGCAGCATTGGCTCTGCTCAGTCAACTGGGAAGAAGTTTTCAGTATACTGTCCTGAATTCAGGCACGCATGTAAAAAATATTTTTAATAATTAAAAAAAATATTACAAATCCCAGGCAGCTGTCAGTCATGTCACCTCCTGAAATCCCAGTTCAGAGAAAAGTAAATTTGCATGAGATCAGGACTGCTTGCTTGTGCCTGTGCTTCCCATAGGGTTTCTGCCCATGCAGTGGTGCTGATAAACCTTTGCCACTCTCACGAGGAAAATGGAGTGAGAAGGAAGTCTCCCAAATAACAAGCAGTAGGACAAAAGGAAAAGGCCTCAAGTTGCATTGGAGAGGTTCAGATTGGGTATTAGGAAAAACATCTTCACTGGAAGGGTTGTCAAGCCCTGGAACAGGCTGCCCAGGCAACTGGTTGAGTTACCATCCCTGGAGGTATTTAAAAGATATGTGGATGTGGCAGTTGGGGACATGGTTTAGTGGTGGACTGTGCAGTGTTGGATTAATGGCTGGACTCGATGGTAGATGTCTTTTCCAACATAAACGATTCTATGACTTTAAGAACAGTGTTCACTTACTGGAAACTGACCTCAGATGAGAACTTTTACAAGTATGCTGCAATTACAAGAATTTGGACAGATGCCTCCCCACATTACAAAGACAGCAAAGAAGCCTTGGGCTGGCTCTTTGCGTTTAGGTAGGTGAGAGCTATGAAAAATAAACAGAACTAACAGCTCTTTCTCCAACCCCTGCAGCAGTGAAAATCCGCATCCTGAGGAAGAACACAACCACCACTATCTCAGACTTTGACCTGGACCCCTCCAGGGTGGAGGTGCTGAAGCACGGCCCACTCCTCAGGACTGAAATCCCCTCCAGGCTCCAGCAGTGGCTGGACATTGATGCCACCTGTGCCCACAACATCATGAGGGGCACTCACGCCGGGGTCTTTGTTGTAAGTGGCGAGGTACAGAGCGACAAGGTGGTGGTGAACAAGGCCTATGCCTGGCAGAAGAGGAACAGGAACCTGCACCAGGCAGTGCGGAGGTGGAAACATCACCGCTGCCCCGAACAGGCGGGACGGAAGCTCTGAAAAATCTCAATTCCAACAATAAGAAACTTCTCCCTTCCCTATGGCTAGAAAACTCCTTTCCCTGGCAGGTGGTGTTTTGGAGATGTACAGTCAGCATTTCTAGGTGATTCGAAGCAGTCATAGTGCACAGATAGGGCCTCACTACAGATCCCTGTTTTACCAAGACAGAGCTTAAGGATGCAGGTTTAACATGTTCCCTAACAAGGCTCTGCAGATCTAGGACATGTGACGGACAGCTTTGTGTAGGATCCAACATCACAACAAAACTGAACTCTGCAGGTGGGCACAAACTAGAAAGATCTGTAGTAACAGTTCCTTCTAGTTGTCATCAGAGCTGGTATTTCAGCTTCACTATCTGACCCTGAGACATTGATGCCATTCAAGTGTCTGCTTGCTTTCTGTCCAGAGATTACATGA
This sequence comes from Platyrinchus mystaceus, assembly GCA_035041135.1. NCBI lineage: Eukaryota > Metazoa > Chordata > Aves > Passeriformes > Tyrannidae > Platyrinchus > Platyrinchus mystaceus. The sequence continues at coordinate 9,128,439 of JAWWLV010000024.1, read as the reverse complement.
AAGTTGCCCTGACTGCTAAGTGATACTTTTTATGTAACGAAGAAAATACTTCACACTTGAACAGTCTGAGGTAAATTAAGGGGATGAAGAACTCACCCCAGCAATACCCAGACCCTTAAAAAATGCACACTAAACTCTGCTCTTGAGCAGTCACTCAGGCTGTCCCTTTAGCTTCCTGCACTGAGAACTGGTGAGCACCTGCACAGGTAAAAGGAGACAGCCATTCTCAAGCAGGAAAGGCACAGAGCAAAGATAGCTGAGGGTTTCTGCATAACAGGCAAAACCATTTTGAACACCAGAAATTCAGTTTGGATCAGAAGATTTCGGTAACTGGGAATATCACAAGAGCCTTGAGAAAGAGCACAGTGTGAGTGAGACATCAGCTGTTGAAAGCTCTGCTTTGGTGTGAACAGCAGCTTTGCTTGGGACCAGGAGGTGAGCCCCAGCCACAGCACAGAAGGAGCTACTTGCAGTTCTGATATGGGAGCAAGGGAGAAACATTCCACAGCTGCCTGGCCTTCCACCTGCACACAAGGAAGATAGAAAAGGTGGGAAAACTCAGCCTCACCAAGTCCTCTGCAGCTCACTCTCATCCAAGCAGGACTGTCGCTCCCTGCAGGGGTACCCAAAGCCACAGCTCTGCACTCCAGACCCCAAAGCAGAAAACAGCAAATCCCCTAATGAGAATCCCTAATGACTCGGATTTCTATTGCCTAACAAGGCACTGTCCATGGAAAGTTTTCTACATTGGCTTAAACCTGGGGCTGAATTAAAAAAAAAATAATGGGAAAAACCAGCCTTTTGGAGGAATGCTTTCTGCCCTGCTGGTGCCGCCTGGTTTGATGGAGACACGTTGCCTCCTCGTGCTCCTAAAACTCACCAACAACCCACGGCGTTGGCTCCTCCTCACACCAGTGTGGGCTGGAATGAGCGCTCACACACTCACACTGGAATTCAGCTGCGCCCTGACATTTGTGCAGTGATGACTTCTCCTCCCTGAGGCTCAGAAGAAAACCAACAAAATTTCTTATTTTTATTCCTCCCCACTGCCTTGTCTTACAAACTGCTGCCCAATCCACAGAATCTGCTGTCAGGTGGTCCCTGCAATGGCAGTATCATCTGAACAGACTGCGTCTGGAAAACACAACTGAACACATAAAAAGCTCTGAAGGTTGAAAAGGTTTTGTCTGATTTGTTTTCCATTAATAGGGTTATTTGATTACTAGTGTTTCCCAACTAAAAAGTGCACAGATGGTCTGACTTACAAGCTTTAGAAATGATGCTCTGTAGCCAGAGGGGGGAAAAAATAGGGCAGGGATTTTTTCATAGCTCCATGAAATGAAAGCTTCGGTTTGATGCAGATGTGACTTACTCATATTTAAAAAACAAACCACAAGTTCCCCTACGGTGCCCAGCCCATGCCCCAAAGCCCAGAGCTCACATTAAATCATTAATGGGTGTCTGCTGCTGTGGTCCCACTGCAGTCTGCTCTGCTGAAAGCAAGGATCACAGACCAGCCACTGCTTCCTTAAATTGGCTCTCATATGCCAGAGCACTTTGTGTTAAATCCCCAGAAACGCAAGAGTCTTTGCTAAGGGGTTCTGTCTTTATCAAACGCAAACAAGTTAAAGACACACTTCCACTAATTTAGGCACCAGAGATGCAATAAATTAGTTTTTTAAAACCAGCTGAATTAGATTGGTACTGTTTGCATAGATAAAAAAGTCTCTGAAAGTCTTTTAAAGTCAGAGCTTGCTCCTGGCAGGTTCATCCAGGAGATAAGAGCCATCTTGCAACTTGCAGCTTCTAAATAAGGGAGTCCTTATCGGAGGACAAAGGAGAACAAGCTCTTGTGGCATCTGAAATGGTGAATGTCTGCCACTGTGTGATGGCATCCTCAGGGAGCAAAGCCTCCCTCAGAACCAATGGAGGTGCTGGAACAAGAAGCTAAAAACTGTGGGATTGCTGCTGCCAGGACCAACCTGCCTTTTATCACCTTCAGCACCTTCCCTGCAGGCCAGGACCAACTCTTTCACTGCAGCGGTACTGGTAGGGCAGGGAAGATGGAAACAGGAGTTTTCCTGAGCGAAAACCAGAGCAATTGCCCCAGACTGTGATTCTGGTACTGACATTTGTTTTGTGATGCTGTGGGGTATCAGTTCCAGGTTAGTGTACCTGTTTCCTGAAAGTCAGACAGAAACCCACCAAGAAATTGGCAAACCATGAGTACCACCTATGTAGAAATGACAAAAGAACTTTGTATAGTTTTTCCAGATACTTACTGCATTAATGGAGTTTAATAAGAAACCTATGGTCAGGCTTTCAGTGTATATAATCTATTTGGAATCAGAAAAGAACTCTCTATTAATATTACTGAGAAAGCATCAGAAAGATTCTTCATGCTGTTTTTTCAGAGACAACAGGTTTTCTCTGACTTTGCAGTAGCAGAAATTTTGTAATGATCTGTCCCCCCAAAATTAATTTGACTATTTGCAGTGGATTTCCAGAACGCAGAGTTCAATTAATGAGACTTTACCAGTCATAGCAAAAACATCACAGAAAGGTAAAGAAGGTTTTAAAATATCTCAGAGACGGATGTTGTGTGGTTGTGTATCAGAGCAGCCAAAAATAAAGATAAATCTGGAACAGGATGCAAAATGGTGGAAGACATGATATCTATCAATTCTCCTGTTACTCATTTCCTCAGTGCTGAAGCACCAACACTAAATTGCTTTTTCATAATTTATTACCAAAAGTTTGGGGGTTTCTTGCCCCTTCCTAACACTGCGCAGCATCTTTGAGGTCCCCGCCAGCTGTCTATTCCGGCTATTTTAAAGGGAACCTGAAAAACCTGGAAAGGTTAATCTTCCAAATTCTTCAAAGCGGACCATCCACAACAAGTAATCCCGTATCCATACTGCGAATACCGTATCGAAACACCTTAAACGAAACCACAGCGTTTTTAAGGCAGCCCCCAGGAGCAGCAGCACAGGGAGGTGATGCAAACACGCGAGAAGTCACTTCCCCCCAGCGGGTGTAAGGCAGCGGCGGGTGTCAGACACACACACACCCCCTCCTCCGCCGCCAGGGCAGCGCGGGCGGCGCAAACCCCCCGCCACCGGCGCGCCCGGGGCCGGGCTCGGCCGCTGCCCCCGGCGGGGCCGGTACTCACCGAAGAGCAGCGGCTTGAGGCTGAGGGTGCGCACGTTGTGGGCCCTGCCGGGCACCAGCTCCACCCGCTGCGTGTGGCCCACCTGCGGGGAGAGCAGCGGTCAGCGGCGGCCCCGGCCCCTGCCCCGGCCCCGGCCCCCGGGTCGCGGTCTTGCCATGATGCCCTCGAGGCGCGGGAGGGCGCGGGCGGGCGGCGGCGGCGGCGGCGCGGGGGCGGCGGGCGGCCCGCCGGG
>JAWWLV010000024.1:9090705-9124935 GCA_035041135.1 Platyrinchus mystaceus | reverse complement strand
GGGCGGCGGGCGGCCCGCCGGGCTCGCCGGCGCTGAGGTGCACGAAGAGCAGCAGCCCCAGCACGTTGAGCACGTAGAGGTGCGCGAAGACCATGAGGACGAGGAAGTAGGGGCGGGAGCAGACAGGCCGCGGGCGGCCCCCCGGCGGGCCGGGCAGCGGGGGACCCTCGGACCGCGCCTCCGCCGCCGCCATCGCCCCGGCCCGCCCGGCCCCGCGTCACCGCGGCAACGGCCCGGCGGGCGCTGCGGCAGCGCGGGGCGGGGACAGCGCCAGCAGCCACACCCCCCCCGCACCCAGTGCCCCTCCCGCCGCCAAGGAGAGCCGGGACACCGCCGAAGTTAGAAAGTCACAATTTATTTCAAATAAACCACGGGCACACCTCTGGCAACCGTCTCCCGGGCGGTTTCCCCCGCCCCTGCCCCTCTCCGGAGCCTGCGAAGAAAAGCGAGGGGTGGCAGCAGCGCTGAGCCCCCCCAAACACACAGCCCAACAACCCCAACCAGACCGGGGCCAGGAAAGGAATTCCCAGAACAAGTGCCTCATTTAAAAATAAAGTTCTATATTTTTTTTCACCTGCTTAAAAAGTCTAAAATTTAGAGTGCAAGACTATAGTACAGAAACCTCCTGCTGCCGCATCCGCGGGTGGGCACACCTTCGCCGCACCTAGGGCAGCAGTCATGCAGTTTGTGGTATCAGTAGAAAACGTTTTGTTACAGTCTGGGAAGCCTGAGGACTATCAGAGATGAGGCAGCCAATGCACCAACACAAGCGAAGCCGAAATAAAAGAGTGCCGGATGCAAGGATGGAGAGGCGCTGGGCTGGTGCAGGAGCTGGAAACAAGTGCAAAAAAGAAAAAAGAGAGCAAACATTCCACGTCTGTAGCAGTAACGTATCAAAGGGAAATTTGTACCTCGGGATTAATGGCTCCTGAGCCACTTTCTATTAACCTACATCCATGTAACCTTGCTGACTCAAAGAGGGCCCTGTACCTATTAGAGGGAAAAAACTGGCCTTGTCTTTGGGTGTTGAGAACCTGTTTCCCTCCTGTCACCTGTCTCTCAAGCTGTGTCAGCCACCTTACACACGGAGCCAGCAGCCCCTGTGCTCTGCAGGTTTTGTCCTGGAGTCCATGACTTTCTGTACGACACCAATACAGAAGTCACCCTGCCTGGGCTGCAAAAGCAAGTCCTGTTGTTTTCCCAGAGTACAGCAACAGGATCTGTGCAGCAACCCAGGACTTTCACCACCTTCAGAAGGGGTGTTTTGTTTTGTTTAAAAATAAATTGAACTGTTGACAAAGTTCTAGTTTCAGAAAATTTGAAAGAATTAGGGGGTGCACTGTGCAATCCTTATTACTGTTCTCAGCCAAGCATCTCAGCAGCCTGTTCAACAAGTCTGGACACAGCTATATAGGTTGGCTTGTCTATAAATAAGGATTCATAGCAAAGCAGTTTGTGGGGGCATGGGAGAGGGAGGGAGGGAGGGAAGGAGGCAGGGAGGGAGAGAGACAAAACTCCATTCTCATCTAGCTCAAAGCTGGACAATTATGTAACAGAAGTGATAATTCTTTGGGATTAGGGAACTCCACATATCTGTTCTGCAAAGAGATTAGGTGTTAAGATAGTTATGTTTAGACAATAAGAAAACCAGCTTTTATCCAGCGCTTTGCATATTACATTTTTAAAGAACAGTTTAAACATTGGTTTTATGCACTGCAAACTGCTGGGGTCTCAGCAAATCTTTCCTGGGGGTGCAGCCTGCCCCAACTGACAATCATTTGGGAGAGGAAGGAAGAGACTGACTTCTAGAATACAGAGGTGGGCACTAAGAGGCTGCTGCTGGGTGCAGAGGGAATGAAGTCAGGAGACAGTGGCTGGAGCAAGGACGTATCTACCTCTACGGCTCCAGCCTTGAGAGGAGTCAGAACACGACAGAGTTGGAACACATGGAGCCATGGCTATGGAGATCTCTTGTATAGCAAGCAGTGCTGCTACCAGAAACCAGACTCCCTCCCTGCCCCACTCCCTGGCTCCAGCCATCTCTCCAAAACCCTTCCCTACCCTCAGCCTCTTCCATTGTAACCCCACTCCTCGCAGCATGTTCCCCTGTTCCCTGAGGGTACATCCCACACCAGGGAAGGGAGGGAGGAAGGAAAAGGCCTCTGAGTTTGAAATTTTCTGCTGTGTACAACAAGCATGGCCACAGGATTAGTTCCTATGACAGCTACTCCTTTTTTAAACTGATGCATAGCTCTTGATAAAATCCATCAGCCCAATTATACCTGCTGCACGTACCTGGATTATGTGTCTCAGGTACATGAAAGAGGCTCCAACAGTGGAGTGAGCTTATTCTGACATGCAGGAATTTAGCACTTTTCCCCCCTCCAGTTTAATCTTTATCAAATGACATTGCATAAGAACAATACAGGGATAGATCAAAGGCAACACTTCCACATAAAGCATGGAAGAGAATCCCGTGAGTTCCCCACAGAGGTGAAGATTTCCTCAGATCAGACTCCGGCTGCACCTTTTTGGCTGCAAACAACAAGCTCCTGGTGCAGGTGACACACATGCCTGTGAAATCCTAATATGTGGCCTGCTTCCTGCAGCAGACAGGCAAGGACCAGCATTCAGGCAATCTTTTTCATGTTAACCCCTACTAAGATGAACTAGGTTTTCATATTTTTATTTTAGTGTATATTTTACATTAGAAAAAAGAATGTTAATAAAAAAGCTCCACATGCTCCTAACAATCAATTTTCTGATAAGTCCCCACCAGCATCAATACTAATATACAAATAAATTAATTTTACTAGTTAATTTTCTGCCTGGCTTTGTGCAGGCTCTGCACAAGTAGTGCACCTGTATGCAAGTGCCCAACCACATTGCCAACACGTGCCAGGGAGTGTGTTGTACATAATCTTTCTTCCTCATAATGTAGTGGTATTCAGTCTCACTCTGATGAACAAAATCAAATTTTCTTAGCCATGCTACCCAGGAGGCACAAATAATCTTTACCAGGCTGCATGGCACTGTTATAACATGGATTCTTTCACTCTGCAAAAGCCCCAAGCCTTGATTAACAACTGTATGCTACTACTCCTTCATCACTCACTTTGGCAATACAACATCCTCCCCACAAAAACAAGTAAAGCAAAAATCTACATGGAAGACCTAAAATCCATTAAATGCAGTATCTGATTTCTCTCAAACTCAAGGCATATCCCCCAGTGTTAACCTGGTCTGTCCCTTGAAATTCCTCTGTTTGCTTCTGTTTGTGTAGCTGGATTTTGCACAGCTGATATACAAGAAAAGAGATGTCATATGTAATCATACTGAATAACAGCCACTGCTGGTACTGTCGGGCCAGACACAGCAGCAGCCACCCTTAACACCAGCCACTCTCCTCATGCAATGCCAATGCTACAATGCCCTGGTTAAAGGAGCATCAGGAAGTCTAGCTGAGATATTTTGTAACCTCCTTCAGTGCCTAGGAGGATTTTTGGGTCAGAGGAAGGGGGAGGGAGAGGGGGAAAAGCCCATTAAATTTACAAGCAGATTAAGGAAAAACACTCCACTGCCAATTTATTTTTAAAAAGGGTTGTGTGTTATTCTAAGGTTTGTCTGTATAATTGTACAACCGTTGAAAATTACATAAACTGTAATGATCTAATACTATTAACAGCCATTCAGAGAAAACTCCCTCCCCTTCTGAAACCATCAAAGGCAGGAGGGAAATGGCCCAGGAAATATGCCACTCTGAGCTCTGGCCTCTAGCCTGGCAGAAACAGAAACAGAAAGATAAGAGAACAAACTGGACTAAGATGTGGTGTTTGCATGTGTCTGACTTGCAAGGGGAGGGGTGGCTTTGTCCTTGGCCGTGTTCTCCCAGAGGCAGTGCCTGCTTATCCCAGTGAAGCTGCCATCACTTCACTCGCTGCTCTCACCCCTGCACTTTGTCACTTCCTCCTGTCTTATGTGTCGTGGAAGTCTTTCAGCAGGGTCCTCCGTCTCTGCTCTGCTATGTGCATCTGATTCTCTAAATCCTGGTAAAACAGAAGAAGACTGTTAGCACACATTTTCCAGAGAAGAGCTCATTTTCCTCAGGGAGACTAAACTCCATGTGAGAAGCACCAATTGTCACACTTCACATGCACTCTGGATCACAAGATCCCAGATCCTCTTGCTTTTGATGTAGGCTCCCTCTGCAGTTGCCTGGCTCCTGCTCTGCCTAAACCATTACATACTTAAGGTATCTGCTCTTCACCAGAGGGACACCTGCAGCCTCCTCCAGAGCTCTGTATGTCCCATTTCAGTTTGCAGGACTCCCTGCAGCCCGCCCTCCCCTTCCATAAGCAGTGAGCACTCTGCTTCTACAGCATGTGCTGCCTAAAGGTAGTTTCTGGATCTAGTTTCTCGGAACTCTCACTTGACTACCTTAGTGTTCCTGCAGAAGTGTTAAGCCCAACAAACAAAATCTGGCCAGCAGGCTCAAGCAAGCAGAACACTCACCCCTCTGTCATAGCTGTCTGCTCGCTCCACCTTCCATGAAAGATTTTCAATTTCAGCTTCCAGCTGAGCCTGCTGGTATTCAAACTGCAAGGAGCAAAATTAGAGAGAGCAAAAGAAACTAGTTTAGTGGAGCAGTTTCATACCACACACTACACTTGAGGAGCAGACAAATGTGTTTTGCTGACAGCTGTGCTGGCAGAGCAGGTTTGTGTCTCCTCCTTATCTACCTTCAACTACACAGCATCACCCCTTCTGGGAGTTTCTTGTGTAAGCACTCCCCAGTCTGTATCACTCAGTGATTAGCCCAGTCAGCCTAAAAACACTGCAAGTGACAAGTTTCTCCTAACTCAGCTCATTTTGCCATAAACAGGTCAGAAAACGCTCCCATGAGCAGCTCTGCAGGCAGAGTGGAGGGATTGTTAACCACTCTTGGGAGCAGCAACTTGTTCCACTGGCACAGTCAGATCTAGAAGAGAGCATCTGTCCACAGCCTCAGAGAACACATGATCCCATGGGGAGAAATTTTACAACAGGTTTTACAGGACAGTCGAGTCAAAGAAAAAACTCTTCAGTGAATTCAGGGTTATTTTTGTACATGTCCAGTCCATGAGATGTACCAAGCAACAAAGGAACTTACAGCAGGAATAAAAACCAAAGCTACACCCTGATTCAAGGCTGGACAAGCTCTCCTCCAGCAGCTCTTCACATGAAATATGGCCCATAGCACTGTGATAAATCTTACCAAGGAACAAACGCACACTTCCAGCCTCAAAACATTCTGGATAAATGGCCTGTTAGTGAAAGTGCAGTGAAGTCCCCTGGGAAAATAATGTAATGCATCAGATGACAGAGCTGCTGGTCAACTCAAAGTGAAGAGGGAAGGTGCAAAACTGCCTATTTGTCCTGTCCTTACCTCAAACTCAGGACTAATATTTCAGACACTGTCAAGCTCTGGAATTCAACCCAGCATGCTGCCAGCTACACCCCAAAAATTTATCAGCAAAATAAGGCAAAACATCTTACCAGCTTCTTTCTGGGACCAGACTCCATGTAGTAGGCATATGGATATGTGTACTGCAGGGTGTAACGACACTGCCCAGGAGTGGAAGGAAGAGAGAGAAAAGGACAAGAGTCTCAGACTTGGAAGTCAGCAGAGTCACATTTGTGTGGTCACTATAGGCTAAGAAGCTACCTCCTAACAAGGACAACTGAACACTTCATGGTGGAATTTCCTCCATTTTCCTTGGAAGAACTTGTGCAGCTCTGTACACTGTGAAGTATAACTTCACAGAAGTCACTTCCAGATGAGTTTTGGCTAGTTCATGTCCTAGACCAAAGGCACTGTTCTACATACCCACAACGCTTAAATTTCCTTCCTTAATTGGTACTATGAATTCAGCATTCTGGCCTGTATTTTCTCTGTGCCAAACAAGACACAATCACCCACCTTTGCAAGTAGTTTTGCAGCATTTTGTAGGTATTGCCAGTCTATCCATGTCCCCAAGTTGTTCATAACTCTTTCTTGGATTTTCTCCTGGATTCGTTGGTATGTCTGTGCCTCCAACTGTAGGCTTTTATTGTGGTTCTCCCACTGCAAGGGGTGGGGAGACAGGGAAAGAAAAAATGGCATGAGACCAGAGTACTACTGCTGTAAAAGCACAAGCTCTAGCAAGCAGAAATTGGAGTGGGGCAGGAGTCCAGCCAGGCAAGACATGCTATGGGAAAGAACAGCAAGGCAGCACCTCCAGTAGCAAGTGACAGAGGCTGTAAACAAACTGACAGCAGCAAAGAGCAGGGAGCACTCCCAGCTCCTCCGAGTGGGAATGCCCTCTGGTCACACAGCGACCTTGTGCCTAACAAGATGGAAAGACATAGCGATTCCCCTACTTAAAGGATTTCTATAGAAAGGTTAAGAGTTTAAATTAACATTTAACACAGGCTCAGTGAAATCCAACTTCCATGTGCACATTGTAAACATGGCTACTTCCCAAAGCCTGTTGTTCTGAAGAACCAGGAATGAACATATTTATTTTACCACAGGACTTGGCTCATGCATGAAGAATAAACTCATTTTAATGGGGAAACTGAAATGCACCAGTATTTAACCTCTACCACACTCTCTTCTACAGATGCTGCTGTAGAGTTGCTCTGCATGGCCAGGTGCGTGGAGCCTGCCGTGTGGACAGAGATGCAACTTTAAAAAACATGATTACATAAAATTTTAGTAAAACTTTGCTAGAGCCAATGGAGCTTTGAACATGGCAGTTTATTTAGTTCTTTGTCTCTATAAAGGCAGATTTCAAGGAACTGAAGTTCCCCAGTCCGGGAAGGAAATGATTGGAGCAATATCTATCTACTGCAGCGGCACTCAGCCTGCAGGTAGATGGTAGAGTGGCATACAAGTAATACTGATTTTCTCTAGCACAAGGGAATATAGGACCAAATATGATTTGCTTTGGGTATGACATTACTGGTTTGAATGGGATTTGCAGGGCAGGATTTTGAGTGAAAAACAGAGCCTGAAAATTCTGCACAGGTTCTCTTTGGGCAGTTTCTTGCACGGAGATTGCTGGCAATGACCTTTGCACCAGGCAGGGAGCATTAAAAGGCTACAGCAGCTCTGGCCAAGGAGATGTCTCCTACCCTCTCAAAATAGAACAAGTACTTCTTAAGGGCCTCCCTGGCCTGTGCTTGCTGACTCTGGTTTACAATATCAGGATTCTCTTTGTACCGACTGCATTCGTAGTACTCGCTGCCGTGAGTCTTCCAGTCTCCCAGACACATCCAGCAGAAGTCTGCAAAAACAGCAAAAAAACCCACTGTGAGGCACAGAAAAAAACCTCTGAGAAAGAAAAGCTTCAGGAGACACAGCCCATTTGTTTTCAGATATTTCTGTTAAGCCAAGAAATATACACATTTTGTATCATCTTACATAACACAACTTAACAGTGAGCCAAAAATACCAGCCTGCCTTGAAGATTTTAATTGTACGGCCTCCCATGCAACTCTGGAAAGTAAATCCTGAAGTTCTGCATCCTGTACACCAAGACCACTGGGCAGAACCGTACTTGCACCCTGCACAGGCTGTCATTCCAAGTTAAAGAAGAGGCAGGCTGCAGTCTTTTTTGTGAGTTGCCTCCTGCCCACCATGGCACACTGCCCCATGCAAACCTCTGTCTAAACAAAACATAAACAGTCACATCCAAAAGTGAACTAACTCATGCAAAAGAAAGTCTGCCCTCAGTTCTCTTCAGAAGGGAGCTACCCAGGTAATGTCAGATGTCAGGGGTTTATAACACAAAGTTAGGAGTTGCTGAATTGGGAAGAAAGTGAAGAAAAGAGAGCAACAGCAAAACCCACGTGACGATTTTCTGATTTCAGAGCGAGGCTGTGGGTGTTCTACTGGGAAGGAAAAAAGATGGATTAAATTGCTACAATAAGAATCACTTCTGTGTTACTCATGGTAAAGAAACCGAAGTCTGCATTTCCAGAGTTCACCAGCTTTCTCAAGTGCTAGTCCCCATGGTACCATGGCACTTGCCTGCTCACCCTTGTCTCAGAGCTTCATCGAAGCATGTCCAGTGCTGCCGAGAACCCCAAAGCAGAGGAAATGAGGGAGGACAGTAATCTTTAATTATCTTCCCAATACGGTTCTGATACTGTAACAGTTTCTAGTGGCACACTTAACTCAGAGGGCTGAATACAACTGTCTCACTACAAGGCAACAGAAATTAATTCTGCCATGAGAAAGTAAGTGCAAGAACAGGCTGTCATTTCGTAGGACCACACAACGGGCCAAAGACACTCAGTCTGCTAATTGCACAGGAGCGGACTGAGAAGTCCAACAGCTATGTATAATAATTCACAGCTCCTGAAGTTTCATCTGAAGCTCATTATTTCCATCAGAACGCAGAAGAACTTAAGCTCATCTGCGTAAATGGCTCAGTTCTGACGGTATTTTCAGCTGATGACAAATACAGTTCCATGGAAAGTATTTAATACTCTCTTCTGAGATGGATTCCACTGTTAATATTCTGGAGACTTCTCTATACAACGGACACGTCAGAGGTGGGAGCCAAATCAGCACTGAATCAGAACCCAGCTGAGATCGCAGCCAGTGGGAAAAAAACAATCACACACAAGTCTGTAACTAATGTCCTCTTCACCTTTTACTAGGGGGAATATATTTCAGTGAATGTTCAAAATTGTCTTCATATCACAAAAAAGGAGACCATCATCACCAACAAAGACTGCAGAGAAAACTGCTTCCAAATCCAACTTACCATGCTTGCATTTGGAACATTGCTGAAAAAGAAGAGACAACAAGCACTGGTTAGTGCTAAGCGGGGGGGGGGGAAAAATTCTGCTTAGAACAAGGGAGGTTTGACGTGTTCAGGGAATTGCTCACCATGTGATTGCAGCCTCCATTCTTTTCAATACAGATATTGCACTTGGGACACTGAGGAAATAGAAGCAATTGTTAGATCCAACTCTGTCTCTAGCAGCCTTCTGAAGAATGACAGCACTCGTGTGATTATTCCTCCCTGCCTTCTTTTTTTTTTTAAATATGCATACACATACATGAGAATATTAACATTTATACCCTGCCTCCCACCTATTCCTGATAGCTCCATTTAAAAGAAGATAGAAAGGCAAAGCCAGGGAAGTTAAACTGCAGCACTGAACTATTTGCTCAGGAAAAAAAATCTGCTGTTGTTACTCCTTTTAAGATTGGAGGTCTTGCTGAGTTACCACTTCGCAGTTGCTCAGGCACAAGGACATAATTAGTTCACATATTACAGGAGATTCCAGAGCTACTTAGACTACAGGTAATCAACGCTATATCCTGCCTTCAGCAGCCACTAACAGATGACAACTCAGCTAGGGGCAGAGACTCTGGCTGACCACAGAGAGCTGCACACATCCTTACTGCACAGATACCCTGGAGAGTCAAGGTACATTTTCTGGGCTGAAAGGAAGAATTGATTTTGGTGCTTTTCATAAATTTTCACATCAGGCAAAACGTATGCCAGGAGAATGCTCAATATAACAGAACCTTATTTGTACAAACGAGCATAGCAGAAACAATGCCATCACGTGCTGACACCTTCTCCAGAGAAGGAAGGGAACTTGAAATCTAACCCAACTGAAGCTTGTGGCTAATTAGCACTGTCACAATTGTCACTGGCCATGGCAGCACAAATGCCAGCTAAGAACTGTTTTGGAGTCAGGCCACAAAATCCCTAAGACATTAAAAGTTCAAATCTCGGACAGCTAATTTAGAAGATAAAGGTAGTATATCTACAACTTTTAAAGACAATTCTGTAGGTAGGTTAGAGTGCATAATGTGTAAACTATTTCTTTGTCTTGGATCTAAATCTACTAGAAATACTCTGATGCCTAATTTACAGAGTTCAACTACCCCATTTTGCTGTCCTTGCCAAATCATGACTTTATCTCCATCACCTTCCAGTTCACAGTACTCCACAAAGTTGTTCAGGCTTAAACACCACTGATGCCTTATTTGATACCGATTTCACACTTACTACACCCTCTCCTTCCATTTTAAACACATCTCCACTGATCAATTCAAAGTAGTCACAATTCTTTTGCCTGTGGGAGGACAGCACACCTGGCTGTCAAAGACATTCACACCAGGTCTGGAATAAGGACCACCAGGTCCTTACCACAGAAGGGCAGCTGGGCTTCCTACACAAGACATTCCCAAGGCATTCAGTTGTTATATCACAGGCATAGGAACATAATTTGTTCACATATGACAGAAGCTTCTTGACAGTCCCTAGGGAGCTGTGAGAATTTGCAGCCTGTGAAAAAGCAGAACACAATGCTATGTGTGTATTGAATTGCATCCTGCTTCCCAGGCGGGGCTAGAAGACAAGAAATAACATGCAGGTGCTTGGCCTTACATCTTTAGTGTGAGCACTGATGTAGTTGGCTGTTTCAGAGTCATCTGCACACTTGGTGAGCCATTTCCGAATGGTAGCGCAGTCCGTGGGCGCGTGGTACATCTGCCGACACTTAAAGCTTAACGGGGGGGAGAAAAAAAAGAGAAAGACACATCGATTTCCAAGGAAGTGACTCAAGGATTGAGGTTTTCCTGACCAAAATCTGTGAGGCCCAGTTAGGGATGCAAATGCTCTTATGTATTACCAGAGTGCAAAGACCAAGGCTGAACTCCATCTCCCCCACGCTCTTGTGCAGAAACCAGAGTCAAGATGAAAGTGAACTGAGGCTTTCTCTGACACATCATGTGTTTGAGGGCTGACATGTCCCCACCTAGAATGTGTGTTTCCTCTAACATGACTGCAGAGGCCTGGGGCACAACAGTGACTTACAAGTAGCTTGACTCCAGTGACAGATACCAGGTACCCACATTAACATGACCTGACAGCCCCAGGTGAGTAAGGACCATTTGCATGGAGATACCAGTAAGCTGGTTCTCTAAACTGTTTGCATTGTACTCCACAGACATTGGCAGCAGTGATTCTAGAGACTCAGGAGCAGAGGACACTTCAGCAGCCCTGCAAACTACCTTTTTTCTCTGGTCCTATATCCACTTAACGCCAGACAAGGAGCATTAGCATTCCTGTTCAGCAGAAATGTATTCTCACATGAGTCTCAAAATGTGTCTCCCAGACACTCTGGGAGTCAAACACTTGTAATAAACTTAAAAACTTGATACAAGTAGATAGCAGGGAGGACTCCATATTCACTGCCAGAATCTCTATCAGTCACTATGTCTGTAGGAAAATTTGTAACCAAGACACAATGTGAGAAGGCTAGATTTGTAACCCTTTGATTGCTCAAGCCCTGCATTCCCTGGTTGCCAGAACACCCAACTTCCAAGGAGTTTAAGGAGCAAGGGGATGGCTGAGCACCTGCAGAAGTCAGACCCCAAGTGTCCAATTACTCAAGCTAACTCAAGTTACAAACAACTCTAGCAAAGCATTGAAGATGCTTCTACACACCGAAGCTGTTGGCAAGCAAAAGGAGTAGCTCTGAGGACAGCACACACTTCCCCCCATGATTTTTAACCTTCTCTGTTCCTTACCAGAAGACCTCATTGCAACGATTGCACTGCACTCGCCGGGCTTTTGGCTCTTGTACCTGTATGACCATAGGGCAATCTGCACCAGGACACAGCTGCAGCTGGTAATGGCTCTGTGGGCAAACCAAGGAAGTAAGATCAGCAGCGAGTACAGAAGAAATCTGTTCAACTTTAACCACTCCTATCCTCAAAAACATACAAGTCAGTTATTTCTTACTGAATAAGACTGACAGACAGCTGTCACCGGGTCTTGGCTCAGAGAACAGATCCTCCTTTTCCTAATGCTGAAGAGGTTTATTAGTTACTTACAGCTTCTCTAGAACAGGGAATTCAAATGGAGGGTTATAGACCAAGTCAGCACAGCAATACAACCATTAAGACCCCACTAACAGTCAACAGGAACAAACAGTTTTACTCCATTTGAGCTCTTTTCCCATCCTCTCCTTATCTCACAGAGGCTATTCAGTTGCTCTTCTGTGGTGGGTGTTCCTTCCCAAAAGGGTCTCTTTATTGAGAGGTGACATGTTGGGGTTAACAGCAGGTCTGTGAACTTCTTGGAGGAGATGATTGACTTGGTGGGTTTTCATGTGTATCCCTGAAGATAGTGAATTCTAGACACAGCCTAATTAAAATACAAAGATAGGCTGTGGGTCTGTAAGTTTGTTATGTGGGAATTATAGCTTCAACCTTGGATGTCTCCAGGTGTCCCACGACTGGTGCCAAGAGTAGTAATAATAATGGTTAGCCAATTAAAATGCTGTTTTTTGAGTGCTGTTTGCTTGCTGTGGAAAAAGGATATAAAAAAGGAGCTGAGTTTAATAAAGGAAGCTTTTTATGTTGCCCCAAACAAGCCTTCTTTTCCTTCTTTCTTTCTATCGACCGTCACAACATAACTGTTACATTTGGACACCCCTCTTTCATACTGCTTCACTGCTTCTTGAGTATTCCCAGTCTGTTCCCAGTTACCAGAACACTCCTGCACATTTAGCCTTAACAACTGCTGCTTTAATTTCAAAATACCTTATATAAAATGTAATTGAGCAAGCCAATTCAGCTCGGCTACACTAAGATGAGGAACCTATTTTTCAGAACCTAAAAATATTTATGTAAGAACAAGAAGACTTGAAAAATAAGATTGAAGTTTTGAAATTCTCATCTGCAACACTCCAAGAATTCTGAAGTACCAGCCGAGGAGCTACTGGGTGACCTAACAGCAAAATTTACTTTGGCAACCTGCTAGACTATTTTGCCAGTGAGGCTGTCCTATAGGAGCTGCCACATCATGTCTATTGAGGACAATTTTGCTGCAGTTACTGCAGTTCTAATCAAAAATGCAGACACTTGAAACAAAATTTCTGCAAGTCACTGGTGATTTGAGCCAGGGTATCCTAGAAATGAAAAAACCCACTACCTCCACATAGTCCCTGAAGAGGTAGCGCCTGTATTTGTCTTTCAGCTCTTCACTAGGCAGCAACGGAAACACAAAGTCTTCTGGTGTCCGAAGCAGGCAGTCCTGAGCCATGCAGGAGACTCCTGAGAAAAAAAACCAACATCTTAGCACAGTGCAGTTTATACCAAGGAGTGAATGCACAGAGAGCATTCAACACAGTTTCCTGGGTGCCATCTGTTGTTGTGGCAAGAGGGACACAACTGTGAAACAAATCAGGGGCTGCTGAAAAGCTGAAGCCCAACTGTCTGCACCAAAAGATGAAAGGGTACATGTGCATCCAGGACCAGTAAGTGCTTCAACCAGTATTCACAAGGTCAGACACTTAAATTAGAAAATTGTAAGCTACTGCCATACCAGCATGAAAGACAGCCTAGAAAAAGCCCGAAGCAGCTCTGGCAAATACTGGCTTCTACCCAAGACAAAGGGAACAGATGTTTGCATCCACAAGCACTCCAGGGGCATTGCAACAGTACATCATCACAGGTGCAAACTCAAGGTGCAGCAGATTTGCAGTTTCTAACTTATTACAGTCATGCTCTTGACTCATCAGAATGGCCAGCATGGCAAATACAGACCCAGCACCGTGTTCACATTGAACTCACCGACTCCAACACCGTCCTTGACGAGCACTGTACAGTGCTGCTCCCAGCAGCTGCGACAGAACTGGTGCTGACAAGCCAGAGACAGCAAGTTCTCCTTCCGGACAAACTGCATGCACACGGCGCAGTGGTGGGAGGAATGTACCATTGCCTGGGAGAGACACAAATCAGCATTAGAGTGAGAGCATCCCAGCTCTCCCAGAGTGTTTTCACCTCATCCACAGACACCTGCATCACCTTTGCTGTGACAAAGTCTCAGGGGAGCTCCAGGCCAGAACAGGTTCATCAGCAGCTGGTGTGCTGAGCTGCTGCACTGCCCCAAACAGTCAGTCCTTCTCAAGAACCTCTTTAATCTCAGAGAAAACAACAGATTAACAGTACTGAACTGTTCCTGCCTCTCAGCTACTGCTATCCAGAACTCACCTTTACTTTTCTGGTTCTTACTCTTGCCTTCTTTGAAAAACAAGGACACACATCCTTTTATTAGGCATTCCCTGGATTCACTGGTACTCTTTGTTAGCTGGACCAGACTATTACTGTTCCACAGGCTTTGGAGAGAAGCTATAGCTGGAAGAAGGCTTAGCAATGTCCTTTTACTGGACAACAATTCTGGGTAACAGGAGAGGCAATTGAAAGTGTAGCACATAAATTGTTCATCCAGAGAGGAAAGGGAATTCTCAGACTATCATCTTTTATCTCTTATCTTCTGCCAATGCTACATTTGGCAAAGCAGGCATCATCCCTTCAGATGAAAAGGATTAAGAGCGTTTGTTTCAAATCAAGCATAACTCTGCTATTGCTTCACCAAACCACTGAGAAGTGGTCTGGTGTCCCCCTGGGTAGTGCAGACCTAATCCCCAGACAACAGATCCAGCCTTCAACACATCTCTGCTCACCCCTGGGACCTACAGAACCAGGTCTAGCACAGCTTCATCAAAAACAAGGCTCTACGAAGCTGTTAGCAGGAGCTTATGTTCCAATTGCTCCTTTCACAGAGAAGCCATATAATCACTTTTTGTCTACTGAAACCTTTGCCACTCGTTGAGAAGCTGGTGTGAGGCTGCCATCAGTTTCCATGCCAAGCTCTGCACACCAGAGACATGAAGGAGCAGCAGCACGATATGCAGCCACATGACTGACGGAGCTTGATTTATGGCATGGCCACGTAAAAAAGGAAATAATATGACTGTTTTAAGTGGCCTCACTTATGGACCAGAACAAGATTCACTGTGTCTGAAACTGCACTGATTGCCTGGATCAGCTGTTCAACCTGAACAGCACACACACTACGTCAAACCCTCACAAGCTGCCTCTCTGAGCTCACTAAAGCTTCTCCCTGCAAAGTCAGTCCCTCTACAGACACCCACTATGAGCACCTGCCCTCAAAATATCATTATTCTGCATTGGAAGCCAAAGCACAGAGCAGCTTGCCATAGCACACACAAATAGACTATAATGAATTGCCTAACAAACCAAGTTTGTCAAGACTCAAATTAACCTTTTAACCATAACATCTTTCTGCCCAAAATGAAATCACCATTGCAGTGGGGGGTACTTAAGTGACAGCTGACAAAAGATTGAGACATATCTGAAAATATATGGACTAATTTGCAGGTATGTCAAATAACAATTTTTTTTTTCTGGACTTGAGGCAGATAATTTGAGTCCCTGAAGCTTCCATTCCTGTCAGCTCTTTTAGTATTTTCACTGTCTGCTAGTTACAAGACAGCTGATGCCAGACCAGGCTTTTAAAATCTCCCCTCCCCTCCAACCTAACGAGTGTTTCCCAGATGTAGTATTTATCACTCAAAATCTGACACATGGCAATGTGTTCTTGGGGTAACTGTACATTGTACCAAGACACCCACTGTGAATGAAATCTATAACATGCAACAGGATGTTTCTATTTAAAGGGGGTGGGGAAAGTATCTGAAGACCTGCGTAGCCCTGGCTGCAAAACACAAGTTGTTGGTCGCATATCAGTACTGACTGGCTCAGCAGCAACACCACTCACTGGGAGACTCAGCTTAACCATCTCTGAGCTGAGCAGTGCAGGGGAAAAAAAAAAAAATATATATATATATAAAAAATTTTGTTCCAGCCACAGACAAGCTCTGTTCACTCTGTGCAGCCAAAACTTCCCTTGAGTGTCTTTTACAGAGAACAGAATTGGAAGAGGCAGCCAAGCCTGTGCACTGTGCTCCTTCCTTTGTGTACCATCACTCACGCCAAAAAATTATCCCAATTTTCTTGAAGAAATTAATTCTTGAACATTATCTACAAGCCAATAGCAAAGCAACGATTTAAATATTAGACACCTCTTGAAGGCATTCTCATTTAAAAAGTACACCCAGCACTGAATTAGGGTGTCAGACCTGAGTTTGCAAAGGGTTAACATGGGACAGACTATGCCATCAGTAATGCAATCCCCCACGAGGGGGGTCAGAAGTGTCTGCCAAGGGAACAGACTGAGATAGTTATCATACTTACATGTTTGGATGAGGTGGGCTGAACTCGTGCTTCTACTAGCAATTGGGCAGCATTAGACTTGTGCCTGAAAAGGCAATTGAAGAATGATCAAATCAATTTCTGAATACACTCTGCATTACTAAATTGATCCTTCTTGCCTGAATAAATAATTGGCACTGTGCAAATGGCAGGGTAGGTTTCAACAAGGAAAGTTGAAATGTGTCCTGTGTGAGGCTCTTTCATATAGAGAGCTGAGCTCTCATCAAAATTTCATAATAGTTTCTTCAAACACAGGAATAATACTTCTCCTGGTAATGGATTACCATTTTCCTTATACTTCTCGATGATTATTTTTTTACAACATTTATTTTTGAAGCTAATATTTTCTGTCCACACTCTTAGAGCAGTCCTAAGTACTGTCCACAATAACACACTCCAGTGAGGCTCCTGTCTGTCTCCTATTCCTTTGTAAAATCAAGCTAGCCTGGTTAAGTCTCACTTTAACTCCAGTTTATTATCTAGTTAAGTATTTCCTCAGTGACAGATTAGCACCCCTTAAGCATATGAAGCTGTCTATCAGCAGCCTTAGAATTAAACACATTTTGCTGTTTGTGATTTCCCTCCCAGAGGAATGTTTATATCAATGAACTCAGAAATAGCAGCATCACTATAGTGACCATGCTGTAAGTCCTCCCTCCTCATTAGCACTTCTTAGTTGTACTATCAAGCTTTCATTTGATAATTTCACTGCACCAAGACAGAAGTTTGAGGACTAGATCAACCAGAGAACAACTTGCAAAGTCACAGCTTTGGAAATAAACTCTTCCCCAAATTTCCTTTTGTTTAAATCTCACTAGTTAACCTGCAGGATCACCCTGAGCTGCTCTGCAGGAATCTCAGCCTCTTTGTGCTCCAGAGAAAAGCTTTCAGGCAACCAAAGAGACAGTTACCAAAGATGCTGTAACAACATCCATACACGAGATGCATTTTCCATACATTCTCTGGATGAAGTTGCTGGCTACAGGGCCAAAAATGGCATGGCAGGATGAGTCAGGCTGATGTTCTCTCTATTTTCAGACAATGTTTAGTTCTGAGCCAGTATTTTGTGGAGGGGCTGCCAGCCAGCAGCGCCTCCAGATACACTTCCCACATATGTTTGGGCAGAGTTTGAACTCTGCTTCTGCAATCAGTTGTAGGACTGTCACAGTGACACTGATCAAGCAAGGGGGCTGCAGTTCTCAGTTCTCTCACACCATCTTCTCCTGCTCTCCAAATACTAGTCAGCTTGGGAAAAAAACATCACTTATGTCAGAAGGAGCAAAAACTTCTATGTGGATGTACTACTAAAAACCACATCAGCATAGGTTCGGTGCTCCTTTATGACTTATGGCTTCTATGTTCAAAGCAGAACATATGTTATCTTTCTATTTGTTAAAAAAATCTGTTATCTAAAAATTTAAGATAAATGCACCTACAGGGTTCCAGGCATAACAGTAATTCCTCAAACTGAAAGACATTCACCACCACTGCCCTCTCCCTGTTTACAAATTTCTTCCAGGCAGTGCAGCCTCAACAAATCAGTGGTTTTCCTTTGCTCCCTGGAATGGACTGCATCTCCTGCTTTCAGGTCCAAAGACACTTGTCAAAAACACACCTATGGAGCACCCTGAGCATTTCTGCAAAGCCGGGGTAAAAAGCACTGAGCACAAAAGAGATAAGACTATTTACACTTACCTTTCCAAAATCTCTGAGATTTGCCAGTGGAAACTAACTAATACTAGCTTTGCAACAGCATGTGATACCTAAGTGGAAAATAAAAGAAAAAAAATAAAAAGTCAAGTTTGACACATTTTGAAGCCACACCTCTGCTTAGGACTATGATTTTCGTTTAAGTTGTACAAACTCAGTGCAATATCCCAGTGATACTCAATTCACATTAAACTGCCAGGCACAATGCTCACAGCCAGTACATCTGCAATACAAAAGTTGGAATGAAGCATGGATGTACTCAAACTAACTCACATACTTAGTTTCAACAGTACAGAGAGGAAGGAATCAAGAATTCACTGGATTAGCTTAGCTGCTCATGGAAGCCCCACATCCAGTCCTGACTGTGGTCACCACTTGGGAGGTCCAGACCAGACTGGGATCAGGATCCTCATTAAATGTGCAAAGTCAGAACCTCAGGGCAGACAGATACCACTTACTGAGCTGGAGAAGCAGCAACAGGCTGCAAACACAGGGATGCTATGGCAGCAAAGGGTATGGGGAAAACAGGAAACATTTTGCCAGCCCTTCACTGCAGAGAAGTTACACAGTGGATTGGAGTAGGAAGACAGAAAGCTACTGTGACAGGGACTGCTTCCATGCAGAGCTGCTTGCATTACGTGGACTCTTGGCAAGCACCAGCACAATGCATACTAGCCCGAGCACCCTCCAGAATACTGCAACATGACATTTAAAGTCATGCTACAAGGGCACTAGCAAACCAGTTCTCCTTCACTTCTATGTATTAGTTTATTTCAGAAGAAAATGGACTTATCTGCTTGCACAAAAAGCCTTGTACCCAACAAGACCACAGACATCTGCTGAGCTGCTAGACCTTCAACCTGCCTCTTGACCCCTTCATGCCTTTATCAGGCCCTGGAGTTCAAACAAAGTAGGTGTCCTGCAAACATGCCTCTTCCAGGGGAATTCAGAAGGCTCATGACCCATGTCTCCTCATTCCTCTCCGTGCTAGGAAGCACCTCGACAAATTCACAGTCTGCACACTCTGCATTCAAAGATCCTGTGACATTAAAAGGGCTCTGCCTCCTGCACTCCAAGATGAACTATCACCAAAGCACTTCCACTATGCACATAGAAAATACAACTCCTTCTGTCCTAGGTGCAGGAAGATTTGCCTTTTTTTTTCTCTAGAGAAGCTGTCAGTCCCAATCATCAGCTGAAGTGCCATAAGCCTTCTTGAATCCTGCTACAGGTGATTCGCAGGATCCGATGTACTTTTAATACAGACACACAGCAACACCAACACAATCCTGGAAGGAAAATCAAGCAATGGTCACTTCTCCTACAAAACACTCAGGCTCTGCAAACCTAGGGGCAGCACAGTCATTACTCTTCCAAGTCCATTCTGCTGAAAAGCTGCAGTTTCACAACACAACTGACCTACTGCTGTCACATGATAGTGCCCCAGTCCTGCACTGGCATTTGTCAGCGCTTGACATTGTCAGTGTTGGTTCAGGGAGCTGAACTACTGCAGCCCCTACACATGATGCAGATGGGGTGTTTAATTGACTCTTATTCATCTCTACATTCTGATGTGTCCACTTTGCTGGCCACTAAGAAATTCCAGTAATAAAAGAGTAATTTTCAATGTATAAATGATCCTTTTTCGAGAAGAACTGCAGCATTAGCTCATGCTGTGCAAGATCTGCCATGTTACCTTCCTCAACTTGACCAGTGATGTGATGTGACCCCCTGAAAACAAAGGCTGCCAGGCAGCACTGCCCTCCCTCCCAACACAGAAGCCTGTGATGAGATGGAGCATGGCACACAGGGCTGCTGCTGCCAACACGCACAGTCTGCACGAATCAAGCGCCACTGCCAGCCTGGGATGGGTTGTTATCTTAAGCCCCCAGCCTGGCAGACCCAGACAGACACCTCTGACTTGTTTGTACAAGGAAAACATCTGCATTTGAGTCTGTAAAACAAACAAGCATCAGGAATGTGGTCGCTACAAGACTGGCTTCCTACAAATGCAAACCACATGGTAATGAATCATTCTCTAACAGCAGCAAAGCTATTTCTCAGTAGCAGTAAGGAAGAACTACCATCCTGACAAAAGAAAACAAACTGCTGGACTTAAATGGGAAGTTGATCTGTAACATATGAAAATGACTATTTTCCAGTTGGATTTTCAGAGCCTGAGGTATAGCATCTACTGCGACATCACGATTCAATGAAGTTACTTGTTCCCTGAGGAGGAGCCAAGTACATTAAAAAATGAAGATGTAGAGAAAGAGAAATACAAATACCAGCACACACATTTCTGAAATCCAACAACCTGTCCTAACACAAATACTTTTGAGCCAAGTTATGTGTCAGGCAAAATGTGGAATTAGTGCTCCAGAAAGATGCCAGATTAACAGATCTAGAAGAAAAACAAAGCATCTGTGACCATTCCTATTTTGATCCAAGTGGAAGCACTGACTGGATCAGTTGTATTGCTAATTTTACTACTTTCACCATAAAAGCATGCAAGAAAGTAACATTTTCAATTCATAAAGTCTGGTTCATAACATGCGACCACTTTCATAAAAGCTCTGAAGCAGAAAAATTTTTGATACTACCTGATCATGTGATCTTGCAAAACAGAAGTCCCAGAGTCAGACAGTTGTAGCAACATACCCACCGTCTCCTTGGCATGAAAGTACTAGTTCTTACATGTTTAAAATAGATAACATTAAAACTCTAAGAAAGAGAGATGGGAGAGGAGCAGACAACTAACGACACCGGGGCTGTGCCTGCTGAGTGAAGTCTCACCACATCCTACATCCTGCTCACAAGGCTGGGAATTCAGAAGACAAACCTGAATATCTTCATGAGCCAACACTACTGAAGAGATTCCAGAAAACATGCATGAGAAGAAAAACAAGTGTTTAACAAAAGCCTGCTTCTATTGATTAGAAGTGCACCCGACCCTCTTCAATGACTGTACATTCACAATGACTGAATGATTGTACCAAGTCAGCCAGTTCTTCCACAGTAACACCCTAGAATAGTTCAAGTATTTCTTTGAAAGCAGGAGTCAAAACACGCTGAGCACAGAAAAATACCACTAAAACCAGAAGTTTGGTCCATATGTACATAATTCATTACCTTACAGTAAGAAGAAGGAATGTACCGAAGCTGATACTGTCCAATAAAGCATTTCCTGGACAGCCAGAAGTTTCACACACTGAAAGACCTCAAACTTAAAAAAAACATCTCAGAAAGAGCTCCAAGTCAGTCCCCTATCAGTCACTGGATGTCACAAGAATCTCAGTTTATCCAGGAACAATAATGTCTGGCCTCAGACACAAAACAAATTAAAAAAAAAAATTATGCTTCAGATAAATTGTCTGCTTTGTTTAAACTTTCCTACTCCCACTTCAGAATGCTAAGAACCAAAAAAGGCAGTGACACAGCCCACTTGGTGTCTTGCTGGCAGCAGATCCTTTTAGTAAAATACTTCTACAGACCCCAATGCAGAAGGGAATGCATATTCTAGACGTTGCACTTCTATTTCAGTTTTTGTCTGCAACTGATCAATTGTGTCAGTGCTTCTGAAGAGCCTGACTTCTCCAGAACTCCTCTGTCTGGAATTAGATTTATTGAAGTGTAGAAGCTGAAAGCCTTAGTCATGCTAAAATGTTTTTCTCCTCCTCATTTTCATTTCCCCACCACCAGCTCAAAACTTTGATATTAAAGATCAGCTCAGTCCAAATCTGAATCTGGAAAATTTCCAAGTGAAGACCAGGCTTCTTTCTTCATGATGTGGCAGCAAAGCTGAACAGAGAGAATCTCATCCAATCTGCAATTTCCAGCTTTGTTTTAAAACAGGAATTTGATCACCCCAGAAGCCTCTTCCAAACTTCGACCAGCTTAACTCTGATTTACCACTGATAGAGGGCTGTTAATTGCCAGAAATGGGCACCAAACACTAATGTTGATCAGTGCACTGGAAAAGGGGCACAGTGCCTATGCACACAGCAAGGGTGCCAAGAGGAAGCTGCTCTGCATAAGGGACAGACTCTACAGGAGTTGTAAAAAAAGTTTGAAAATTTTACATAGTGCTGGGCAAAATAAGATTCTGAAAGTAAAGTAGTGATGCCATCACACTAAACACACATCTATCCATTTTCTAGAGGAGAACACAGGTTTTTTGCACAGGTTTTTTTTTGTCATTATTATTTCTATCTCTGTTTATCTCCTGGGTTCTTTACTCTCCAAGATAAGCAAAACTCTCACACTTCTGAAGTGTTAAAGAGTCTGGCACTCTTTAAGACAAGACAGTATCAAAAGAATTTGCAAAGAATCTCTGCAGGTACCTTGCTGTGCTTAGAGGGCTCTAAAACAACTATGTCTCAACTTGGTTCTCTAGACAAGCCAAGTTGTTTGAGGAGCTGAAGCTTCATCTCTCTACAGCAGGAAAATCTTTTTAACCATGCCACTTTGACAGTTGTTAATTCACACAGAAATGTTTCCTAAAAGCTAAAAAACCACCATCTTTTGTAGAGCTTATATTCTACAGAAATTGCTCATGCATATTTATGTCACATGCACATCTCAGGAGTTCATTTCACTTTTTTGAAAGGGATGGCCTATTTTTTGGAGATGTTTTTCAATCCTCACTTTTGCAGAGATATGGTATCAGGAATTTAAAACAATGATCATCACATGATTCTCAAAGACATTCAATTCAGAATGAGTTGGAGCTGACAGGATCTGGTTGGAGCTGACATCCCATGGCTTTGCACCAAGCTGACAATCCCTGTTAGATCAGGGTTATACTGAAATGTCTGGCCAAGAGGAACACAAACCTGGCATAAAGAAATGTAGTTTCCATTTCTTGTATTTTGCCTAATCAAAGGTTTTTAAACAAATAGCATTAAGCAAATAGGATTAATCTCGAGAAGCATTTGTTTTAATCCACAAATAGTTTTTCTGAGTTCTACAAGGAAAGGATGAACTTCAAAAGTTATTAGTTTGTGCGTTGCCATCAAAACCTCTAAAAACACACTAAAATTCTTTACAACAGTAAAAACACACAGAGCAGAAGCATCTAAAACTGTTTCTGTTGGTGAGAAACTATGGCAAAATAGAGACTGAACTGAGCTGGCAGCAGAGTAACACCTTAGAGAGAAACCATAATTTGTATTGAGTAATTTCACTGAAGAAAAAAATCCTTTCAGACATGCTTTCCTTCAGGATACTGAGGTAAGGAAAGTGACCCACAAATGGAAAAAATTCTACTTTACACTCGTTTCTCTTGTGGAAAGTAGATCTGACTCTCTTCACGTCCCATTGGAAAAACTACATGACTGCCCTGTTTTTACTGGAGGATTTCTCAGAAAATTGCAAAAATATAAGGAATTAATAAGAAATAAAAGGGCAACCAAAAGCTTTTTCTGGACCACATTTTCTCCTTTGCTTTGATCTACCTCTCTTTTAAGCAGACTTCCAAAATGCAATCTTAGTAGAAAGCTCAGGAGGTTGCAGGGGTTGAGATGTGATTCACATCACCTGCCATAAGTGTTCAAAGTCTTATAGCAAAGTTCTTCCATATCTGTTACAGGTTTCTGAGCACTAGAAGGTCATTCTCAAAATCGAACTTGGTTGGTTTCTTTCCTGGGTTGAGTCAAATTTAAAAAAAAAAAAGTGAGAAAAAGCCATCCACCTTTAGGTTTTCACACACAGGATCGATTACAATTTGTCTGACATTTCAGGCCCTCTCCTCATTACAGACTGCAGGCTGCACCAGGGAAAGAAGTGTGATTTAGAGTCTATAGCTGCACTCTCAATGCTGTGGAAAGGTCTTGACAGACAGCACTACATGAGCTCTGCTTCATCACAGGGTTTTAATCTGTTCCCCGTCACTCACCTTCTGGCATGCAGAGACCTGGTATCAGTCTGCAAGATTAGATGCATATTGAGGAGGCAGAGTGCAGTTTGGGAATGACAAATACTGCTGGTGTTACACCACGGTTGTGAAGTTGTCAGTGCATGACCCAGTTGGCCACATACCGAAGAAAGGGGATCTGGGGTTAAATTCTAGCTCCTTCTCCACACTTACACATTGTTTTAATCCATCTGCTCTCCTACACAGGACAGCAACAATTTCAGCTGCAGCTGCCAACAAACAGGATCAGTAGGACTCAGCTAGGAAATCTCAACATACGTATTTCTCAAGCTGTTAGGCTATTCTTCCTGGGAAAATTCAGAAACAAATATTAAAAGAAAAGAAACACTTAAGCAAACTGGTATGCCAGAAGGCATTATTACAAAACAGCTATGAGATTCCTTCTTTGAGAGATTTAGAGTGAAAGAAATGCAGCAAGAAAGCTGTAAGACAGCAGACAGATATAAGATTGACATGAGACTCCCCAGCAGTCCTCACTGCAGTTATTTTTTCTAGCTTGACACAGTGTGAGAGCATCAGTACCCAGCTCACACTGCCCTGTGCTCCCTGAACGCTGCCAAACCCCACTGCAAAGCCCCCCCGAGATGCTTTCCAACAAAACACAGGAGAAGTGGACAATTCCTTCTGGCTGACAAAGGATGATGTGGAACATGCACAGAGAGGAAGAGAAGGTCAGGTAATAACCCCAATCCACACAGTCACGACCAGTGGCTCAGAACACTGGGCAGCCAACCCAAACTGGGAAGCACTGGTGTGTGCTCACAGCCACGGTGGAGCAGGGTTTTGGTAACTCTGCAGTGAGTAATCCATATTCAGCCCCAAGTAACACAGTCCTTTACTTGACAGCCCCAACTTCTAAGGGCATTTTCCTGTTGTTATAAAAAGATGAAGAGGAGGAACATCTGCTTTGTAAAACACTGTTTCACAGTGCTCAACACAGCTCGTCTCTGCTGCACCATCCTTAATAGGCACAGCACAAATTTGGCAATGTGTTCAGCTGCTTCATGCTGCTCCTGTGATCATGTTGTCCAGCTGCAAGCCTGCAACATGAAACAGTTACTGAAAGATTGTTTTGGCATTTTTAATGACTTGTGTCTTGCCTCTACCTCCCACCAAGATCATACTCATCAACAGCTGCAAGCAGAGTTTTTTTGCTCACTGAAGAGTCATACTGGCTGTAAGATACACTTAAGGTGTGAATCACAAAGAAATGTGTGGGCTACAATCACCCTCCACATTTGTAGCTCATTTTGACAATCAAGTTGAGAATTTCAGCAGTCCTGGACAGTAACAAAACTGATTTCTCTCCTCAAAGGACTCCATGAAATTGTCAAAGGTTGCAAGGTCTGGACTCTCCAGCCAGCTCTTTTATCCTGTTCACAAGTCTACAAAAGTTACTTTTAAAAAACAAAAACACCTTTATGAGCCAAAAAAACTACACTGTAGACCGTTACAGACACATTCATGTCCTCCTGATACTACTGAAATATTGGCATTGTGGATCTGATAGGCAACAACACAGCTTTCTCATAGCAGAACTTTCAGGATCCTTTTGTTTGGGAACAAAAAAGCCAGGTAAAGGACAAAGGTATGTCTCAAACATAAGTGTTCCCAAGGGGTACAGCTTCAGGGTGGAAGTCCCACCTCATGTTGGCTTGGTATTAAAAAACAGAACATAGTATAGATATAAACCTGCAAGCCCTGACTCATCTAGGGTTTAAAGGTACTTCGAAACAGTGTGTTATCATTGCCAAACAGCACCACAAGAGTTCTGGGGAGAAGTCAAATTTGCCTATCAGGTTCTACCATTTATAATACATGATATTTAAATATTTACTGCTTGCTAATACCCATGTTGGTTCTCATGGACTTGAACTTTGAACATAAATTTCTGAAACCCTGTTCTTATGTACATGCATTTTAACATTTAAAGGGGCTTGAACCCCTCTTCTGTACCTGAGGTACTCAGGCACAGCCAGGCTTTAATACTGTCATTTTATGTCACGTCAAGTTTCATGAAGTCATTATGGCATCCAAAAGGATGGCTATGCACCACTGCAGGTTTGCTCAGATAAGCAGCACCCCACAGCACACTCTGGGCCAGGGTTTGCACAGAGATACAGCGAGGCACAGACACACACACACACACATCTGTGTCCCCACATCTGGCTCTTCACAGACAGTTGGTGACCACACGGAACGGGCGTTCTGCGAGCGCTGGCTCCTTCGGGAAGAGCCGCTCGCACAGGCTGCCAGTCCCCACACACATGACTCTGGATCTGCTGAAGATGGTATTTGAAAAGGAGCACTGCCAGCATTCACCAGGCAGCTCTACAAACGAACTGTTCTGCGTCAGCGCAATTTGAGTGTGTGGAGCAGCCTCTGAGGGCTGTGTTTTTACGAGCAAATATGAATTTGGTTGCACTAAGAGACACAGTGTCAGTACAGTGAGCAAGAGTATATGAAAAACTGGTTTATCTCTGAAAGAACAGTAGTGATAACATGGATTAATAGATTCAGAATTATGTCATGATATCAAATATTTTTTGCATCTACTAAGATTTATTAGTCAAGGGACAGACAGGGCTAAAAAATCCCACATCATAAGCTGTTATTTCAAGAAGCAAGGGAAGTAAGCTTTTCGCTGTCTGGTTAATATTAGCAGATTACTCACTTTAGAGAAGTGAAAATTTTAAGTTCTTCAGTCTTGCAATTCCTTTGGTTTTAGTGGAAAGGCTACTTTAGTATCAATTGTCTGCAAAATAACATGACTATCTTTCCTTGCTATATGTGCAGAAATATCGCAGCTTCCTCATGACTGACAATCAGCTTAACCTAAAATTAAGGTAACATTTTTTTCATAAATTCTAATTGTAATTTTTTTATCTGGTGGTTTATACCACGAGTTAAAAAAAAAAAAAAAAAGTAAACACTAGAAAGATCTACCTCATCACTGAAACAGACAAACTACTGCCACTTATTTGAAGCGTCACAGACATTGCAGACTGGTATGGGGACCCTCAGCAGAGCCAGGAAGTGTCATTCACAAACAAAAACAATATGACCTCATCACACATTTAATTCTTGTCAGTGACAGGGTCAACTTTGTTTGTACAACTGCTGAGTATCACACTGTTTGCATCTACTGATATGCCACTCCAGGACCCACAATCACTCAATGACAAGTGTTATCTTGAAAACAAACTTATTACTATAAAATTTTAATTCAGTACTTTTGAAAGATACTGTATCTTTTATATTTATTTTTTAAAAGGGACTGTTGTAAACCCCTTTGCTGGTCTGTAGGCAATAAAGGCCACTGCTTTCAAGAGCATTGTCCTTCACAAGTGTTGACTGTGTTCAAGTGACCTTTTGAGGAATTAAAAATTATCCACTTCACAGGCCTTTTGGTCAGAGAACCACAGTTTTGGGTACTAGTTTGAGATTTTCATCTGGCATGTTTCAACACAGATAGCCTGTCCTAATTTTAGTCAGGGTATTAACTGAACCCTCCACAGACCTTTAGATTAATAGCACTAACCAAGGAGCAAAGATTTCCTCTTATTTTCCTTTAAAAGCAATTAACTTGCAGTGCTTGTTAAGACCAAAATAAGGAGAAACTTTCAGAGTAACACTTAAAAAGTTCCTCTAGCTTCTGTATAGTTCTGGGATAACCACTATCATAGTTGCAGGCCTGCCACACAGCTGGTTTAGTCTACTGCTACCTTGCTTGCACTAATTTTCCTATTCAGAATTCCCCACCTGATAAAAAGCAAGTCAGAAGAATTCAAGGTAAGTTTCCTATGACAGTAAGAGACACAAGGACATCCATCTACCTACATGCAGGGTCTCATGCTTTTATCAGACTTCAGATTTTAACTGAATTTTGTCTCTAGTTAGGGTAGATAAAGCACAAGCATTTTGTTGAAGAGAGTTTCTCTTTCAACGTTTCATGCAAACTTTTAAACATCCACAGGGTGTTCACACCTGATCTGAAGTTAACCAGTCAATGCAAGGTTCGTTCAGTTCTCTGCCTTCAGCAGGAGTGAAAACAAGGTCAGCTGTGACTCACAGGGAATGAAAGCAGGTAGCCAGGGTTTCCAAGAAGGATCACCCTTTACCTCAATGCTTTTAAAAAAATAGGAATTCAACAACCAGTCTGAAATAGCTGAACAAAACTGCCTGAAAACCAAACACTGAGGGTTAATGAGCAGAGCAAATAAAATACTATCTATTTAGACTGTTACTAGCCAAGAACAGCACATATTCCAAGTATGAAGACTGAAGGCTCTGAAATCCTGCTTCTGTTCTTTAAAGTGTGCAGACAATATATCACAAAGCAAAAACACACTCAGTACACCACCCCCCCTCGATTTAACCTTCAGAAAGTGAATCACCTAATTCTAGTAGTAAATCACCTAATGCAACACAGTGGCAGAACATTCAAATGTGGCTTTGAGCCATTTATTGCATTTATTTTTCTTTGCTTTAGGGAATTGTATCAATCTATCAATTTGTTATGATAGCAAATCTCTCAGATACCATGTCCTCCTTGTTCAGTATCTATCAAAAGGTAAAGGAGATGAAATCAACAAAACTAACTAGATGCTCCAAAAGAAAAATCATCACTATCCAAGAAAACCTAAGACATTGTGAAAGATAGTCTAAAAAGAAAAAGTAGTTCTTGGAGCTCAAACAAATTAAAAGGAAGTTAATAAAGTTCTTATAAAAGTCTGCCCCTGTTTACTTGTATCCATTAAGTTAATGGAAAATAATGATAACAAATAGTTCAACATGATCTATTTCATTTCCTTCTTCTCAGTACTTGCTAATTCAACACTAGTTCTTTCTACTCAGAAAACTAACAAAATCACAAGTTTCCTTGGGGGTAGAGAGGGGAAGGAAGAGACAGGGTTGCTGAAGTATTGTAAGAAAGTATGCCAGGAAACAAAAAGTACGTGCTGCAGATACACAACAGATTTCCAAGAAAAGTGCAGTTGTTGCACTACTGTTGCTAGAGAAGAGAGAGTTAATGTGGCACTTCGAGAGCTAAAGCCTTCGTGTGTGGTTTACAAGATTATAGCTTTTCAAGTTTCTACCCAAATTTAATTTCATCTTTTCATGCACAAAGCAAAATGTGTAGCACTTCCTTTTAAAAGTAAGTATGCAGGAATATTCTTGATATAAAAGGAATCTAAAATATTCTCTCCCAAGGTCATATTTGGGGTGAGATTTGAGCTAGCAGGTTGGTATTATCTGGGCAGCAGTATTTGCTCAATGAGACCTTCAGAACTCTTGGAAAATTAATTTTAACTTTGGAAGCCTGATTTTAAAGACTAAAAGTATTGCTTTTGGTAATTTAATTCAAGAGAACAATATGGCAGGGGTCACCTCTTTGAAGGGTGCTCCATGTGAAGGCAAACAGTCAGGAGCAGAAAAGCTGTTCTAAATCTTTACTTAATCTCTAAGAACCAAGAGCAACTGGCAGCTGGATCACAAGTGCTGACCAACTATTCTCATTTGTACTTTCCTGTTGCCTCCCTTTTCTATCCATCTGTAGGGAACTGCAGGCATTCAGAGCTCAAACTGCACATTTTGAAGTAATTACAGACACAAGTTTAACAGCAAGAAAAAGTAAAACTTGCATTTTCCGAGGTGACACATGCTGGGAACAAGCACAACAGATCACAAAACTGACAAATTATGGGTGCCCTTTAGAGTCTATTGTTTATGGGTTCATAGTCCTCAGGCTTTATGGTTATACTGTTTCTCCGGGACACTGATGTGCAAATAAAGATCATGAGATTCCTCTCATTTTTATATTACGTTTGATTCACATCAAATTAATTGGAATCAAAACCTATCCAACATAGGTTGGTGGGTTGTTTTTTTTTAACACGCTGCAGTCACTTGTCCTGCTTTCAGGAGTTGGTCCAGAATAAGCACCAGGAGACTTGTTACAAAGTAGATGCAGCAGCAATTTCAACCCAATGTCAACATCTAGAGGTTTTAAAACTCTGTTTTCCTCTGACCTGTTCTGGGACTGAAGCTCAGGGGGCAGAGAGGGAACCTCCTCTTATGGCTGTTGTGCAGTACAGTATCCAGTTACAAAAAGAGAAAGAAAACTTCACATAAGTCTCATAGAGCAAAACACCATGGAGCTGACTCAGAGGGTCGCATTTCTGTGATGAATTAGTCACTACAAGAAGTGGCAAGCTCATTGTACTTGAATTGCTGTCACTGCAACAGTAGGGTTAATACCTGGCATGACAGCTGATCTGCCTTTGAAAGTTTACAATTATTCTCTCAGAACCAACCAAGAAAGGTGTTTTTGTTAGAATTACAAAGTTTTAGCATGTCTTCCTATTTGTCAGTTATCTTCTCAAACACAAGTGTACCACTTCTGATTTGGTTTGTTTCTTTTCCTATACATCCT
The DNA here is from genome assembly GCA_035041135.1 of Platyrinchus mystaceus. Lineage (NCBI taxonomy): Eukaryota > Metazoa > Chordata > Aves > Passeriformes > Tyrannidae > Platyrinchus > Platyrinchus mystaceus. The sequence goes on along the minus strand of JAWWLV010000024.1, from coordinate 9,094,716 downwards.
CTTTGCATTGTGTTAATGCAAAGAGTTAGAACTCAGGAATTTTGGTCATGAAGCTCAGCTCTGTAAAAAAAAAAAGAATCAATATTCATTAAGGAAGGTTTTTCAGGTCCCAGAACCAGTATGTAACAAGTGTAAACCTTTGAGTCAGTTTTGAACAAGGGACCTTCAACAACGCTCCTCCAACCCCCCGTAACAGTGATATTGCCACAGCTTTTATTACAAACTGTATTCTCAGCATTTGCCTGTTCAACCACAGACTTGTTTTACACCTGTGTTAATGTAGAAACCTTTCCTCACCTTTAACGTGGCAGCCAAGCTGGCCATGTGTTCATTCAGAGTGCTCTCCGACTCCTTGTAAGTCAAGCAGGTGAACTGATATTCCTCTGGATCAAAGGCATCTGCTCCCTGCTGCTCCACGTCGTTAGCTACCCCATCATAATAATCCTCAATATCCCCAGGATCCTCATCCTCTTCCTCCTCCTCGCAATTAGGGTCATAATCCTCTTCATTGCTGTCAGAGCCCTGGCTGTTCATGTCCACGGACATCTTAATGCCCTGCCAAACTGCAGACCAGGAAAGCGACCGCAGCTTCGTTTTTTTCCTCCAAACTTTATCGTTCTTTTGATTTCATCTGAGCTCTGTCTCCTAAGGGAGGAAAAACAATTTTTTTCTGTGCCTAAGAAATCGTAAGAGAGGCCACGTCAACATCATACATGTGATCAAACAGCCAGGAACGGACCGACCCAGTGGCCCAGGAAAAGATTCTGCTGTGCATATCCCTGGCTTGGATCCATTGCGACTCTTTGCATCTTCAAAGCCAAGGCTGGTCTTACAAGCAAGGTCCAAATCCTTGGAGATTGGGATATTAAATGGAATCCTAGTCCCCAGTGCCGGCCCCGAGACTTCTGACACTTGGAAACCGACTGCATAACCTTTACTACAGATCTTTGCAGAGATACAACTGAATTTATGACAAAGTCTTTTATCAACAGCCTGAACTGCTGCAGAACAGCATCCTATCCATTTCATAAACAGGACAGACACAAACCCCTTAACTATGACCACAGTAGCTAGAAAGGCAACCTGTGATGCCCTGTGCAAGTCCATATTGCTTCAGAACCACAGCCATTAGGTGGGACTTCGGAAAATAAGAGAAGCAAACAGATGTCTCACATACACACAATTTAACAGTCTTCAATACCATCTCAAAAGAAATGGTGGAATTAGTTCACCCCTTTCAGGAGGTTCTACTGGATGCGACATGACTTGGGCCTTACATCTGAAGGGGAAAATAAAATCAATTCTCTCATTTTATTACCTTCTCAATACACATTTATTACCTTCTGAAGATAGAAAATTATGCTTAAGTGTTGACAGCTGCTATTCAAGAAGAATCAGAACAGCTAACTTTTTTTAATAGTTTCTCCCTTGTATTGGAAAATTTACATATCTGATACTTATCTGAACTACAAATATGCTTATGTAACTAAACCAGGTGAATTTAAGTTTGGAAAGGTTCAGCAGTAAAGCACGAATCAACCTTGAATTTTGGTCATCTCATATTTAGTTATAAATTTCCATTTAACCATTTAGTTTAGAAAGAGTATATTAAATACAAGACTTAAAACAATGCTGCAACCAAATTTTACATACAAATATACACATAAAATCAAAGCTCTATTTTCCACAGGCAGCTTGTATTTGCTTCCTTATACATGTTCCCATTTTGCATTACTACGCTCTTAGCTCTGCTACTCAGATATATTCCCTCAGTATTGCAGTTTGTAGCTGCTGGGGAAACCATAATAAAGCTTTGAGAATCCTGACTTTAGAGCACAGGAAATCTCCATCATAAATTTTCATTATTTTTCCTCAACTAATTTGTTTTCTGTTTCCAGTAACCTGACCAGGCAGCAGAGAATAACCAGGAAGAGAAGTGATGCACAATTAATTTGAGGGGCTGCAGTGATTTCAGCAGATACAAGCCTCCAGTGAGGGAGGATGAAGGCTAGCAGCTAATTATATTATCCCCTGAATTCTGCTCTTCATTCCTTTCATTTGCCTCTTGATTCCTTAGCTATCCACAACACACATAGCACACAAATAATTTATAGCACTGCTTTCCATAGAACTTCAGAGGAACAGACACACAGTCTCCATATTGGAAGGAGACAGATGTGAAATGTGATTTGGCAGACACAAGGCAAACCTATACTGTCCCTCCCTCTACCCTGCTTAGTGTTAATGCATCAGTTCAGGGCTTAATCTGTATTGACACTGATCTCTTGCATAAAAGAAGTGATGGATCTTCACCTGCTAAAAGGAATAACTTATTTGAGACTCTAAACCCACTGTGGACATGCCATCAACAGCCCAGTGTGCAACAGCTTTGTTCAGCCAACCTCAGATCATCACAAAACCTGAGCAAATTTCACAGGTCAGGGAACTTCCCAAACTCACTCAGATCATCCCACACTCTGGAGACAAAAAACCCCCACCAAAACACTGGGTCCATTTGCTATCCCAACACACGGCGAGTCCCATCCGAGCAGTGAGATGTTCATAAATATCCAGGCAGAATAAAGGGGCTGCCCAGTGCCTCCCAATTCCACACCAGTCACTGGGGAGAGCTTGGAGGAGTGCAGAGACATCCCTCTGTGCCACCAGCACAGTTGTGTGAACAGAGGAACACTTTGCACGAGCAAATGGGGATATGGATCTATCAAGCAGAAAACAGTCTGCAGACTGGGTGACTTCTGTGCCTCCTGTCCCAGCACTCCAGGGAAGGGCTCATTTCCAGCTTAACTGAAAATCACACGGACACAAGTGAAGGGAGAGGGAAGCCTCTAAGGACAGAGCAAAGGAGAATACTAGGAAAACCAGGAAAAGAACTCACCTACCCTCCAGCCCAGTGCCCACATAGCAAACCCTGAATTCAAACTAAACAGGACACAGCTAATACTTGATAGCACAAACTTTTAAGACAATAAAGATGTTAAGCTCAAAAAAAGGATCAAAAAACCAAAGAGTATTTAGATTAAATAATCGCCATAATCCCCAAGACCAGATAATAAAATTTGAAACCATATTTAGATCGCTTTCCTACTCAGGGGAGGATGAGGCCTTTCATTACCAGCTTTGTCTGAGATACTTCTGTATCTTCACTAATACTGATACAATTTAGTCCCCTCTCTTGCTCCAGCCTCTTGCAGCAGCTCTGTAACACACCCACCCCTCCTCTCTGCTCTCCGTCACCTCCAACGGAGATGCCCTCTCCCTGATTCCTGCTTTGCAACACACTTCTTAACAAGGTCTTTTGTAACAAAAAGCCTTCAAATGTGCCACCACCAATGGCATTACGTGATCCCACCTCATACCTTGTTCCACGACATCTCTCTTTTCTGATTTCTTTCTGTCTGTGCCTACCCCTGTGGGATTGCTCTAGAAAGTCTTTTGGAGGATGCTCATCCTCTTTTTCTGTTGACATTTCACAGCCATTTAAGATGGCTTTTTCTTCTTTATTTATCTGAAACAAAGAAAGTGCAACTCAACTCTGCCTCCTGAACTACTTATCCCTGTAACCTTTAAATGGGCTGACACCCTCCCTTTTCCCTGAAACCATCCACAGCCCCAGCTTTGTTCTGGCTATCAGTGCTAATTGCATCTTCATCTTTGTCACCCAAACCCATAATGGGGATTATCCTCACCGGCCTCCTTGCACACACAGCGCACACCTCGCTTTTCCTTCTCCACTGAGTTTTTAGACAGGAGTTTTTTCATCCCAAGATGGAGAAACCAGAAGATCTCCCATCCTTTTCCAAGATGGAGAAACCAGAAGATCTCCCATCCTTTTCCAACAGATGACTCCGCAGGGACCTTCTTGCAGCCATATCACACTCCCTCGTGAACGTCCACACTCTCCTCCCACTTTTCTAGTCTCGGTTCACACTCACGACTGCCTTGTCCTTTCCAACTTATCTAATCCATTTCATCCCTGCCCTTTCTAACCTA
>JAWWLV010000024.1:9044068-9090605 GCA_035041135.1 Platyrinchus mystaceus | reverse complement strand
AGTCTCGGTTCACACTCACGACTGCCTTGTCCTTTCCAACTTATCTAATCCATTTCATCCCTGCCCTTTCTAACCTACCACCGCTTTTAACCAGTTGTTTCACGCACCTCTGTATCCCACGGCACTCCGGGCTCGGGCAGAGCGGTGCCCAGCCCAGGGAAATTACCTCGGCTCCATTCTTTTGGAATGCGGGCGAGCCCAGACCCCGCGCTCGTCCCGCCCCGCCAGAGCGCCGCAGACTCGTGGGAGAGCAGCGAAGGAAAACCTGTCTGGAGCAGCGGAGTGGGGACAGCCCCGCACAGCCCCCGCACAGCCCGCGGGAGCCCGAGAGCGCCGGGGCTGCAGCTCCTCCCGGGCGGAGCGCGGAGCTCAGCGCCGGGCGCGGAGCGGCGGCCGCAAGTCCCACCCGCCGGGCTCGGTCCCGGCCCCAGCGGGATCCCCGGCCCGGCCCGGCCCAGCACTTACCGGGCGGGCGGCGGAGCGGCCCCGGGGCTCCTCCTGCGCGCCGGAACCGCCGGCCCGGTGCGTCACCTCCGCCGGGCGGGGCGGGGCCGGGCCGGCCCACCGCGCGGGCCCGGGGGGGGGGGAGCGGCCGAACCACTGCGAGCGGGCGGGGGGAACCGGCCCCGCGCCCCCGGGAGCGGCGCCAGCCCACGGCGCGGGCTCGGCCGGTGGCAGCCCCCGGTGAGCGCGCCCCGGGGACAGCGCTCGGGGACTGACAGCACCCGTGGGCAGCGCCGGGGAGCGACCCTTCCCAGCGCCGCGGTCCCGCCCGCCCCGCGCCCGCCTCCCGGCGTGCCCCGCACTGGGGTAAAGGTCGCGGCGCCGAGGGGGCGGCTCGGCGGGCACGCAGCGCCCCGGCCCCGGTCCCGGTCCCGGCCGCGCTCCTCACCCGGTTCCGTGTCCTCGCCCACCGCCGCCATGGCGGAGCAGCCGCAGCCCATCAGCCCCCTGAAGAACTTCTTCGCCGGCGGCTTCGGGGGCGTCTGCCTGGTGTTCGTGGGGCACCCGCTGGACACCATCAAGGTGAGGCGGCGCGGGGCCGGGGGGCCGGCGGTGCTCGGTGCCGTGCGGGGCGGCCGCGGGCGGACTACAGTTCCCGACAGGCACCGCAGGGAGCGCGGCTGGGGCTGCAGTGGGACTACAGCTCCCGGCAGCCACCGCGGGGGCTGCGCTTCCGGTGCGCGCCGCGGGGAGGCGGGGCTGGACGCGCCTAGCGCGGGACGGCGCCCCCTGGCGGTGCGGAGGCCGTGGGGTTCCCTCAGTCCCCTCAAGTTTATAGTGAAAAATCGGGAAAAGAGCGTCGTGTTCCCGTCGCTGGAAGGGATTGGGACGGGGATTCTCCCGCCGGCCCCGTGCTGCGGCGGGCCCAGCGCCCCTGGGCCAGGGGGAGGCCGGGAGTGACTCTGTGGGGGCACAACTAAGGGTCCAGAAGGAGCTGGGTTTGTCATCCTGACGTCATCCCAAGAACTAATTAGTTCAATACATTAATTGTTCAATACATTAAAATTCAGTCTCTTCTGCAAAGGGCTAAAACGATGTCAGTCTCTCTGTTGATACCTTCAAGGCCAGTCACAAAACATATTCCATAGTAGCCAGAGGTGTTCTCTGAATCAAAGTTTAGAGTGTAATACTTAATAAAATAATGTTTTCCTCTCCCTCTCACTAGGTCAGACTGCAAACCCAGCCTAAGCCACAGCCTGGCCAGCCCCCACTCTATTCTGGGACCTTTGACTGCTTCAGAAAGACTCTTGTTGGAGAGGTACTGTGACACCTGCCAAAAATATCAGTTGTTCCTGTACGTCTCGGGAATGGAGTTGTGTGGGAATGTTGCCCCCCAGAGACCGTACAATTCTTGGGTTATCGGTTGAATTGATTCTTATTAAAACTCTTTAAGCGGATTACAGAACTTGGGGAATTCTTAGCATCCACATGGCCCAAGTGCATGTTTCTTTGTTTTGCTAAGAAATGTTTTTGATTCAAAATAGCATGATAATAATATCTGAAGGTATAGGCTGGAGTGAATGTTGGCAGTCGTTTTTTGGCCTTATTGTGTTTGGTGGAGTCTTACTGTCTTTGTAATTTGGAGTCATCTCTGAAAATCCTGAAATAGGTAATGAGTTTTGTTTATACAAGTAGTACTTTTACTTTCTTCCATGAGGTGGTATGCCATCTATAAGAAGGCAGAGGATCATTAATTAATAGATTTTTTTCCTCTTTTTCTTTTTTTGAGAGCAGAGGATCAGGTAAAGAAGTTTTGTCAATCTTCTTCAGAAGGTGGACAGTGGTTTTCACTCCTAAATCATTTATATTATGTAATTGAACTAGTCTGTTCTGTTTTTAGAAAGGCACACACAGCCTTGATTGAAAGTTTTTAAGTGACACAGAGCCTAGTTTTTGGTTTTGTAAGTTTTCCTTACAGCCATTTACCTGTTGGTAGCTATTTGGAAACAATGGCTGTGCCTGAAATCTAATTTCTAACTGCTGGATTTCGTTAGGTAACTCTCTGTTAAATGAAAGATCTGCCTCATATCTGAAATCTACTTTCATTGTGGTATTAACAGGTTGTTATATAACCAAAGTAAATCTTGCTTCCCTGGTCTCTCCCACAAAGGACTGGAATGCTGTGCCAGCTCTGAATCCCTGGCAGTTTTTAACACCCCTGCTGCAGCACAGACGTCAGAGCTGAGCCATAATAATAGCCTTGTGATGGGAAGTTCAAAAGCAGTGCTGCTTCTCCACTCCTACTCAATACTCATCCATTTCTATGATGAAAACTATTAAACCTCTCTGCCATGGCCTTTTCCTTCCCATTGCTCATGAGGAGGTTGGGCAGCAGTGGCTGTCTCTGTCAGCCAGGTGCAATTTCATTGCAGAGCCAGTTGTGCCTGTACACACTCAGCACATACTGGGATGCACTGGTTTATTGGGGCAGTGGGAAGAAAGGGGTGCACAGACCAGTAAATATTTAATTTGGGCATCTTGCCTCTATCTAGGAGGATAACTCTACTTTTTATTAGAAAAAGTTCAGTTCAAAGGCAAGAGAAATGAAATGAATGCAACTGCTGGGGTCTGCATTAGAATTTTTTCATGTGTGTAGTCTACGAAGGGGCACATCAGGAATGTGTAAAACGTCAGAAATATAATGTGTGGTGAAAAACTTTTGACTTAGGGTGGAAAGAAAAAATAATTTGCTCTTGAACCCATTCCAAACTGAATTCACATGGGGCGTGAAGGAATTCCGGCTGCTCTCCCTGGCTCTCCCTTGAGTTAAAGAGTGAGTTCAAGTCAACATTTTCAGGTTCACTATCAGGATTTGACAACTCACCAATAAACTAGAGGTGTAGTTTTTTATGTAGCTGAGACACAGAGTGTTCTCTTTTGCCATAATCTATTGTTTAGAATAATAGATTATAGAAAAAAGTCTGTGACTTTTATTCAGGTGGCTTTTAACTTCACTTCCTCATACTTGAGATGTACATACAGGGTGACGGGTATTGCCATAGAAGGGCATCAGTGGTGCCAGTGTTTCCCAGGAAAGAAAATTTCCCTCTGCAGCAGGCCCTGAGCCTCAGCTAAACATGTATAACTGCGAATAAACAAGAGACACCATTATCCCTCCGATCAATTTGACTGATTCTATCCTGGATTGTCGCCTTCCGCTTCTCAACAAGTTGAACTCAGTGCAAAGTTTATGCAAAACCAAGTAATTCTTGTGATAATGTTTCTTGCAGGGAGTCCGAGGCTTATACAGAGGAATGGCAGCTCCTATTGTCGGAGTGACACCCATGTTCGCTGTGTGCTTCTTTGGATTTGGCTTGGGAAAAAGACTCCAACAGAGGAAACCTGATGACATTTTGACGTGAGTTCCTGGGTTAATCAGACACTTGGGAAAGGCATCCCGAGGCTGTGGCTGTATTGTCACACGTTGAGTTGTGGTGTAAATTTGTCTCCCCTCCTAGGTTATAAATGTAGTTCTAGAAAATAAACCACTCATGTTTTAGTGCTTCTGGAAGCGTGGGATTGATAGCACAGGCTAAAAACAGACAGTGTGTGGGCAGGTGCGATGCAGTTCCCTTTCTACGCAAGAAGGAGCCATTAAGGAACAATTCTGTTTTAGATGAGTAAAGTGAGAGTTATATAATTATTGCCTGTCAGCAGTCTTGCTATTAACAGAAACCATGGGAGAAATAACTTAATGGTCAAGCAGTCTTGACAACATTCACAGCCCTGATTCTCTTTTCCCTGCTGATTGTGACTCTTGCTGTGTCCCTACATTAGGATATAAGAACAGCCATAGAAATGTTTTACTATTATTTCTGAAATGAGGTGTTTATGAGCAGCCCTCCTCTTGGGCATGCCTAGCCTTCTGGAAAAGCAATGGAAGCTGAGAAAACTTTGTGTGGCTTTCTACAAGCCAACTTGGGCATGAAGAAAACCCCCTCACCCATAAAATACTCCCGTAATGTCTTTGCCAAGCTGTGATTTACAGCTCTACAGGAACTGGGCTGTAGCTTAGCAACATTTTATTCCATTATTTGTGTGCTAGGTAGGAGCTCTGTCAGAAAGCAGGAGTCCATTGTGTGGAGCCAGGCGTGGTGGGGTGGGCAGGGGTGGTTTGGTTTCTGTTGGAGCTTTGCCTGCACAGGAGCTGCCCAGGTGTTGTGAGCACACTTGGCTCAAGCCAACACAGAGCAAGCTCTGGCTGGCTGGAGGGAAGCAGTGCTGAGGTGCTGGGGCCCTGCTCACTTACCCTCTGTTTTACCACAGTGGTGTCCTCATGCAGGAAAGGCTGAAGGGAAAGGCCAGGGAGACAGTCAGGAATGGACAATACAAGGGAACAAATGGGCCGTGGGCTGATTTCCAGCAGCCTGATCACCTCGGTGCCTTGTGTTTTATACACGATACCAAAGGGAAGTTTTAAGGAGCAAGCTGGGGAAGGGCAGCATAGTTTTTTGAGTCTTTATGTAGAATTCCTCTGAAGAACACTGGGAGAGAACAAATAAATAGAGGGTGAAACTGTCGTTGTGCCCAACTGTGCTGCACTGTGGCTGCAGACTTGACACGGTGAAGGTACAATGTGCTTGGGACATGAGACCCAAAAATAAAGGTCAGACCCTTAGTGTTGTGGTTAGGGTCTAGAGGCAAACAGGATGGTCATGGTTCCCCCATGCTGATTTTAAAAGGAAGTTGTGGAACAAAGAAGGAGAGGACAGGGTCATCAGGTTTCCACCTTTTCTGGGGCTGAATAATCCCAAGGTGAGATAGAAAACTCAAAGCTTAGTTGGAGCAGGAGGTGCACGTGAAATGGTGAGGGAGGTCTAAATGGTCTGGAAGATCTAATGAGAATTTAAGAGGCTTTACTCTTAAATGAGTAAGAACTGGAATAGAATGCCATCTCTTGGGCAAGTGGAGAGAAGCGGGAGGTGTGCAATTCAGTTACAATGAGATGTTAGGTCATCTTAAGAGGGGAGGTAGCAGGAGGCTGGATGTAAAAATAATTTTGTGATGGAGAAACTCAGCCTGTTTAAGGGACTTCTACCATGGAGACTTTGCCACATGAAAGCAGGTGCAGACTGTGTGGGATAATGGCAGGTTGGTAGGATAGACTCGGCGATGGCAGAGGCTGAAGAAGTGAGGGAGTGAGAGCTTACAGAAAGGAGGCTCCTGACTGCACAAGCAGGAATATGTGTGGAATCTGGGGTCACTGAGAAGAGTATGGGAGACTGGAGGAGAGACTGTTGGGAATAAAAATGAATGGGGAATGCTGTGCAAAAAAATGCAAGTAGAAGGAATATTAACACATACAGTGGAAGAGCTGAGTTGTGGTTGCTGTGGGAACCAGAGTTTTGAATCCTAGAGATCTTAAATGTTTAGCTCTAATTATGCATTGATGAGGCACTTCTGCACTGATCAAAAGCAGTGGATGTGTTTCAACTTCCATTGCCAAGTTCACGTGGAACAGCACAATCTGATGATGCAGGGCTTTTTCCGCCCTTCGTTTCCTGTGTACTGTGTTGTGTTAGGGTCTTTTCTGTTTCCTCAAGGCAGATATCCTCAGCTGTTTGCTGCTGGCATGTTGTCAGGAGTATTCACAACAGTAATCATGGCTCCAGGAGAGAGAATCAAGTGCCTTTTACAGGTAAGGTATTGGATGGTGGTGATGGGAATTTGATTTTAGAGGTCTTGTCTTTCCATACCAGAAATTTCTTTGGTTAGTGCATTTACTCTGTTCTGTTTTTTGGCAGGACTGAGACAACTGTCATTTAATGCATCTGTGTCACAAAGAAGCATTAAACAAACTCACTGTGACAGTATAAGTCCACATTCATTGCTCTATTCATTTTACAGAGCACAAGCCTTATGCTATGGGGTATTTTATGAGGCATCCGTGGATGCCTCAGTCCACTGCAAAGTATGGAAAAGTCCAGTTTTTCTAAATGAAACTTTTTCTTAAAAAAGTGCAAACCTTCTAGATCATAAGACTCTTTCTGGTGTAAAGATTTTCTGTTACTCTGACAGTTCCCAATACATAGCTAAGGAATGCATTTCAAGGCAGCGTTCTGACATTTGGGTGGCTGTTAGCTCTGCACCTCCTCCAGGGTTTTTAGAGTATTGTTGGAAAACGTAAACCTGAACAAATGAAATGCCATCTTTAGCAGATGTGGGAAGCTTTGCTTATTTCAGACTATGCTGAACTCTGTTAATATGGTGATGGGTGGTCACATGTTAGTTATGACAGACAGGATATTATCGTGGAAGCTTTTACGCACATACAAATTTTTTGAATTTCCCTGAACTATTTGAAGAGTATTTTTTGTCAGCGTAGAATTACCTTACTGTTTCAAATTTACACTGCAGAAAAATAAGGGAGAATCTATTCTATGCATGGAACTGTAAACACATCATCAGCTTGAACGTGAGAGAGCTGCTTGAGGATATGAGACAGAGGTTTCATAGGCAGGAGTGCCTGTGGAATGACTATGTGCTCCTTCCTCACTAGAAACATGCATGTGGCTTTCCAGCTTTTAGGTGGATGATTGTGCATCAGCCAGAAACCTTCACTAGTCAGAAACTATCACTTTAATCCTTCAGATCCAGGCAGCTACAGGTGAAACTAAGTACAATGGCTCTCTGGACTGTGCCAAGCAGCTGTACCGTGAGGCTGGGATTCGTGGGGTGTACAAGGGGACGGTGCTCACCCTCATGAGAGGTAACGGACAGAGCTGTTCAGATCCCTTTTGGGGGGGTGGGGACTGTAGGATAAGAAGTCTGACACAGTGTGGTAGATCTCGCTGTCCCTTTAGCCAGTTGGATTGGAGGGGCTATGACACCCCTTTTTTCTTTTTTTTTTTTTGCAGTCTGCAGAGCTACTCCAATGCCTCAAAGGGCCTGAGAAATAAACATGAGATTCTCAGTGAGTGAGGAAGAGATTAGATGACAAGGATCAGAGGGATATAGGAAGTAATTAAGATCTGAGAAGGCAAGAGGAATGAGAGACTTCAGGAGAGGAGCAGAGAGAACAAAGAGAAGAGAAAAACACAGAAGTGGGCTTTTTTAAATTTTCTTCTTTTTTTTTTTCTTTTTTTTTTTTTTCTCCTTGAGAGAAAGATTATGCCTGTCTGTGACTGTTGCTATATAATGCTGGCTGCTTTAAAAGATGTGATGGCAGCAGTTACGCTTTCTGCCCGCTTGAGTCTGGGTTATTTTGGACTGGGATGTCATGACCCCTCTCTCAAATACAACAACAACAAAGTAATTGTGCCAGACCTTGAATCCTTTATGTATTTCAGTAATTCTTCCTTTGAAAAGCTGAAATTTCTGTATTTTGTTATCTTAGTTTAGGAATTTGTTTTATCCTCTGCTTCTCACAGAAGTGTAGCAGCCTGCAGTGTAACTGGTGGTGTCCCTAGCCAAAGGCTGGTTCTCCAGTTTAGGCATGAGCTCAGAATGGGCTGCAGGAGTAACTTAAAAAAATCCAAAACAAGACCCATCAACTGCAAAAAAAAATCCTAAAATAGAACCATTAGAACTAATAGTGTGCAAAACTCTTGAAAACTCTGATGTACTGTGCAGTAATTAGGACAGTTTAGAGCTGTTTCATCATTAGTCTAACGAAGAGCAGACAGGTTACAGCCTGGTTTGAAAGGCTGCTGACATAAAAGCTGTTTTCCCAGGTCTTGCCTTGAGCACCTGCTCTCCCTGGGAAAGTTCAGACTCCTCTCTCTAGGGCAGCAGAAGATTTTATTTTGTTTGTAGAAGAGGTTCAGAAAAGGAATCTGGATGTACTTAGTGGTGTTGCTGGGCTGGCATGGGGCTACTGTGCCTCCGGGCTTCGTTTGGTTTCCCACTCCTCACAGCCTTTGTTGTTTACCCACCAGACGTCCCGGCCAGTGGAATGTACTTCATGACGTACGAGTGGCTGAAGAACATTCTGACCCCTGAGGGAAAGAGGTCAGTGAAATCTCACAGTCATCACTTTCTGGACTTCCCAGGCTCTGCTGATTAATCTCCCCAGTTAGGAAGAGACTTAGAGCAGTATCATCAAAACAAATTTAAAAAAAAAGAAATAAATTGCTTGTTTTCTAAGTGGAGCTGCTTTGGTTTGGGTTTAACTGACAATTAAAATAATATTCTGAGTTCTATCAGGTTCTAGTTTGGATCTTATTGGCCAAATAAGGAATACTCAAAATATGTCTTCTTCCTTTCAGTGCTGTCTGTGCACAAAATGCTGGGGAGCTTTCTTGGATTTTGGGGGGTTTTTTTGTTTGCTTGTTTGGTTTCATTTTTTTTTTTTCCAGAGCATCTGTGAGTGTGCTGAATGAAAAGATTTGAACCTTCAGGGTGGAGTTGGTTCATTTTGCCCACGGGACTCTAATTGTTAGAAATGTTGCTCAGATACTGCACTCTTCTCTCTGCCTGCAACATTGTGCTGCGTTCTGGCTGCCAACCAGGCTGCCTTTTTGATTGTCACCTTAGTCAAAACACATGAGTTTGACTTTTTTCCCCTCACCATTTTTTAATTTTTTTTTTCACTTTTCCCTCCCATCCCACCCCAATCCTGCCACAGTGTGAGTGACCTCAGTGTGCCGAGGATCCTCTTTGCTGGGGGCCTGGCTGGCATCTTCAACTGGGCTGTTGCCATTCCACCAGATGTGCTGAAATCCCGTTTCCAGACGGGTAAGTTCCACGCCAGCGTGTCATGGCCACACTCAGTGTGGTGCTCCAGGCAATGGAGGGCAGTGATGGAAGATTCCGTCTAGGAAGTAGCATCTCTCAAGCGCTGCTTGAGACAAGTGCATGAAAAACCCAAGTGTGTTCCCAGCTTTTTAGTTGGTTTTCTCACAGATTTTTGGCAAATCAGGTTGCACTTCTCTGTTTCTGACTCCCTGATATATAATGATCCTGGTTTGAGGTACCTGATTTGAAACCTAAGCATAGAATTTATAATAACAGAACCACGGTTTTATTACAAATGTAATTCTTTGGGAGGTTTTGTTATTTCACTTCAGATATAGTTGTATAAATTGTAGCCTGTGCTATCTGCAGCTTGTAATAACAGGGTGTGGCTTGTTGGGAACATTGTTTTTGGACTGGCAGCTCTGCTCTTTAATGTCTGTGTCCTAATTATAGTGAGGATGGCCCCAGGCCTTGCCCTTCAGCAAGGTTTGTCAGGTTTTTCATTGGTTTCTCTGGGAGTCCTGTCAATGAATAGTTTTGTTAAGGCTCCCCGTAGTCTGTGGGCTCAGGTCTCCCCTGGACAGTGACCATTTCTACTGAGTCACAAATCATGATAATCTAGTGCAAGGAAACTTAACTTCTTCTCTGAGCAATGGCTGCTGTGCTGGTCTGGTACTGCACCAAGAGCTGAGAGTGAAACACATCCCAGCATTGATCCATGTTCCACTGAGCCAGTCCCCAGTGCTGCTGTATGGATGATGTGGGTTCTGTTTAACTGGGCTGGTTTGTGGAATACCTGTTCAGAGGGCTGGCAGAGGTAGTAGTTCCCAAAGCAGTGTCAGGAGAAGGAAGAAATTGTTCTTTGCGCAGAGTAATTTTTTAAAAACACCTCAGCAAATCTGTGTAACATCAACATTAAAACAGCCTGTGCTTTTCACTTGAAGTCTGTTGCTGTCCTTGGCTGGGACATGTAATAGGATAATTTTCTGTTTCTTATAAAACAGCTTCATCAGTTTTTATATCTGACATTCCTATCACCTCACTGCAGCTCTTGGAAGAGCTGTGATCAGCAGTGCAAGTAACAGCTCAGACTTCCAACCCTAAGAAAAGTTATTCCCTTTTCTTTCCTCCCCCAATGACCTGATGATATAAATTCTTTGGTAATGGTAAGCACCTATCTTCTGTTCACTGAGCCTTTACTGAGCTGTCTTGTGTGTTTGCTGTAACAGTATGAACCTGTTGAAAATCACGGGCTGTTACACAGGGCACATCCTTCAGCCCTTGTGACTGCCACACATCTTGGCTAATGTGTTGTGTATTCCTTTCAGCTCCTGCAGGAAAATACCCAAATGGCTTTAGAGATGTGCTGAGGGAACTTATCAGAGAGGAAGGAGTTGCATCTCTGTATAAGGGCTTCACAGCTGTGATGATCAGGGCATTTCCCGCTAACGCGGTGAGTACATTGTGATTCTGGGTGGGTTTTGGGGACTCAGCCACTCACAGTGAATGTTTGCAGCCTGTAAAGGACATGGCTGGCTGTTAGCTCTTGTGTCATTTCAGTGAGGTTCTTGTCACTGCAGGTACTTTTGGCTGTTGGTGGCCAGGTTCTAAAAATGTACTTTAGTCCAGGAGGAACAATCTGTGTCAGTCACATCAGGTGTTCATAGTGCTGCATTTCAAAAATCTTGTTTGGAATAGACTTTTAGAATCCTTATTTGTTCTGTTCTCTTTTCCAGGCATGTTTCCTTGGTTTTGAAGTCGCTATGAAATTTCTTAACTGGATTGCACCCAGTCTATGAAAATTAGGAAGTCTGGAAATGAGAGAGGAGAAGGAAGAGAGTGCAAGTCTGCCTCAAAGGAATAAATGAATGATCACTTAACGTTTCAGGAATGATTGTTTGCCTAATACCTTTTTGCCTTCTTCACATTCTTTAGGTGGTGCTCTGTGCCATTCAGAAATGCAAGCTGTAGTTCTGAAACAGAGTTGGTGAGGAGTTAGAGGTGATAGACCATCTTCTGAGCCAACGTACCACAGCAGTAACACTGACAACAGGCAGCTGTCACTGTCACACACACTACCTTAAGTACTTCCTCATGGAAGAAGGGGACACATCTTAAAATGTAATTCTTTATTTACTGAAGAAAAATGTAGCTATTAATGCTGAAAAACGTTCTTAAAATAATTGTTTGGCAGCAGGTACTTAACTCTCAGGGCATAAGTCAGCAGCTGCACATACTCGTGTCTGCAAGCAATGTCAGCCAGTGTTTTCATCTCCTGTAGTTTTTCAGCTGTGGCTGTTTCCCTGTTGACAGTGGTTTTAATCTTCTGTGTATGTACAGCAGCAAACACAGAACTCAGCAGGGGAGGCCAGAGCTACGTTTCAGTGGGTTGGAGAGTGTTGCAGTTATCATATCAGGTCTTGCACACTCATCTTTTCTGTGGAACTAGGACACAAAATGCATCATGCTTAACATTTGTACTAAGCTTTACTGAGGCAGCCAGTGGGGAAATGTGTTTGATTAACCTGAACTTTTCTCTGAAATCCCTCTCTGTCCCACTGAAGATGGCCCAAGTGTGATTTCAAAAGTATAGCACGGTTCATAGTGACCCATGATATATTTGATTAATCAAATACTGTATCCTGGGATTAAATCCTTTACATTGACCTGAGAAAATTTAACAGCACTTCCAAGAGCTGAATTTCTCTGACACAAGGGGGGGACATGAAGGGGTTGCTGGCTCTGCAGTCTTGTGTAACTTTATTCTTTCTCCTGTTCCTTGTTTTTCTCTTAATATTATTAAACATAATCACATTTTCATTTGAGAAATTGCTAATAACTAAGAAGCAAAAAACAACTTTTAATTTCTTTTGTTTGTGATGCAGTATTATTGTAACTCAATAAAGCTGGCTGCTGCTTGGCTAGAATGTGTGCTTTGGTTCATTTACTTTTTGCATGGTCATGCATGCTTAGTTTAGCAAAAGTTTTCCAATTCTTAATTCTGAGATGTAGTTGGGAAATAAGTTGTGCCGTGCTGACTTTGATTGTTAATCCCTTGCCTTTTAGCTTTTGGATTTCTGACATGAGCCCTGGAAAGAAATGTTCTGCACTTGGTGTGTTTGTCATACGAGTCCCGTTAGGTTCTGTGTTGTGGATGCAAGTTTTTAACTACAAAGCAACACACTAAATAACACAGCTTGGAGCATATAACAAACACTTTGTGGAAAATACTTGGCATGGTCTGTTGACCTGTACCATGAGGACACAGTTTTCACCTTGCCTTTCCACAGGCAAGGTCAGCCCTGAAAGCTTCCCACCCAGTTCTGCTGAGAAACCTTGAATGCCACTTTCCTTCCCAATTCTTCGGAAGGACCAGAAGGGAATGTGCCTTCCCCAGAGTCCACATCTCATGTTTTACAGGATGGATGGGAGGTGTGAAATCAGTGGGATGACCCCTGGTGTGGGAAAATCTCAGTCACTTGGAGCTGTCTCCACATTCCTGCTGCTGCCATACCCACAGCCCTTCCCCATTCCTCACTGCTCAGGAGTTCAGGAGTGGCTGCTGCTCCTCCTCAGAGTCATTGCAGCTATGGATGAATGAAATACTTAAAGCGTGAACACTGAGTTAATACTGGTTTGGAGAAGTGGTGATTAAAGGACAAGAACCTCTTAAATGGTTTTAATCACAATTTTGGGTTTACTGAAACTAAATCCAAGCTAGTTTCAAGTGGATCGGGTCTGCTTTAATGGCTCTGTGCTACCTCACCACCAAACACTACCATATACTGCTTTGGAGGCTGCTTTGGCCCCTTACTGACTGTGGGGCTGTGGTACCTAGAAGCAACTTTCATCTTTAAGAAGTGTTATAAAGCTGGATTTTTTCCCTTCCATTTTTCTTACGTGTCTCAGAAATACTGACACTTCCTGGGAGGACAGATGTGCCTCTTCTTTCTTGCAATTCCAGACACTGATGCTTAAAGCTGCCCATTCCAGTTGCCCTGTCAAAGGCATCCTGCTGAGCTCCTAACCTCCCGGGGAGCTGAGAAGAGCTGAAGCAGAATCCTGGTTGTAAACGCTGCTCTAGGCTGGTTCCTGAGGCAGGTGCCCAGCAGGTGGCTGTCAGGGGGCTGCCAGGGGGATGGACAGTCCAGCAGGTCCAAAGGCAAGGTCAGAGGTTGGGAAGCCAGCCCAGCAGCTGCTGCTGGCAGACCACTGGGTCACTTGAGCCACTTGCAGCTTTCCAAGTTGGACTGCAAAGATTTCACATCTCTTTCATGACAGACAGGCAGCTGGAAGGCAGGAGCCTCTCCTCCCCATCTGCCTTGCTGAGGAAGGCTGTGATTCCCCAGGCCTGGTGATGAGCTGTGCAGTGTTGTTAGTGCTCCCTGCCATGTCAGTCCTATCAGTCTGGAGTGCTGCAGACTGTGAAAAACATACAGTTCTTGAAGATCAGATCAGGGACTAGTAATGCCTCAGGTTCACCTGCTGCCTCTTACTTGGTGCCCAGCACTTACCTTGGCTCTGCTGTCACCAGCTGAGCCTTGCTGGTCATGGCCTTAAGCAGTACTTGCTCTGAAAGACTGAAATATTCCCCACACTCTCTAACACTTCAGTTGTTACTAGTAACTATAAACTCTCTTCCCTCTTCCAAACTATCTCTCTAAATATTTTTTTTAAACATTTCCGTTCCTTTTCCCAATTTGACTTATCCCAATGATACTCTTCCCCCCTCCAAAGCTTTTGCAGAGCTTTGTGTTTTGCATGATAACATTCTGTTTAACGTGCTTGATTTCACTTGCTGCTTTTAGCTAAGTAAAACGTGGCAGGAGACAATCAGTGTAGAGTTCTATAAGACTTTTGTGCTGTACATCTCCCTGTCCCATTCTGTTTTGATGCAAGTGATTTTTTCAGCTGTGATTCAAGGTGCCTGGAAGTATTCCAGAAGTAATTAATGATAGGTAAATCTTCTGTGCTTGCATTTCTCTGCCCATTGTGTGCAAGTGGCTTTTGTGCATACTCAGCATTGCTATAGTGACAGAAAGGTCCTTGGAGTACCCCTGGCAAGTCAGTCTTGATCAAATGTGGCTAATTAAAGGCAGCTGCCTGTGGGAGGCACACACAGTACAAACTCTCCTGTTTGGAAAGGACATTGCAAAGTATATCTTACAAATGGTGAGTAATGTGAAGAGGGTGCATTTACTCGTATTTCTCACAGGGCAAGACATACAGTGTGTCCAGTGAGGACATCAAGCAATATTTAAAATAAAAGTACATTTTATACCTTGTGTGCAATTAAGCTATATAGGTCATTGCAAACGAATGCAAAAAAAAATATGGAAGAATACTTTAAGAATGACTGAAAACTGATAGGGCTGCAAAGCCTTGGCACAAGATGTTCCTGCATTGCTGGTTGATGGTAGCTGGGAGAGTGTGCTATGGAAGGCATAAAGAGTATTTTATTTTTTGTGTTCTTTCTGTAAGCATCTGCTGCTGGACACTGTAGTGCGGAGGAATAGACAGACCTCCAATTTGATCTTTGACAGTTTGACTGGTGTTCTTCTTATGAAATGATGAACAAACCCTGCCTAATTCTGTGGGGTCTGCACAGAGGAGGATGGGTTTGGTCCTATACCTTCTCAATAACAACGTACCCTAGGACACAGTACCATTTATAGCTTTGCACATGCCCAATTGGCCTCTAATGGTTCAGTTTTCCATTTTACATTGTTCCTACTATCTGCTGCCTCTTAGGTAAGAGGACTCCTATGTCAATAGCCTGTTTGTGCAGGTGAGAGACCAGCTTTGTGCATAGCCCGAGCGAAATGACTTTCACCACTGTACAGTTCACAGAATGACAGAGGAATTGAGGCTGGAAGGCATCTCTGGACATGGTCCAGTCCAGCCCTCCTTCTCAGAGCAGGGCCCAGTAGAGCAGGTTGTCCAGAACTGTGTCCAGCTGGATTTTCAATATCTCCAAGGACAGAAACTCCACAGCCTCTTTGGGCAACCTGCTCTGGTGTGCAATCACCTTCACAGAAAGTCAGCTCTCTCTTATGTCTAAGTGGAATTTCATGTATTTCAGCATCACTGGATCCCACTGAGAAGAGTCTGGGCTCCATTTCCTTCTAAATTCCCTCTCATCAGGTATCTATACACATTGGTAAGATCCTCATGGAGCCTCCTCCAGGCTGAACAATTCCATCTCTCTTGGTCTCCTTGTGTTGCAAATGCTCCAGCTCCCTCATCATCTCTGTGGTGGTTCACTGGGCTGCTCCAGTATGCCTCTCGTGTACTGGGGAGGCTGGGAGCCCAAAACTGGACTCAGTGCTCCAGATGTGCCCTCCCAGTGCTGAGTGCAGGGAAGGACCATCTCCCTGGCCTGCTGGCAATGCTCTTCCTAAAGCAGTCCAGCAGGCTGGGGGCCTTCTTTGCCACAAGGGCATGTTCGTGGCCCGTGTTCCTCATGACATCCTGCCTCCAACCCTAACGTGTGACCGCCCTGCTGGCTTGTACAGGCCATGGACTAAAATACCTGCTGAGTCAGTGGCTCGGAGCCACGTACACTGTGGCACTGTGCTGGTGCCATCGGGTGTGCTCAGCACGGAAGGGCTTCGACAGCGCTGCCCAACTGTCCTGGTTGAAAATAGATCCGGCTGCCCTGACAGCTGTGTCCTGGGGACTTTTCCTCCTGACCCAGAGGATGGCAGGGAGATGCCTGCCTTGCAGCCGGGGGCTTCCCAGGAGGGTGGGTGTAGGAATTGCTGGGATTCCTGCCTCTTCTCTGCTCTCCAGGATGCCTTTTGGGTGATCGGATCATGGGTGGCTGTGCTCATTCACAACACCAGGCTCATTGCCTGCTCTGTGGCCCCAGGCGTGGCTCTGTCTGACCCCATTTTACACCATACTTCATCTTTTTACCCAGCAGACCTTGCCCTGAGAAAGCTGCCCTGTCAAGGGGAGGAATGGGCTGCCTGATGCTGGGTGCTTGAAATGGAAAACTGTTTCTAATTTAGGGAGATTTGTGTATAAAACCGAGGACATTTTCCATTACCTCAATCTGTTAGAATAGTTCTGCAAGTGTATCTCAAACCTGATAAAAACGTAAACATTAAATGGACACTGGACAAGATTTTTGCTAACATCTGTCTCTGAATTCAGACCATTTGGTTGAAGCTCAGACAGTTCAGTTTAAGCAGTTTATGATGCACAGGTTCTCCCTAGTCGTACTAGAAGCCTGGCCATAAAGAACAGTATCAAAGTTACAGCAATAGGCCATATATAAGCTTCACTTCCCTTTGCAGGTGACAGTTTGAGTGTCGACTTGCTGAAGGACACGACACTGTTGCTAACCCTTGGCACAGAGAGTGGAAGCCTGAGATGTTTATCCGTGCAATAAGCTGACTTCCCTTCTTCACTGGGGACCTGAGCTTGGGCTTCTCCCCCAGTGCTGCTGCTGCTCTGGGTTTGAGAGAAGTTGCACACAAGCTCTGAATACCAAAGTAAATGTTGAGCTGCCTGGGTATGGATTTCCCAAAGCTGAAAGCATATCCCAGCAGCAACATTTCTCCTTGGTACTATTTCCTAATACTGTTTCCTAATAATTATTTATTACTGTCAGCTGCTGGCTCCTTCCTCTCACCACTCATGCCATCAAAAAATTTAAATTGTGATTTAGCCTTGAATGTTTGTCCCGACAGATGAAAAGAAAAGAAACCAATTCTCTGTCCCTTCATATCTTTAATCCCTACGCAGATTTCAGCAGAACCAGCTGAAATGCTGAAAAGGTGTAAAATTACAGCGAGTCCTCCTCCTCTTGGGGCTAAGCCCATGTGATTCAGTAAAGCTCTTGACTGCCTGCATAGACAAATCCTAAAAAAATACTTCCCTCTGAAACATAATCCTCCCGCTCATCCCCCGCCCCTCCCTGCCCGCTCACCCTTGACTCCCTATCACTCACTGCCAGGCAATTATTTGTTTCATTTACTGCCTCCTGGCCGGAGCCAAAGTTCAGGATACAGCAGTCGATGGCAGGAGATCACTCGGTGGAGGGAACTCTCTGTTCTCTCTGTCCGACCACCCATTTCCCATCAGATCAGGCGTGCTCAGCTGCCAGGCACGGCCAGCTCCTGCAGTGTGGGTGAACCTTGGCTCCCGCAGCAGAGCTGCTCCTGGAAAGGAGCCTGAAACTGCGGTGGGCGGGAGGCCGGAGCAGGGTCTTCTGCTCTGCCAGCATCCCGGGAAATGGGCTGGCATCTGCCACTGCTGGGATGGGGAATGTGTGTGGGCTAAGAGCCCTGGGTACCTTCCTGATCTCTGTCCTTCCCCGCAGCCCCGTTGGCTCCTGGTGGAGGAAGTTGGACCTTCCCAGATCCTGCCACCCCCCACCCCTCCTCCAACTCCATGCAGGAAAAGCTCCATCGGGAGTCTGCCAGGGGATTGTGGATGAGGCACAGTGACATGTGTGAAATGTCTGTCTCTCCCGAGATGAGCAATTCCTTGTGATGTTAATGAGTTCTCTTATGATAAATTGTTGGGGTTTTCCCCGTTTTCTTCCCTATAGGTCCAGCTCAGGGCATGAAGCTCCCACACATCATTTTCCCCTGAAAGCAGACTGTTCCTGGCATTTATCTCATTAACGATCACAAAACACAGCATGCAGCTGTCCTGCTCACCAGTGCAGGCACGTCCAGAGATGCCAGAGCTGCCTGCTGGTTTGGGAGACCAGCCCTTCCCTTCCCAAAGACTGGTCTGTCCTGACTTCTCCCCCTGTTTCATCTCACACTCCCATTCTGGGTCCAGGGGTGGGTGGAGAAGGTCTGCAGGGAAATGTCCCAATGGGAACTGGACTGTGAAGCGTGGCTCCTCTGCCTCACTCCCTCCGCAACTAGAATTCATCACAGCTAAGGTTACTCTGTCTGGCAGAGATAAAAGCAGGTTGTGTCTCTAGGAATGGCCATTGGGCCTCAGACCAAAGGTCTCTCAGCCCAGATCTCTGCCCCCGGTGAGGAGAACAGGGGGCACAAAGCACCCAGCTGTACCTCCCCAGGGTGCCACCAGCAGCTCTGCCATCCACAGCCACGCACTGGGATTTACTAGGCTGGAGGCTGTATCCACACCCAGAGCTCCAGGCTCGGTTTCAGTACAGTCACCTTCCAGACACCTTCCTGTATTTGGCCTCTACATTATCCAGCGGCAGTGAGTGGCACTGTTTAATTATGCGCTGCTTTGTTTCAGATTGGCTGAATGATGGTTTCACCGGTGTCTCTTAAATCTTGTCTTGTGAGAAATAACAACAAATTTTTCCACTTCAACTTTCCTGAAACAATTTGTAGCTTTCTGGGCCCTTTTCCTCTGGGTCCTTTTCCAAGCTAATGTCTTGTTTAATCTCTCCTTGTACAAAGCCATGGTCCTCTTTTCCCCTTATTTTGTACTTTTTTTTCCAGTTCAACATACATTTTTAAATGAAAATATAATAGTTTCTACCAGCCATATCGATATTTTCTATTTTATTCTCTATTACTTTCCTCTGGGCACTGGCACAGCTGGTTAATAAAATGGGTATTGATCACAAAATATGCTTAAAAGTTTCTTTATTGAGTAGCTGGCTGATAATCTGTCTTCTACAGGTCCTTCTATAATTAAATTTGAATGATCTGGGAAAAAACCCCAACTTTTACTATATTCACAGAGCATTCTTTGCTGAAAGTGGCGTATACATTGGGAAAGGATGGGATTTTTAATTTAATCCACGTAGCCTAGCAACATTTACACCATCAATAAACAAGCACTGTTTTTCTGAACAAAAGACCACACGGCCCTTTCTCCACCCTGACTCTGTTGGTAGTGATGGCAAAACTGACAGTGCCCAGCCTGCTGCATTTAGGTTGTCTTCTTGCTTTGTGTCCCTTTCATTCACACTTCAGCTCACCTGATAAAGCTTTGCTTGGAATAATGGTAAGATCCTGAAGTGAGGTGTCCATGGATGATGCTCATCTTCGTTTTTGTCTCTGTTTTTTCTTGCTAACAGAGCTGCTAATCATATTAGTCCCATGGCTGTTCTACATTCCCTGAAACAAGATTGCCAGGAACCTTGAAATCTGTTAAATGTTTGCCCACGAGTATTTCTTGAAGGAAAATCATTGGCAATTGTGTGTCACTTTTGAAATTTGCTACAGTTCAACATTGAAGGGGAGGATCTTTCCGAAGTCACCGGTTTCCTGGGATGTCTGTGTTCAGGAATGTGAGGGCTAACTGCACTGCCAGCCTCACCTGTGTGACCTGGTGGTGAAAAAGGGAAATCCAGCTTTGTTATGTACACAGAGGCTTCCAATGGGACATGAAAAATAACTCTGAGATTCATAAACTCTTAGATCCATGGAACATACAGCCAGTGTGTCGTCACTCAGTGACCCACAGCCCCAGGGCAGCTTTGTCTGAGCTTTGTCTGCATCATTTAGAGGATGAAGGTTCCGTGGAGGGGACTCTGCCCCAGCCCTTCTGAGCCTTTTCTGTGTCAAATAACAGAAACCTCTCTTGGTGATGTGGCTGAGGGTCCTTTCTCCGTGGGAGTGACCTGGCATCTGCCCTGGCTCTTCACAACCAGCCTGGGCTCAACATATTTAAACCCAGGTCATAGATTACAGCTCATGTGGGCAGAGGTGCGACCCCCTTGGGATTCAAGGGTAACATCCAGCTCAGGCAGAGTAAGGCACTTTCTAAGACACCGTAAAGGGCTACAAGGGAGCAAGGGGGGGACATATTTGGGGGAAAAAAGCACTCATTTTCACATGTAATCTTGTTGCACACGGGATGCCAACCCAAGTGCCTCTCAAAATTTTAAATACTTGTACTCTTGCAAGGTTCTACATTTAGCTTTTTCTCATTTTTGTCTGGGATTTTTTAAAAATTCTTTATACAATTAATTAATGTACCAGTGGATAAATTGTTACATCTTTTTTGTTTACTTCAAAGTATCTCAAGTATAAAAGCTTTTTAAAGTAAGTAAACAGCACTAGTACACATTTTGCTACAATATGTAACTACCTTACTGAAAACACTGTTGCTCTTGTATATTAAAAATAGTGATCCTTACCACTTGATTTTCATAAGATATCAGATTTTCCTGTCATATGCCATGAAATTATACTTCAATTAATTCTAAATATATATTTAAAAAATCCTATTTAAGAATTTTAAGAATTTATTTACTATTTAATGTTTTACTTATTCTTGGTGACTCTTTACTAGGACCTTCTTTGCCCTAAATAGTGTTTAAAAGCAATTTATTCTCATAAACAAATAAATAAATAAATAGGTTTCCATTTACTGGAAGCATGGAACAGTCAACCTCAATGTCTCTTAACTTCTTCCAGTGACTGGAGTATTAATTTCCAAAAGAATGTTCCCTGAGATTTCATCTGGCTAACAAATACTGCTTCTAAGGTTTGGTCATGGTTTTCCTCCTGTTCCAGTAGCTCTTGCCTAATCGGTTTCAATACGAATTTAGAGATGAATGAGAAATCTGTTATTCTATATATGTCAGAGGTAAAGTATAATCTCACTTCCCTGGGGGCAGTTTGCCTCAGCAGTCTGGGAGCCTGAATTGCTGATACAGCGAGTGCTTGCTGCCTCCTCTACTTTACCTTCTTTATTGGGTCTTTTCCTATAAAAATATGTACCACTCAAAATTCCAGCAAAAATTTGACCTTTCCCAAAGTACTGGTCTATTTCAAAGTGTATTTTAAACTATTTGCTTTTGACTGTGAGCAGAATCTGAATCCTGTGATAGGGATAACTGGGAAAGCAACTATGTCCTTTAATATGAGATACCATCACTTCTCATCTGTATATACAGCTTCAGTCTGAAAGCCACTGGTAGAGTGCGTGGCTTTCCTTTGCTTGAGCTGCAGAAAACAGCAGCTGGAGCAGACCTTTCATTCTGGCACTTGATCAAATACTTTTCTGAATTAGGATAACAGATTTTCAGTTTTGTCATTTTTACCTTCATTGTTTATTTCTTTGATCTTCAAATATCTCAGTTTAAAGGCGACTAATAATTATTTTGGGGTTTTTTAAAGCTTCAGATGTGCTGCTTCGGATGGAGATAACCTGTGCAAGGCAGGGGGCTGCCCCATCCCTGGGGTGGGTGGCCAAGGAGGCCCAAAGCAGACAAGGAGGACCATGAGAGCAGTGGGATGCTGAGCACAGACACTGCACCAGCTCCCTCTGCATCCCTGCTGTGCCAGGCTGTGGACCCATCGCCCTCCAGCCAGACCCTGACTATGGCCAGGCTCTTGGCTCATGCTTGGCTGCCATCCCTGGCAGCTCCTGGCTCCACTTCCCTGGGGGATTCACCGGCCCTTGTTGCAGCTGGACACACTCCCACTGTGGGCACCCAGCACTGGCCCCTATTTCCATTTTTTCGTATCCTTTACATTTTATTTAACCTCCTCTTTCCTGAACTCATAATGTCTGTATTTTTCCACCATAGGAATAGGCTCTTCCCAGTTAAACTGCCCTCCTGAAGCTTTCCTTCTAAGCACCAGCACTGTCACTGTGCAACCTTCATACTTACTAACTTCCAAGAAATCCTCCCATATAACCTTTTGTTTGTTCCTCACATAGCCAAATCCTCTATTTTAGCTGCACTTTTGCTACTGCAAGAACATTTTCTATTCTTTTGTCCTTTTTTCACTCTCCACCCCTATTGAGTCCCTCATTTGCCATGCAGTTTTTTTCAGCAGCTAATTATTGGCTTCTCCCTCTGGACTATTCTTTGTGTGTCTGTGAGACTTGGATTTTGATCCCAAGCAACTGGAATACATTTCCCCCTTGTTTAAAGCCTCTCTGTAGGTGAAAACAATTTTGCAAATTGAAAGATGATTTAAATCAGCATTTTTTTCTGTAGCAGATTTCTTCCTTTTGAGCTCTGCTCTGATTTCTACAGTATTTCTTCTAAAGTTCGGCAGCAAGGTCTTGAGAGAATAGCAGCATATTGCTTCTGCAATAAACTCGTATCTTTTTTATAATTTAA
The DNA here is from genome assembly GCA_035041135.1 of Platyrinchus mystaceus. NCBI lineage: Eukaryota > Metazoa > Chordata > Aves > Passeriformes > Tyrannidae > Platyrinchus > Platyrinchus mystaceus. The sequence continues at coordinate 9,068,392 of JAWWLV010000024.1, read as the reverse complement.
TATGCCTACCACTAAGTGGAAAATTTCCCTGTCAGTCTCTGTGCCTGTTACATAGCCTGGGAAGCAGCAATAACACTTATTCTGTCAGCTCCTAGGACATCTCAGATTAAACAACTTTGCAATTAAAGTGTTTACATATTACAGCCTCCTCCCTCCTTCCTCATTTCAGGCAATTTCATCAGTCAGCTGCTTTCTCATTGCTTGATTTTTTTGCAGCTCTCTGGTTCTGCTCAGGCCCAGGATGGTTTTCCCTGGTCTGGTCCAACACCATCCCTCGCTGTCAGTATCCTGAACCTCCTCCCCACTCCGCCCTCCTCCTGGAGTCAGGTGGGTCGACTCATCCTTCTCTGCCCCTTTCAGTCCTTTCTTGTCTTCGCTGTTACAGTTTCATTTCAGCCCAAGGCCAACCAAAATCGCAAGCCTGAAACACCCTTTCCGATGAGACATTTTCAATTTTCAGGATTCTTTGGCAGCAAATCTTTCGTAACCCTGTGCTTTAAAGGGGTTGATTGGTTTAGAGTGTAAATGCAGTGAGTTTACTTGAGATACAAAGCTAAACAGACAATAAATGGCTGAAATAGCTAAATAGAAAAAAAAAGTCTATTTTTGAGCCAAGCCCCATTTAATGCTGCATCCTCGAATCCAGTAACTGCCTAAGGGTGTTTTCAGATAAAGAGAAATCATCCAGCTTTTGAGGGGGTTAGTGAAACAATCACAGTCTGACTGGGTTGTCAAACGTGCAAAGAAAACCAAGAGCAAACACTGTGCTTCCAGCTCTGGTATGATTTTTGTACTTGCAATGCTCTATTACATATCCAATGTTTGTAATGGTCATGTTCCTTCGCATGGGAAATGGCTCGGCAGGAAAACACTGCCAAGTGGAAACTGGAGTGACGGGGGCAGAATCACTCCGATACACTCTGGGATGCACTTTGCTGCCAGAAAAAGCTATATTCCCTTTATCTCAGAGGGTTCAAATACTCTGAGGCAAGGAGGAGATTGAGGGAGACAGGCCTTAATTACATTCTTCTTTCTCGTATGATTAAATATGAACAAAAGAACGACTGCACTGCATATGCCCTACACTGAGATGTCTCTGCAAAGGCACAGACAGAGCCAAACTTTGCCGGCAGTCTTCTCGTTTCATCAACAAGCCTGTGTTCTGCACGTCAAAGATTGTTCAGGATGACAAGAGAAATAAACTCTACAAAATCTGAAGAAGGACTCGACTGAGCTAAACCAGACAGGGGGCTTGATTAATAGTTCAAAACAGTACTTTGAACACTAAATGGCCTTTCATGTTCCTCTAAGCCGTGGTATAAATCTGGGCTGAATCTTTTCCAACAGGTTTGTGTTAGCTGTGACTCAGAAAAACCATTCCTCTTTAAAGAGGTGTGAAGAGAGAGAGGAAACAGGTTTTTTTTTTACGTGTTGTTTCCAGTTTCTTGCTGACTGCACATTAACCTCAAGGAACTGACACTGCTGACGTGTGTTTGAAAGGGAACCCCCCCACACAAGTGCAGATAACGCGGAGCATCAGTGTGGGGACCAGGCGGCTCTGAGGTGACATCAGAACCTGAAATGTGTGGGTTTGGGATGCATTCCTGGCTGTCATTTTTCATTTTCTCAGTGTTCTGAAGCAAAAAAAGGTCTTCCTCAAGGAAGTTTGTTTTTAAGCATAAGGTGAAACATGGCAGATGAATCCCCTCAACTGAAGGGAGAATGTGGTACCGTGCTGGTCTCTTTGTGCCCCAAACCCCCTTTGCAGATGTTTCTGGAGAGCATTGCCCAGCTGTGGTGGGGAGGTGTGGAAAAAACACTGACGTGTCTGTTTGATATGGTGTCAAAATGCTGCCAGAATTTTGGGAACTTTGCTGTTGGAATGACTGCTGATGGACTCGACTGAAGTCGGTTTGGAAAGGATGTTGATGAAGAAGATAAGAAATGTGTTTGATACAGGGAGAAGAAGGAAGATTGAGAAGTTCATAGTAAAGTAGAGTGGTGGAAATGATGACCCAGAAAAGTAGCAGAGTTTATTCCAGACAAGAATAAAACAAAACTGCATCCACAGAAGGCAGAAAAAGAGCTCATGTGGTTGAACCACAGAAAACAGGATGGATTGGATATGTGTTTCAGCTGGGAAAGGGTATGGAAAGGTTGGATCTTTCCTATGTGAAAGGAAAACGTGACTCCCAAGGCTATTGATGCAATTACCAGAGTCAATGAGAGAAAAACAGCAAGAGGTCAGGGGAGGCAGCATCCTTTCAAGGCTAAATGATGCAAAACCACACATTCTGAGAAACATTTCCCACAGCTCAGGAATCCTTTGTAAACACAATTAACCACAGCTCTAATTGTGAGAAGAAAGACAGCTAATGTCGTGTGGAAAATGCACACAGAATGGCTCAGAGAGAGTAAGGCCAGTGTCAGAAATACAAGGAGAGAGCAAGAGTAGGGCTGTAGCTGCAAGTACAGGCAATGTCTGCTTAAAGCCAGGTATGCTAACATCGAGACACAGCACTGCAGCAGATGGTAGTATTTCCAGAGGCAAAAAGTAATGCCTGACCCCCTAGAGCAGGCTCTGTTCTTCTGCAACAATTAGTGTAAGTCTTAAAAAAAGCGCAAAGCACTGCTACCACACAAAATCAGGACACAGAGGCTTGTGTTCCAGAGATGCTGCCTATTCAAGGGCTGATTACAGTAGGCAAGAGGTTTCCTAATACAGCAGGAGAACAGATTCCTACAAGAGCAGACAAATCACAAGGAATTTACCTGTCTTGTGCAAATTCTTCTCTCCTTTACCATCTTCCTCCTTCTCAAATAGCTCTTCAAGTGCTGTGGATAACTGATATCCATTCATCAAACTTTCAACACCCTCATCTCACTGGCAGTTACACAGATGGCTCCAGTGAAGTCCCCAGAAGGTGTTTGGTGCAGATAACCAAGAACACCATTGTAATAGAGGGTCTGTGGGCTCCTGAGAATGTGTCAGTGCTTTCCTGTGGGTTGGGGCTGGTTGCTGGACTGCCTGCAGGCACACAGGTGGGAGGCTCTGTGCTCACAGCATTAACACAGGCATTTGCCTATGTAAATTGACTTTTAATCTGCTGCCTACATGATGCTGGGTACTGAATGTGACACAGCATAATGCAGCACTGGACTACCCTAAAATCCATGTGCAAGCTTACCTCCACTCATAGATGCATTGTGTAACATGAGGCAATGACTTCTGATGTTGTGGCATATTTGCAGGTCCTGATGATACAAACCAAGGACAGAGGCCTCAGCACTTGCTCCTTTCCGCTAATCCCCTCCCACTGACATTGTCTTTCCCGCCAACTTATTTCGGTACACTAAATGGTGATGGGAAGCTCCTTTGGGCTGTAGCCTGGTTTCACCACCTGCAAGGAATCACACACACCACTCACCTTCTCCTGACCCAGACCCTGCTGTGAGTGCAGGGTCCTACACTCACCAGGCTCTGGTGAGATGAATCTCTGGGCTCCCAAGCTCCCCTAGGCCAGGGCTGTCCTGTTTTTCAGGGGGCAGCTGCTCTGAGTCGATTTAATCCGCCGGCGTTGCCCGCCTGATGTCGCCGAGGCAACGCGGTCCCCGGGGAAGTGGGTTGTGTTGCCATAGCAACGCGATGCTCCCGGCTGCTGCCTCCTTCCATTGACGCCATGGAGGGAAAATTTGGGGTTGCTGGAAGCACTGGGTCCTACCGAGGATGAAGAGTTGGGGGGACTGAAAGATCATGGCAAAGACAGACACAAATACCTATTTGTAACCCTAATTATAAGCAGTTGCAATTAAAGGCTCTGGCTGCTGCAGCTTTACCAGTGCCCCCACTAATGCACTGCTCTGAATGAAATTATTTATGTCACATTCCTTTATTGCTCATTATCACATGTTTTGCTTTATAGTTAAACTATGAATAATCTAAGCAGGACACATCTTAATGATGCTGTCACTCCTATTCTGGATGTATTGATTCAGCAAGTTCTTTCAACACAGACTGACAGTTGAGTATTTTTAAATAACAGAACACTGAAAGGAGAAAGAGGGAAAATATGTGACTGTCCGTAGAAACTGATGACAGCTCCTTTTCCAGAAATGGTGGGAAATATTGATTCATTCTCCTCTGACCTTCACAGAAGAAGTTCAAGGCTGTTCTAGCTCTTTTTCAGCAGGTTCCTGCTGTTCCAAGGCAAAGAGCTATTATTTGCACATTAGTAACTTCCACCTGCCTGCAAGGACAAGACCCTTCTATGTCAGGTATCACCAGTTCAAGAGAGAGCTCTTCTAGAGCTTATGAGGTATTGAGGAAAGGGATGAATCACAAAACACTGTCAAGAAATGATGGAGTCCACAAGCCCCTTGGAGACACAGAATCCATGATGGACAGAAGCTGTGCCTGCTGTGCATCCTTTATCCAGTCATCTTTTCCTGAAGTTGCAATGCAAATATTATGACAACGTATCTTGTTAAGCTTTCATAACAAAATTTATTTGGAACTACTGCCTTTGTAAATAGATAACAATGGAAATGATCAAAGTATGAATGCACGGAGAGTTTTTAGGGAAGGGAAGGACTTTTGCATATTGGTCTAGGACCAGGTATGGTGTGGCTGTGATTCTGGGACAGCTCCTGTGTGCTCACCCCAACATAAGCACTTCAGGCTGACTGCAGGAGCAGGAGGAAGTACTGCGAAGGCAGAGTTGCTCATGGAGCAAAGTGTACAGTAACAACATGATTAATTGCTCATAGTTCAAGATTTGCAGAACAACAAATCCTTTTGTAAACACTTGGGATTTCTACAGTATAAATAAAAAAGTATGAATATAACTCTTACTGTAAAAATAAAGACACTTCTTTATTAAATAGCTTTTAGTGATAAAATGGAGTGCAGTGAAGAGATTTCTATAATTGAAAAAGACTCATCTTTAATTAAAGATAATTAGAATAATGCCTGACAACAAAGTGCAATACTTTCTAAAGTTTGTATTAAATATTCATTGATTCACAATGTGTGCTCTGAAGAAAGAGATAGATATTGAAGGCATTTTACATCCATTTACAGGACACCCTATAAAAGGATAATATTTTTGCACTGCAAAGCAATGAATGGGTTCCTAGAGCCATTCAGAACATAGTCATGCATGGATGTCACTGATATCACTCGCAGGAGTGGGGAGATTGCTGTGTTTGCACCATCAGTCTCACCTACTGGCTGACCCGATTTGACCCATAAGAGCTTTTAATAACTACACAAGTTAAAAGATCTTTAAAGATTTAGAGATAAATATTGCCAGCACGGCTATGAAGATCTTCCCGTACGGACACTAGGTGTCAATGGAGAGACACTTCAAAGCAGCTGCAACAAAAGGCAGAGCCGTCACATTCTCTAAAACCAGATTCTTCTTTTCCTGTTTTTCTAATGCAACTCTTCTGGGCTGATAGCTTTGGGAATTAAAGTCATGAAAAAACTCCCTCAGGAGCAGCATGTACACGGAACACCCATCCAATTAGTTTCCGATGCAGATGTGATTTAAGTCTTAGTTGAAGGCAGCAAGCGTTTTTCAGCTCTACAAACCAGTTTTTTGCTGAGACTGACAAAGAGGGATCTAAACATGGGGAAGTGGCCTTATAATCCTCTGGCTTAGATACTGAGACCACCCGTTTCCTTGAATGAAGACATGCAAGCCGCAGTCAAACTTTTATAAAACTTAAGAATCTAAACTGAATTGGAAAAAACAGCCTAGAAGTAAGAAGTTTCATGTCCCCATTATCCTCCCCTGAGATACAGAATCCTCTGTCAACATTTTTGTAATGTACCCAAAGCACAGGATGTGAAGCATGACAGAAAAATGCAATACCAACTTCTTACTGATTTTCTCTGAAAACTGAAAACTGGTTAACTGAGCTTCATGCTGCGTTATGAGTTTAATTAAAACAAGTGTTAACAGCTGTGATAGATCTAATAAAAGGGCTTTGAGAGGAAAATATAAAAATGTGGGGATTTGGTGGATAAAGCTCATTTATTGCTGTTGAAATTTACATTTAATACTACAATTTTAACACTTGGAATTAGTTAACATAACATGCTGAGCTGGTAGAATGAGCCCCTCATGTACCATCCCCTGTAGTACTGCCCCTTGTTTGTGTACAGCACTTCTGTGCATGGGGTGGATCTGTGGGCACACAAAGGGCAGGACACAAACACTGGGAACGGACAGGAAGATGGGTTAATGGCTTCTTGTGGTCCCCATAAAAGGGGGCCAAAGAGCAAAGACGCTGTTACTCCTGTCTCAGTGAGGGATCAGGCACTGCAAGAGGAGGGAGAGATTGAGGCTCAGTCTGGAAGGAGGCTGAAGGTGCCCCACCGGGGGGAGTTAAGCAAGATGGGGTGAGAGATAGATTATGGATTTGTGGTAAAACCTCAGAGGCAAAGTTTCGGGAAGGGCAGTGTTTATTTGACAAGCAGCTAGTGAAGATGTATGACAAATAGGCAAATGCCAAGTGGAAGAAATTTTTAATAACAAGCAATAGACAAAGGTGACAACAGAAGATGTGAAAACAGGAGCTGTAGCAACAGTGACAGAGCGATATGTGTCTGGAGAGGGGCAGGTTGGGATCCAGTAGAGAAACGCTCATGACCTGAACTGTGTCAGATGGAAATGTGAGAAGATGGGGAGGGGACAAGTATGTACATACAGCAAAAGACAATTCCAGATTTGCAAGCAAAGGCTCAAGGAAGAAATAAATGTCAGAGCTCTTGGTGTGACAAACCCCTTAACTTCAACAAACTTGTGTTTGAACAGGTTCTGCTGGAAAACAAAGACAGCAATTGATATTTTGGATTCAGATTAGTCTTTGAACAACTCACAGGGAGGTTAATTTTCTTTCTGCTCTTAAAACAAAACAACCTAAAAACCTTTTACCTTTATTTAATAGTGTTTTCCATGAACTCTACTGCTGACAGAGCTATCCAGCAGGATCAGGGCTATCCAGTGAGTGACTGGCTACCACAGAACGTGCACAAAGGTCTGTTTCCACCAGTTCCCTCTGCCCAGAATTCATACCAACCTCAGTGGAGAAGTTCTTCATGTAATGTTTTCAGTGCTGGGGCAGAAACTAAAGCACAACCAACATGGGTACAGATTCCACTTTGTATGCAAGAGAACCAATGCTTAGCTCAGTCCTTATTTGAATATCCCCTGTTTACACAGCAAAGTGCTGTTGCTCAGGGCTTCTCTGATGTGGGAACCATAAACTCTACATCTGTGACATAGTGTTGCTCAGGGTAGTTTAAACAACCTGGTCATCCCACACGTCTTATGTCACAGGTAGTATTTCTATCTAGATTCAAACGTGACATTTTACGTCACAAGTATGACACGACTGAGATATTTCTTTTTACATCTAGGTAAGAACTAGGGCAAATGTTTTACAAAATCTGGTATTTTAAAGTTCATGTTTTCTACTGCCTGAAAAATTGTAATTGCTACCAACAGAATCAGTGTTTTCTGTGTTCATAAACTAAATTATGCCAATGAAAATGTGGGCATTTATACAGGTGTTTCTCCCAAGTCAATACTTTGAAATTTATCAACAAAGGCAGCAAAGTATCTTTCCAAGAATTATCCAATATATTTTTGATGGACTAAAGGTAGTATCAAGGTAAAATATTTCAGCTGATGCAAGTATTTATATATATTTCTTCAAAAAGCTTATTTTTTTCCTCCGGTCTTTTTACTATTGATAGGCAGTCCTATATGATTTATTGAAATATACAGTACTCAAGCTACTGACTCCATAGACTAACAAAATTTCATACTAAACCTTGCTTATTGTCACAAGCAAACTGACTGGTTAGAGAAACAAAGTTTGGTTTCTGAGGTTTAGCACTTTCCTAAGAAGAAAACCAAAGAGAGGCAGGAGAAGCAGTTTCATCTTGTGCGCTGTGTGGAAGGATCTCTGCATCCTGGTAGCTGAGCCCGGGATTGCTTTGTCTTTTGTTACTATTACTTTTGGTAAAATGGAAAATTCAGAAGATTTATGTACATTATGCACAAAGTTACATGATGTTTATGGACATTTACAGTAACAGGAACAAGCAGTGGGTAGAAAAACAAAGTTCAAATGTCAAACATAGAACACTTAAAATGTGAAATTCTGCATGTTTTTTACAATGAAGGTGGTCAGTCACTGGAGAAACAGAGCAAGGGAAGTGGGAATTTTTTCATCTCTTTATGTCTTAAAATGAAGACTGGATACCTTCACTTCATAATGACGTGGCAGCCAAAAAAAACCAAAAAACAAGGAAAAGTGTCAGAGAACAAAATAGTCAGCATAATTTTTCAGCTGTGTAAAACCAGTGTGAGCCCACGATTTCGGATGTGGAGACCAGACCTGCACACAGTGCTCATGAAAGGCACAGCGAAGTCGAGCAGGTACAGAAAGGAGGATTTATGTGACTCTGAGTATGAAGCAGCTGCTTTTGGAGGAGAGACTGGTAGGACTGTAAGGCCTTAATTTTGAGAAGGCTGAAGCAGAAGGGCAAGGGCAGGATTTCAACTTGTTTGCAGAAGGCTCTGAACCTGCCTGGAGTGGTGTAATGGTGTGGGACATGTCCAGCTTGAGGGGATTTGCATGTCTCCTACAACAACACACAACAGCTCTACCCCAGGTAATTAATCCAACTCCCCTTAAACAAGAGATTGTGTTCACTAATACCAACCATAAGAATATTTAGTGTTTTCTTGCATTATCCTTGTATGGAATTTGAAGGCAAGTGTAATTAATCCAAGATGTACGTATGTTTATATAGTGTCTGAGCTCTAGCTGGTGCTGACAGGTTTATGAGAAGTGAATTATTACTTGTTATAAAAGGATTTATTTTACTTTTTAAGGAGCCAGTCTGGAGGTTTAATCTGATTATTTTTCCCCAGTGCAAGACTACACAGACTATTTTGCTTTTTCTGCTTGCAACGTGGCTGCTCCTGCCAGCAGGACAAGCACTGAAGCTCCATCACAGTTTCACTATGGGTGCATCAAAGTCACATAGCACTGGGTAGGGCAGGCAGAGTGAAGGGAAGAGACCTCTGTACTTGGGAGCACAGACACATGATAGATATGGGAATAGTTTTCAGACACTAAGAAATTATTAGGAGAAAATGTGATATTGAAATATATATATATTTTGATAGGAATACTGTGGGGACCATCTTCATCAGCTACACAGCTCTTATCTAACTCCATAGTGGGTGCTGAACATGCCATGAAGCCAGTGGAAAGAAATTGCATTGGTCATGCTGCCTGAATTAAAAACATTATTATAAAGGGGATCAAATTAAGGCTGCAAGTGCACTTCCTAATTTATTTTCTACCATTCTTTAATGTGAATGCTTATTATAGTAATAATTAAAAAAGTTATGCAAATTCAGGGTGAAAGAAAGAGTATGATGAGCTCTATGTATGCACAGCAGGCAGTATTACAATTAACTTGATCGCCGACAAGTTTCTCACACATTTGTGCCATCAATTCTGATGCGCACAAAAAAAAAAGTGTATAAAGAAACAGGATAAACTGTGGCGTAAATCAGCTTGAAAATGTGCTTCACGTGACCTTGGATGCTTCTGATTTTGTCCGTTGACCTTCAGAGAAGGCTAAACACAGCTCTGCTCTTTACTTTGCTCTGAAGCTGATTAGCTCTGTGTGGACATATAAATATCAGAAGGCCAACACAATGCAGCTCTTCAGAGACATAACACTATTTACTGGCAACACATTTTCTCAAATAAATAACCAGATTTATATCCACAGGCACAAATGAGAGAAAATTGCCAACAAATGTTAAAAGCTAATATAAGAGCTGACTAATGCCAAAAGCAGGTAATTGTCAGGTGGTTGGCTGTTGCGAAAGAGAGTGGGAAAGAAAAATCAGTGTATTCCCTTGGAATCAGACTTTCCCTTTCTTCCTCTGATGCTACTTGCCAGTGTTTTTTATTAGTATTTTGGTTTTCCATTTCTACAGCATTTTTTACCTTTTATTTTTACCTCTTTGCCAGCAATGACTTCAGCACCCAACTGGCAAAGGAAGGATCTCATCAGAAATCTTTATTTTGTGGGGGACTAACTAGATACAGTTTTCTTGTTGATCAGAACCTTTTCCCTATATCAGTTCTGTCAGTAAAGAATGTACACTGAACAGTGAAATGTGCTCTTGTGTTGTTTGAGACCACCAGACAGGTAATATGGTAGGAGTGGCAAATGAAAAATCAGTATCAATTACCTTTTGAAAAAGGGGATACAACAATTGTTATTCCTGCTGTAGAAAAGAATGAAAATGAAGAGAAAAGGCTTTATATAAAATATTTGGATAAACTGGTGAGATGTGGCAAACCTACCTCCTGTGCTTTATAAAAATTTGTGCATTTTGTATGGATACAAGATGTAATCTTACTCCACATAAAAATACGGGAGCTGTATTGGAGAGAACATCTTTAAATGCCATGAGATTTCCAACTGGCCCCCCTTGCTGAGAGTAAAGTAAAAGCACTGGATGGGTGTTCTAGGATCCACTGCTGTGCCCTCCATGCAGCAGCCATGAACAGGATATCTTTGTATGGGAGTGTGGTGAGAACCATCTGGATAAGCAAGGGGACTCTGGCACATGAGCAAACAAAACCAAAACACAGTACACTGTCTCAGCCAATTTGGGGCTTCTAAGTGAAATTTTGAGTATTTTGAGAACAAGTTGATTTCTGCTCTTTTATTGTTGAAACAGAAGAAGAATTAAATAAAAATATTTACACTGACAACACACAGCGGCGTCACTAAGCCAACATCCGTATTTCCCTTGACTCATGTTTGTACAGGGCTGTTTTCTTCCAAGACGAGGTTTCCAGCAACGTCAAACCTTAAGGGCCGATGGCTCCACGCCACACAGCCCATTGCCTTCCCCCGGGGATCTGCCAAACACACAGATAACAGGTTTTGTACAATGAACACAAGCAAAAATCTGAATAAAGCACATCCAACAACATACAAACGGGTACCTCCAAAGCTCACACATACAAGCAATCGTGAGAGGGTAGTGAAGTGCTGCCACAGGTTGCCCAGAGCTTTGGATGCCCCATCCCTGGAAGCATTCAAGGCCAGGCTGGACAGTGCTTGGAGCAATCTGGTCTAGTGGAATGTGTCCCTATCCATGGAACCAGATGATCTTTAGGGTTCCTTCTAACACAAACCATGATATGATTGTGTTTCATTTTTCTGAAATTCTTCATCTTTAATGGTTTATTATTAAGCAGATCAGAGCTAATGCCACAATTTCACAACTGATGTCATTATGGCTCCGTTCAGGTGTGAAGAGCTGCATGCTGCTCCTCTTGTGCTCACTTTTAAGAATTGTTCTTTAATGACTTCTGACAAGAAACCAGAGGGGTAGGAGGTCCTAAATCGAAATGCAACCAGGAATTAGATTGAGATTTAGATTAGATCTGACCAAGGACAAAGAAAAACAACTTCTTTTGCTCCTGGGGGAGCTTTGAAACACCCTGACAGGCACCTTGAGGAAAGAAAACCTCTGTCCTTGGCACTGGTCAGGTTACTCCTCGAGTCCTGCGTCCACTTCTGGGCCCCTCACTTCAAGAAGGACATTGAGGTGCTGGAGCGACTCCAGAGAAGGGCAAGGGAGCTGGGGAAGGGTCTGGAGCACAAGTGCTACGAGGAGCAGCTGAGGGAGCTCGGGGTGTTTAGCCTGGAGAAAAGGAGGCTCAGGGGAGACCTTATCCCTCTGTACAGGAGGCTGTAGGCAGGTGGGGGTTGGCCTCTTCTCCCAGGTAACTTGCAGCAGGATGAGAGGACCTGGCCTCAGGCTGTGCTAGGGATGTTCAGGTAGGACATTAGGAAGAACTTCTTCACAGAAAGGGTGATTAGACATTGGAAAACAGGCTGCCCAGGGAGCTGGTGGAGTCACCGTCCCTGTAGGTGTTTAAGAAAAGACTGGCAGTCACTGCCATGGGCTGGTTGAAATGGTAGTGTTTGAGGTTGGACTCGATGATCTCAGAGGTCTTTTCCAGCCTAACTGATTCTGTGATTCTGACAAGAAATGAGAGTACGGGGTCACCGGTGCGAAATAAGAGAAAAATAACGAGGAGGCAAGCGACGGCCGGGGCCTGCCTGCCCGGTCACCGAGCCGACCTCCCCCCCTTCCCACATCCCGCCGCCAGCTTTGGTCCAAACGTTTCCCAACACGGCACAAACCCAGCCCGAACCCCGTGACCGGGGGGGGGGATGTTAACGGCGCGGGCACAACCGTTTTCCAAAGAGCTGAACCATCTGCACACGGTGCCAGCGCCGTCCCCGGGTGGCATCCCCCGTGCCCCTTCCCCGTTCCCCGCTCCCGGTTCCCGTCCCATTCCCGGTCCCGGGGCCGCTCCCGTGGTGACGCACGGCCCCCCTCCCTCACTCCCCCCCACCCCCCCCCCCTCCGCGCACGCGCGGCCGCTGCCCCGCGCCCGCTCCCGCGCCCGCTCCGCGCCTGCGCCGCGGGGCCGCTCCCGCCCCGCCCCTCCCGTCCGCGCCCCGCGCTCGTGTGACCGGAGCGGCGGGAGTCGGTCCGCGCCCGCCGCGGAGGCCCCGAGCCCGCACTTACAGCGCCGCCCGCGGACCGGGGCAGGGGAGGGGGGCCAGGCGGCCTCCCGGGCGCCCGGCACCATGAGCATCGAGATCCCGCCGGGCCTCACCGAGCTGCTGCAGGGCTACACGGTGGAGGTGCTGCGGCACCGGCCGTCCGACCTGCTGGGCTTCGCTGCCGAGTACTTCGCCCGCCTGCGGGATGCCCGCGACCAGGAGGCGGGCGGCGGCCGCAGAGTGGTCAGCTTCGACGGGGAGCCCATGCAGACCGAGTCCAACGGCGACGAGGAGCCCGAGCGCGGCGACGAGGACTCGGACTCCGACTTCGAGCGTAAGTGCGGGCGCCGCCGCCGAGGCGGAGCCGGGGGCGCGGGGTCGAGCCCGGGGGATGCAGCCCCGGGGCCGGCGGTCGCCTCCCCGCCCCGCTCGGTGCTTCGCCCCGGCCGCCGCCGCCCGGGCAGAGCCGGAGGGCGGCAGGGATTGAATGGGGCAGAGGCTCCGCCGCCGCCCGGGCCCCGTCGTACCGCCGCTCCCGCCCCGCGGGGCCGCCGGCCGAGCCCCGGGGAGCCCCGACCCTCCGGCCGGAGCCCCTTCCCGGCGTGTCCGGGGCTGCCCCGGGCGGCCGAGCAGCCCCGGGGTCTGACCGGGGACCGCCGGCGAGCGAGCGCGCTGCCAAGCATGTGATAGGGAAGATCATGTGTTATTGTGCAACCTCTTCTGTACTTATTCTTGCGTTTCTGTCTTTAAATCGTTGTGGACGAGTGTGGGTTTTTTTTTTTCCCCTGAAGCTGGGGTTGTTTATTGCCGCTGTTGAGCGTTTGAAGTGGTTATTATAAAACAGCGAAATAACTTTCGCTATTTCGCGACGTGTTAAAATTCAAAGCCACCTGTATGTTCCTCTTTATGCTGTCACTCTCTAAGAGAGAGAAGATATTTAACCTGAGCTGAATGAAACGCCACTTATGGTACTTCCATTTTTATTCTGTCAGAACGTACTGTGTGTGTTGTGCTATGCAGAGCGTTTGTCATTTGGGCTGTAATTGAGCTTCAGCGCAAAAAGTTATTTAAAACGTTTGTGAATGGTGGTACTTGGCACACCCAGAATTTTGGACCTGAAATCACTGAATACTCTTTTGGTATTAGAAAGTAGCTTAAGGGGAAGAGCAAGGTGAGAAAAAACGTGCTTTTCCTAAACTTACAATGCCCTCGCTTTGAGGTCTTGTGCCCTTGACCTATAACGGGAGTAAAGGTTTCTAACTTTTATTGGTAGAGGATCCTCTTTTAGACCAATTACTGGGTATCACCTTGTGAATGAAGTGTGCTCTTAATGTCTATTCTCTGGTTAACAGTTTTAGAGAAACAGGAATAAATTAAGCTGTAGAACAAGTAATTGTTTTTATTAAGGAAGCATTGAGACACCAGCTGGTTTTTTTGCAGCCCTTTTAGACAGGCTACTTTACAAAGTAAAACGTACCTTCAGTTCTTGAAAATAGACAACCTAAACAAGACATGGAATATGCAAGAGGACAAGAGTGAAATGTGCAGTCAGAATGAATTAAAAAGCAGTTTGCAATTACTGTCTGTATTTGGATCTTTATTTTTTCTAATGAGAGAGAAGTTCTGTTCAGGACATGAAGAAGAAAAGATGAAAAGTGAAGGGTAAAGAGGTGGACAGTGGTAGTGACTGAGTTGAAGTTAATGGCATGTTCAAGTATGAGCACAGATTTATGGAAATCACAAGCGATTTGTTAGTTCTGCAACCAAGTCAGCAATGTCTTCAAACATCTCTAAATATAAAAAGGTTATAGTTTCTTATAGAATGTATTATTTTAAAATTAATCTCCGGATTAGAAAAATTGCAGTAAGCAATTGGATGTAATTTTTAAAAATATGCAATATCTTTGTATATAACATTTTCCTTTAAAAAAAAAAAGGAACCTAAACCCAAAAAAACACCAAAAACCCCAACCAAAACAAAACTCCACCAGAACTGTTAATATCTTTGAATGCACCTTTGCTATTCAGTGATCAGTTTACCTAGTTTTAGGGTTTGAAATACCTTCTTTAGGGAAGTAACTGTAAAATTTTCTTGGTGAATGTTGCAACTACAGTTGGAAGGATCCTCTGAAGTTAAATGTAAACATTTAAAAATTTGATGGCAGCAAACAGCTTTTAAAATACAGCTTTACATGGTGAGGCTGTCCAGAACAGAAGGGTGGTTCCTCTGCTTCAAGTTTCTGCTTATCATCTTTCTATCTTAGTCAAAGAGAAAATTAAATTAGGAAGGCAGGGCACTGTCACTTGTTGTAGGCAGAGCCTTTAGGCAAGTGGCACTGTCTGTAATGCTGTCTTGCTTATCTGAAAGCCCATGCTGTTTCCTCCTTGTGGTTTCCAAGACCTGGGGCAGGAGCAGTGCCATGTTCTCTTCAGCAGCAGGCGAGGATCCCTCTGTAGGGCCAGGGAAATGATTCTTTCTTGCATTGTTCAACAGTGTGGGTGACAGTCAACTGTGGCTGTGTGTTTGTTATTTAGGGTTCTGTTGTAACTGTTGTTGTGTAAGGCTCTAAAAATGAGAAAGTGTTAAGTCAGAGGTTCTGATATCTCTGATGACTGTTACGGATAGGAGCTGCGCCTTGCTGTGGAAGACTAGATCCTGTGTGCTCACACACTGCTTAGTGTTTAAAGGACACTTGGTGATAGAGTAAAACACACAATGAGAGACTCAGATAATCTCCTTGGACAGACCTGAGTACTGTTTATTAAGATTGCAGTTTTTCATCTTGGACAACTTAGGACAGACAATTTCGCTGTGTTTTCCTAGGCTAATGCCTTCTTACCTTAGAGTTGCTGAAACAGGTCAAATGGATGTTTTAAACCCATATTTCCATGGCCGTTTTTAAATATAAAGATGAAACTGAGCAATTGTTTTTTGTAAGTTGTTATGCTAAGGAAACTTGAAGCTAGCTTAAATATATACCCTTATTGTATATGTTGGGAGTAGAAAAGATGTCTGCACAAATAATGTGCTTGTCTTCATGTGTCTCCTCCTGGCACAGCATTAAATCTGAGCATGTCACTAGGCTGCATCTGCATGCTAAGAGTGAGAGAACATTTTAGAGAAGTTATGTGAGGGTTTTTTTATGCTTTAAGAGAGTATGGTAATAGAAGCAAGAATAACTCAAAGTCAGAAGGAGCTCTTGGCCTTTGGTGTAAACCATGTGGCAAATGTCTTCATGTACTCATAGTGACACCAGTGGTTCCTTTGCTGCCACAATGGCACTTCATCCATGTGGCAAAAGTCACTGAAACCATCTAGACTACAAAAAAAGACTTGTGTTTTCTTGTCATGCTTAAGAAATTACTTCCAGGTTTACGTTCATTCTCTGATTCCCCCAGAGTTTCATCCTTCATTTTAATTGTTTTTATGTGATCAAAGGACATCAGGATGTGGCTGTTCAGCTGAGTGGATTATAAGGAATGTGTGGAAATGAAATGATGATGGTTGTGGGGGAACCTCCAAAGGCATTTATTCACTGGGCTGTGGCAGAGAATTTTTACATTTGAATCTTTCCTCAGACTCTTTATTTCATTGGTATAACTGCAAAATTGACAAGTTGATAGAGTTGGGAAAGGTGCAAAGTGACAGCTTCAGAAATCAGGCTGAGGACATAGCCAAGGATGGATATGTATTCTGAAAGTGTGTCCTTAACCATGATGCTTGTACTTTTAACAAGGAGTCTCTGAATGGATGATTAAGATTGTGAAATTAAAGACACAGAAGTGGTCTGTTCACTGTGTGGGTCATGGCTTTGGGAAACCTTCTGTCGAGGAGGACACCTGAAGGGAGGCAGGGAGCTCTCCTTCCCTGTCCATTGAGGCAGTTGCACAAAGGTGCAAAGTGCTGCACCATTAGCTTTCTGTTTTGTCTCCTTGTTTGTAATAGTAAAACCACCTGTATTTGTTCTTGGAAGTATTAAATATAACAGTGAAACTAAAATATTTTTGGGATTATGTACTAACTTGAGCAACTCAGGTGTTTCAACTAATCACAAGTGTTTTAGTGCAAATCAAATTTTTCCTTCCCAGGATTTCACCTTGATGCTGAAGGAAAGATTATGTGCTTTTCAGCTGCTCCCTGAGCAAAAGAGAACCCTTCTTAACATTTTGCTTTTGAGATAATCCTCTTCAGTATGCTCTGTTTTTGTGAAGGGAAATGGTGCATATGACTCTGGATGGACAGGTGAAAAGATCCTTTAGTTCTGCACTGAGCTGCTCAATTAAAATTCAGGGATTTGCTAAATGTCATCTTTAAAACATCAATAGGATATCTGAGCAGAAGGGAGTAGGGAGATGCTCTTTTACATTATTAGATCTTGGATGTGATGCAAAATAAGAGTTTAGTCTGCCTTTGAAATATTTATCTTTTTAATTGTTAAGAGAAGAGCTTAATATTAATTTAAGCCTGATTCAGATTGCTTATCTTCTTGTTCTTAAGCATCATTTGCTTATGCTTTCTTATTCTGTACTGGGCTGATGCATCCTGTGGAATTCCTAAGGTATTGTTGCTTTACATCAATCACAAAGCATTTATACTCTGCCTGCATCAATTCACAAGGCATAACTCCTTCCTGTTTTCCTGAAATAGTTAAATGAAACTTATTGAGTGATAGGAGTTGGATAATGTTAAGAATTTTGCAGTATAGCACAAGAAGAATAGTGGTCTTTCTGAATAATGCTGTTCGAGTTTTCAGGTGTAATTTGGGTTCATGTGTTGCTGTGAGATACTGTCAGCTTTAAAATGGAAGTACTTTAACTTTTTAGTAGTGCTTTCACCTACCTACTTCCTTCATAACTGTTAATTTACTGGAAATAAAGCTCAGTAGCTCCCTCCTCACTGTTTTTTTAGGGGTTTTTTTGTTTTGTTTGTTTGTCTGGTTGGTTTTTTGTCCATAACATTAAAAGAGCCTCTCTGTGCAGAACATTGGGGTTTTTTTTTACAGAATAATTTCATTGTATGATGCAAATCCAGTCCAAAGAGGAGCTACTCTATTTAAAGTCTAGGTAGCACAGTGAGCACTCTCATAATCTGATGATTACTAGTTCTGCATCTTTTTTTTTTAATAATATTTGTAACAAAGCTGTTCTGTGCTCTGCTTAAGTAGTCTCTAGATTTTTAGGGAGATGGAGGAAAAAGCTATAGATCAGTGCTGAGCTTGGCAGTGCTAGGTTAATGGTTGGACTCAGTGATCTTAAAGGTCTTTTCCAACCTAAACAATTCTATGATCTGACTGTATTAAACCTTTGAATTTGGTACACAAAGAAAGAAATACAGGTGCTTGCTTTATATTATGTTTTCAAAGGTTGTATGTCTAAGCAAGCTTGGCAACCTGAAGGTATAGAAGAAACTTTAGAGTTTCATTTATTCTTTGATCTCCATCAATGAAATCAGTTATAAAGCAAAGTATCTTGAGCGTGTTTAACATAAAAATACCAAGTGAAAGACTACTGTTGTGCAGCTGCTGTACTTGCACACATCTTTGCTTTTGCAGAGGCAGTTCTCCCTGACTTAAATCTGAAGGATTAAGTAGAGTAGCTGCTGTTAGTACTAATGGAACTTCACTCCCTATATTTATCTTGTTCTCACAGGGGAATTTTGAAGATAAACTGAGTATTAAGGAAGACTGATCTCACTTCTCTTTAGTTACTTGGACAAAACATCTAAAGCTTTTTTTTTCTTGTCTGGAGGTCTTTTTGCTTCTGTATTTGTTTATCACAATAGAATTGCTTTTCAGCATTTGCTCTTAAGGTTGTAATTACTCTATGACAAGGTGAGATTATGAATTTTTTTAACTAAGTGATGTAGGTCTAAGAAAGCTGGCAATTGTAGCTCGGTGGGGCTTGAAGGAACATTTCATCAGTAATCTTCAGTACAAATGAAAATTTAATTAAAGTGTATGTGTAATATGTTTTTTTAACCTATGATAGTAAAAGAACTGAAAGTATGAAGTGAAGGGATAAAAGCTGCTGACTGGCTGAGAAACAGAGAATTGTAGATGAGTTGACTGAAATTCAGATATTGCTGGATATTGCTAAATGTATATTGGTTTACATCAGGAAGGAGCAACTTCTATGTTAATTGTAAAAGCTACATTTCTTGCAATTTTGACATAGTACATTTGCTGCTGATGCCAGGACCTTACAAATAACTCTGCTGTTATTCCTATAGCACCTATTAGGCAGCCTTTAACAGCCTATCTCAAGAAAGATATCATCTTATTCCAGTTTGCACTTAATGGCTTGGCATAATTGTTCTGCCTTAAGTGACTGGTATGTCCTAAAATGTGAGGAAATGAGCAGTGGGGGTATTTTTGTTTGTTTGTTTTCAGTTTCCTTTGAATTTGTATTTGTAGTCTGTTGCATACTAGCAACTTTTCACTTAATTGTTAAGCGATATTTCCTGAAAGAGCTTTTGATACTTGCTTTAACTGTATAGATAAATTAAGTTGTAGACTCAGTATCTGCTCTTTTAGTATCCTGCTGTTACTTTGGGCAAATAGAAACTTTATTACTCTTATATACTAGCTTCTGAAAAGAGCATAACTAACAATGAAGGAAGTGGATAACTAGCCTTTCTAAATAATTGTTGAATTCTTAAAAGCTTTTGCTTCTGTGTTGAAAAAGCTTATTGTAAGAAAAATTATATGAAACTTCTAAAATTGGATTCTTCTAGCTGGTTCTAAAATTAAGCCAATGGAAAATATTGTCTTGCAGTACTAGATATTGTACTGAACACAAGCTTCTATTTAACTTGGCTATTTTTGTTCATTTAATAAACTAATATTAGAGTGCTGAGACAATTCTGTCAGTGTTGCAGAGTGCCATCTTCCCCTTGTGCTAACACTGAAGTTTAGTTGTACCCTCTTACCTAAAATAGAACAATGGAGATCTCGGGGAAGAGGAGGAGACAGCAGAGAAGGAGCTCACTTCAAGCTATTCACCAGTCAGTCATTAAAAAGCATTAATGTCTAACAAAGAGCAGTTGCTCATTATTCAAATGAAGACTGGAAGTGTAGCCAAGATGAGCTATGAATGTTTCCCACTGGCTTTAGTAACGTTTTCAGCTTCATGAATGATCATTCATATTTTTTTGTGAAAGGAGAGGGAGACAAAAACAAATATAGTTCATGAACGTATTGGTTCCTCATTTAGAGGAATGTTATTCTTGCCTCTGTAATGGTTCTTTGGATTCCTTTGGTTGTTCTTTGTGTTCCATGCCTGGCTTTGTGTCAGTATTTCCTTGGTAAGTAACAATTGTTTGGTGGTATTTGATACATCAAGATTCTTTGATTCATGTAGGTTTAATTGCTTTCCTGAGGTACTGTCAATTCCCCAGTAAATGGTGTGTACTCTTCCACACTCTGCAGTTTTTGTGTCTTTATGCATCACTGTAATATAAACAGACAAGGTAAATAATGAATCACAAGAATATTAGTTAGAAAAGTGACTGGTGGGGAATTTGGGAAATCTGAGTGCGGACAAAACACTGATGAATAAAAGACTCTGGCAGCAGGATACTAATTCTACTAAAGGGGTACATGCTTCTGAGATCCCATAATGCAAAAGGATCTTTTAAAAGTAGGGATCTGAAAGAGGGGCTGTTGGGTGGAAACTCCAGAAATCTGTTATGCAGAACAGGCAGCTGTTTTGTGGTCATTGGTGTTTGGTCTGTGGGGTTGAGAGAACTGTGGTGACGATGGCAGTGTGCTTTAGTGGGAAGGATACTTAAAGAGAGAGGAGATTAAGATGAAAGCAGCCTGTCCTACAGTTATCATTCTGCTAGGATCTGGCCCCTGTTTCACAAATATACCCTAAATTGTGTATAATAAAGGCCAGCATTTTATCAGTAACAGTTTTGCTGGTAGCCCTTTCCATACTGGGGCATTTCTGTTCTATATAGAAATTACAAATGGTGAGTAGTGGCAGTTCTCTGTGCATAGACTTGGAAATTCCCTTTGGAATTTGAAGGCATCTTCTGGAAGAATCTATCTTCAAGGCAAGTGGGAGGAAATGCAGGTATTCCTTTTGTAGCATTGCTTTTATCATCATTTAAAAACAACAAACTTGGGGGTTATTTTTAAAAAAATGTTAAGCCACTCTGTTCTCCTTTTATTTCCTGGTGGCTTGAAAAACAGCTTTACTTCTGTTTGGAAATGGTCTCTAGCCTGCAGGGCCTGGCATGATGTCAGGTTTTGGTGAGAGGTCATCTTACAGAAGTCTGGAACCCTGCACTCCTTTTTGAGTGTTTGTGAGGTTCAGATCAAGATGGTCCATGACCAGGGGCTTTGTCAGCAGAACCGAGCAAATTGCCACAAAATCTCTTTCTAAACTGTTGTGTGAAGAAGGATTAGGATTGCAAGACGGAGAGGAAGTGCATGTTCTTCCATCCCTAACTGTTCTGTCCTTCTGTGGATCTGAGTGGTCCCTCAGAGAAGGATTGCAAAGCTTGAAGTCCTGTTGCTCTTGTTGCAGAACACTCTAAAAACGTGTGGACTTTATGTGGAGAGCAAAATATGGGTTTTGGATGAGGGTTGAGAAACTGCTCTGTAGTTTTCCTGTGCATTTTTGAATCAACTGAAGTGCCAAGTTCCTTGTTCTTGGTGATTGTATATTGACGGACTGCTATAAAGCAGGATGTCACAATGGCCCTTCATTTCCATTTTGGTTCTTCCTCCCTAGGGACAGCATATTGTTTTCTGCTTCCTATTAAGAAAACTGTTTTCCAAAGAAGAAATTTTAAATAAGAAAAACACAAACATTTTTGTGTTATTTTTTTCTGTTGAGGCTCCAGTAAATGCTTAATAGTGTGGCAACACTTGTGCTAATCTTGATCCTTCAGGAAGAACTGCTTCCTCAAGGACATGCTGTAGTGTGAGGAGCTGGTCAGTCTAGGGTTGTCATGGGTGTGGGGGATACCTCTCTATGAAAGATGTCTTCTGGACAGCCCTGGAATGAAAATTCTGAGATGGAGTTACCTCTTTCCTCCCCCCTCTTCTTTCTTTATTTGAAAATCATTGTTCAGAAACAGGGTTTTTTTAACATTTGATGTTATCAATGTTTCTGATTAAAATCCATAAGTAGCAGTCAAAGCTTTGTCAGGTTATGAAATTATGAAAGATGTCTCATTAAAACAGATTAACGTTTAGTCTTCTGTCTTTGACACCTTTGGGGAAGAGTAGGGGAGAAATTTCATAAGTATCCTTGTTCTAAAATGTTGAAGCTTAATAGTGTTCGGAGTGGTGATGTTCAGAGCCCAGTTTCTGAAGTGTATAGAAATTAAGCATCACTGGATATAATGTTTTTAATTCTAATCTTGAGATTGTTTAACTTTCTCATAAACAGCCGTAAGCTGGACTTCAGTTTCTTGTGTACTCTGTAGGAGCATAACATTTTTAGTTTCTTATCACTGGAAACATTTAGTTAAGTGCTGTGCCTTGTGTCATTTTTTCATAGCACTTTGAAATAATGTAACTTTGCATGATGTACTGATTTTACTAGTGGTTTAAACTTCTCAAAGCTTTTATAGGCAGACAGTGTTAACTCGTAATAACTGGAAGATCTGCAATGTGTGTGTTTTTTATGAAGCAGTGTGTGACCGGGGGGAGTTTTAGACCAGAAGTTCTGCTGCTAAAAGTCAGTTCACCTGGAAGCAGAACCTTGTAGCACTTGCCACCTGCTGCAGCTTATTTTTTTTATGGTTACATCCAAACTTTGTGTCAGAGTGAATGTTATTTGTGCAAGGCTCTTGCAGAGTCTTCTGACATCCACGAGCATTGTCGGAATGGTGCTTAGGGATGTGTTTCAGGGGTGGATGTAGCAATGTTGGGTTTATGGTTGGACTCAATGATCTGAAAGGTCTTTTTCATCCTGAATGATTCTGTGATTCTGTAAAAGAGGATTTTTCCCTGATTTTTTTTTTTTTTTTCACTATTATCCCTTCTTAGGAAGCAGAACATATCTGTCTGTCTTCACCCTTCCTCTTTCCCAAAAATCCTCTTCCTGTAAAAGTGCACAGGATGCAATTACTGGAAGTATGTGTGGGGGGTTGTCTGTCAAAATACTTTTTCACATGGAGATGATTCTTTTTACAGCTATATGTTTTAGGTAACTTGAATGTTGATTTGTGGTTAGAAGTGTAAATCTGAAGGAAGAGAAGCGGTAAAATGCGGTATTTTGAGATGTGGTACAGAAGTTATTTTTGTTCCTCATTTGGTTCTGTATCGTGACCTGAAGATTTCCCAGATTAGAAGTTTAAACTGTTTTAGATTTTAAAACATACATATTTAGAATCTACTCAAATTTATTTATACTTTATTACCAAAAGGAGCTGTAACCAAATTACATCTGAATGAATCAAGCTTCACTTGTGAATTATTGATGAATATATTGTACTGGTAACAAAGCAGTATTTCCTGTTGTATACATGTAGTATCCCAGAATTGCCGGAGATGTTAATGATGCATCTGTAGAATCCCTGATACTCTTCTGTACCTTCTCCCTGATGAGTTTGTGTCACCCCTCAGTCCTCTGGCTGTCACCCTTCCTCTGTAAATCCTGTGCACCACTTCTATCACTACTGTAATAGTAATACTGATAAATCTGTACATAACAAGGACACAAATTGTGGGTTGGTGTGGGGGTTTTTGTTTTGCCTTTTTCCTTTTTTTTTTTTTTTTTTTTAACTGCAAAGCAGTTCACTTCAGTTGCAAATATATCTGGAACTTTTTATAAACAACTGACCAACATTTTCTCATTTTCTGGTTTTGGTTATTAAAAATGTGGTGTGGTACATGATACATTTTTTTCCTCCAGTTTTTCTTTTTTAACATATCGCATATGGGAACGCTAGTTCTTTGAATACATTTTTTTTTTCATTTCACAAATCAACAACATGTCTTCAGTCTTTTTTAAGCACTTAATAATAATGAAAAAAAACCCTGTAAAAATCAGACTTCAAGAAGAATTGAGCCAGCTCTTTAAATTGTTGTTTTTT
The DNA here is from genome assembly GCA_035041135.1 of Platyrinchus mystaceus. Lineage (NCBI taxonomy): Eukaryota > Metazoa > Chordata > Aves > Passeriformes > Tyrannidae > Platyrinchus > Platyrinchus mystaceus. The sequence continues at coordinate 9,044,699 of JAWWLV010000024.1, read as the reverse complement.
TGAGAAGGACTGGTTTGAGAAAGGTCATTCACAAACAGTTCAAGCAAGAATGAGTCTTCAGTGGTGATTATGTGTGTGGGAGAGAGTGCTAAATCCTAGAAAGCAGTGACGGGAAGGGTGCAGAGGTTATTGTAGCTGATCAGCCCATAATAGATGCCTTTTGTGACACTGGCTGAGAGGGCTGATAAACATGTTGAGGTTTGTCCAGGATGGGGATGGTCATAGGCTTTTATGTGGCATTACTGGACCAAGCACTAGTTCAGTATGCTGCAGTAAGGTCATCACTGAACATTTTTTAAAATGCCCCAGAAAGTGCTCAGTTTGCAATTTTGAAGAATGTGCCCCTGGTAAGAACCTGTAGAAGCCCAGTCTACTTCTCAGCCTTGTTCTTCCTACCTTTTCCCTCTTCCCCTTTCAAAAAAACTAGCCAAACAAATTAAATCCTAACAGCCCCAAAGTGGCTTTGTCAAAATTTATAGTTACCTACTGGGAAAAGGATGTCTGTAACAAGAGAGTCCCTTAATACCTGTACCTGCAGCTGAATTTTACTTCTATTTGCCTATTGGAACTTAAACTGGAAGTAAAGCATGGGGTTTAATGGGCTGTGGGGTATCTTTATGGAATCACAGAA
>JAWWLV010000024.1:9001033-9043968 GCA_035041135.1 Platyrinchus mystaceus | reverse complement strand
TTTGCCTATTGGAACTTAAACTGGAAGTAAAGCATGGGGTTTAATGGGCTGTGGGGTATCTTTATGGAATCACAGAATGGTTGGGTTTGGGAGGGACCACTGGAGGTTGTCTTGCCTGACCCCCCTGGGTGAGCTGGGCTGCCTGGAGTGGTACCCAGGACCATGCCCAGACGGCTTTTAAGTATCCCAGAGGATGGAGACTCCAGAACCAATCTGGGCAACCCATGCCAGTGCATAGTCACCCTTACAGCAAAAAAGTGTTTCATGGTGTTCAGCTGGACCCTTTCTGTGTCTGAGTTTGTGCCCATTGGCTCTTGTCCTGTCGCTGGGCACCAGTGTAAAGAACCTGCCTCCATCGTCCTTCAATGCCTTTCAGGTACTGATAAGAGCTCCCCTGAGCCTTATCTTCTCTAGGCTAACAGTTCTACCTCTTTCAGCCTGTCCTCACACAAGAGATGCTTCAGTCTCCTCATTGTTTTTATGGCTCTCTGCTGGACTCTGTCCAGTATGCCCATGAGTCTCTTGTGCTGGGGAGCCTCGAACTGGACACAGGGCTCCTCCAGGTGTGGCCTTACCAGGGCTGAGCAGTGGTTCTCAACATGGCAATGGTACATCTAAAGCAGCCCAGGATTCCATGAAACTCACATGCCTTGCCTGGCATATACAAGCGTGCTTATGCACTGATTTAAATGTGGATGTGTGAGATTAGGCTCTGAATCAGCTTGAAGTGACACTTGATGCTGGAGTTTCTAATTGAAATTCCTCGTGCTCTTTTATAGAGATCAAGTCAGATGACAGCACAGCCCATTGCAGCCTTGTCTTATGTAAAAACACGCTATGTTTCATCATTCAAATCAGTAGTGACAGCAGGAATTGGTAATGAAATGTGAAGTGACCCAGGCAAGGAACTATGGGCTTTTATGTGCCTCTTTTACCTGTAGGAAGCTATTCTTAAATTGTACCCGGATGCCTATAATTACAGAATCCTGAACTCAGGTTGACCTGCCAAGTGTAGCTGTGTAACATGCCTGCTGGGTAAATAAAACACCAGGCCCTCTCAGTGTGGCTGGTTGTTTCTGCTGAGCTTCGAATCTTCTGTTCCATATTTTTCTTCTAAATTGCTCTTTTGTAGAAGTAGTTCACTTATAGTTGTTCCATACTGTCTGTCACATGAGATACACCTGACTGTGAGAGTGGCTTCAATCTGTTTTGTCTGAGACTAAATAGCTAAGAGGCGAAAGGAAAAGCTTCTTACACTGCATCGCATCCGTAACTGCCCACGTTAATTCTTCCTTTCTGTTCTAGTCCAAACTTGGAGCAGACCAGCTATATATCACTGATGAAAAAGACTAAGACCAGCCCTTTTTTCCTTGGCATTGGAACAGTTTGGAAGTGCCAGTACAATCAGTGGTGAGCCATAGGGTCATTGTGTGCTCAGGTTTGGGGCCGGAACCTCGCTCTGTCCTCTCATTTGTTTTCTTTTTTTCCCTTCTCCCATACTGTGTTCTAGAATGGTGGTAGATGTGCAAGTACAGGCTTGAGACTAACCATGTGTGTATGTATAAGCAATTGCATCTTCCCCTTCTGTGTAATTCCCTTATCTGTGTTGGGAGCTGCACTGAAGCTCAGAGGATCCATAAGCCAATTAGTCTATCAGAGAAGGGCACTGGAGTTAGAACAGTTGGATCACAATGACTCCGTTCTGATGTTGCCACTACTCGTGTAATTATTTTGGTGGCAGCACAGCTATTTACCTTAATGAGCTGTGGTCTTGAATTTTTGTTCTTTTCCTGTTTATTATGATACAATGGCAAAGGTGGTGGAAGAAAAATTCCCTAAGAAAATGTGTATTTAATGAAAAGCAAGTGTTGCTGTTCTTAGAGTCCCTATGTCATATTTACATGCTGATTAGTCTTAAATTTCTTGCAACATGTCTAAGATCAGTTTGTCAGTGTAGCAATCAGTTGCTTGTATTGGACAAATAACTTCAGTTTATGAGTATATACATATACACACACATACAGTTTTCTCTATAGATTGTCATTCACTGCCATTTTTGTCAGAACCTTACAGCAGAGTACAAGCTGAAAATACACAGATGATTGGGAAAATGTAATTTTATGTTACCATGGTTTGGCAAGAATTTGAAGCAAATGGTGATATAGTTAACTCAGTGCTTTTTTTATTCTAAAAAAAAGTAACTGTATTGTTCACTCTAGAATAATTAGTCTGACATTGTAGGAAAGTATCTTAATTCACTGAGTGCATCCGTTAATCGAATTATTTTATTCAGGTGCTCTTACATTCTTAGCAATGCATGAGTTTTAGATTTTTACAAATGCTTTGAGCTTCACTACATCATTTCAGTTTACTTTGTCCCCTTCTGCGTACAAGGTAGATTTGCTTGAGTACCTATCGTAAGGAAAGATGTGAATGTTCAGTTGTATCAATTTGTTCGCTCTCTGAAAATTGTGGCTGAATATAAACCATATTTTGCTCTTAAGTAGGGGTCTAGTAAACTATATTAGTTATGGATATGATAATAAGTATTTGATTTCTCATGATAGGTTTTATATCCTGATACCAGATTATCTAAAGAAACTATCAGTCTCAGTAGGACTTTATACTGAGCCTGCCAAGCAGCTGCCAAGTGCAGATAGCCAACATTTACATTCAGTGTTGTGTGATGGTAGCTGTGACATGATTCCAATTAAAAGCTTGGTCTGCACACTGCAGATGTCTTCTGAATATTAATGTGCACTACAGCCTGAGCAGATGGAATCTCTTTAAAATACTATGTAGTGAATGTAAAATTAAGGTTGGGTTTCTGCTGAAAACTAATAGGCAGTCAAAATTTTTTTTTTTCTTTGTTTTTGGCTGCTGATCCACAAGCATGTCCCTGTATCATCACCACTTTTCTTTACATATAGGAGGAAATAAACTCTTCATTATGCATTAAAATAAAAATACTTAAAAATATGCCTTATTGAAGTTTTCTCAAATGCCAGATGTACCTAGAAAAATATTAGGAACACATGCAACATTTGCTGTGTCTTAAAATATGCCTCTGCCTAAAGGACAGAAAATAGTTGAAATGTAGGATGTCTATGAGTTATTTGAAGAGTTGTTAATTGAGAAAGGCTGTGTAAAAATAAATATTGGTGTTTGTATTGAGTTGGAATTCGGAGATGTTCTGTGAGGTGTATTAGGAAAAGTACATCCTGCACAGGAGGGGTAGAACAAAATGAGGGAATGAAGAGAGTGACAAGAACATCAGTGGTGCACTGCCCAAAGTTAACTGTCAGAATACAGCAGCAATCCAGATGGGAAAGTGTGTGGATTGATTACTGAAGTATTTACTATGCTTCCTTGAGATATGGAATAAAGCCTTGGTAGTAGGAACAGATTAAAAGCCTTGAAAATAAAGAGGGTAGGTGTGGTGCTGAATCTGAAAGCAGAAGGCTCTCAATGTGAGTGGGAACTGTAACATTCCTCTTTGCTGCTGCAGTCGTGTTTTCCTCTGGGGCAGAATGAAGGTGTGTGAGGGGAGTGTACAGGGTTATGGAAAAGGCAGTGACAGGAGGTGTGAGATACGTGGGTCCATCTCACCGCTTCACTCGCTCATGCTATTACCACAGCTGTGACCCCCTTTTTGTACTTAATTTTACAATTGCTAATACCTGAGGCTGTGTAAACACTAAAGCCAGTGGCAGTGATAGCATTTTCCACTTCATCCCTATTACTTCAGTGGAGATTTCCCCCCAGATCTACATTTGGATTATGTTTGTCGGTTGTAGTTACATTGCCTGGGTAATAATTCTCTCAAAGTTACTGGCCTAGCTGTAAAGAAGAGGTTCCTGCCTTCAGCGAGGATGTTTATTTAAGAGATACATGCATGCTTTCAGAGATGTTGACTGTGTGCTATTCCCGAGGATAATATTAATATAAGAGTGTTTTTAAAATCCAGACCATAGTGGGACAGAGAGCGGAGTTGCCCATGAGGTTTGGGGGAGGACAGCAGTGAGTGGGCACTGTCAGGGTGAGGAGAACCTGCACCTCACTGAGCCTGGTTTGGATGGTGGTGTCCCAGACTGCAGGTGTGGGACCATCTCCCTTAGGGAGTGTAGGAATTGCCTCCTGAATCTGACCTGCCTGTTGCGAGAGGCCACCTTCTGGTGTTGCTCTCATTAGTTTTCACAGTGATGTTTAATGCATTCAGATGTTCGGGGTGATGGTGAGACTTTTAATTAGGCTTCTGAAAATGCAAAAATAAGTCCTCTTAACTGATTTCAGTGGCAGGTTAGGTGTGACTGAGACTGTGCTCTTTGGGGTGGTGGCTTATATACCTTAGACTTGTACTTAGCAGTGGATCTGTGCTGTGGTAGAATGCAAATTTAATAGTAGTGATATGTTCTAAAAAATGTTGAAGTTTATTTTTTTTTTGTTGTTTTGGTTTGCCTTTTTTTTTGTTTTTTTTAAGCCTTCTACACATTGCATTCACTTGTGTACAGTTCATTAATTTGTGGAAAGAGTTTTTTTCCAAGAGGCACAGTCGGAAATGATAAAAATAAGGTAGTGTGCTAGACATGGTTAAATGATGTTTTTTATGACTCATTTAGAAATTATCTCCAGGGTTTCCAAGTATGTTTGGAGAAACTTAGCTTTCCAAATAAGCCGAAAGAGGTTAAGTGTTGTTAATTTGTAACATAGAGCAATGACTTTGCATCTTAAAGCCAGTCAAAGGATAAAAATTTGGTCAAAAGTCTTTAGGGTTGGATATTTAAAAAGGTATGGGGAGGTCAGAGAAAATCAAAAGCTATAGTAAAAAGCCAGTTGAAATATGCAAAATGTTCCTTTAAAAGAACTGTGCTTGTCAGAGTCAAATGTTGCTTCAAACAGCTCTTTCAAAGTTTCTGAGGAAAAGATTTCAGACAAAACTTGTCTTCATTACATTCCAAAAATCCTAAGTACCCTGAAGTATTAATTCTTCTGCCTAATCCATCTCTGATCCCTGGTGGGACAGGAGTCTGGTAAATAAAGAGGTGACGCTTGAAAGCAGGACTGGTAAGATAGAAGGGAAGAGTTAGTCAAGAGACTTGGAAAAAGGAACAGGCTGTCTGTTCTTCGCCACTGCACTTAGACATGGGGGTGAGTTGTCCATGTTTCTTACTGATTGGGAAATGCCTCATGGGTCCCTAGATAAGATGCAGTCTTTTTCTGTAAGAAGTATTTATTTTAAGGAAACTTGCAGTTATTTCTCCTTGGTGTGATGTTTCCATGTCTCTGTAGTGTCATTCTCTTTGACCCTTTCTGGCTTTTTCATTGTCAGACAATCCCTGTGAAAGTCACTTTCAAGTATGCTCAGTATCTTTGCTTTCTATCATCTACTTAATGTTGGGCTTGCAAGCTTAACTTTTCTGATAATACTAATGTGGCTGCTTAGGTTCCCTATCTCTGAAATGCCTTCCTCTCTAAGCTTGCACCTAAAGCCCAAACAAATTTCCCTTTTTCACTTGCTTTGTTGTACCCTCCAATGTCTTGCCTCCTCTGACAATGCTTTGAAGATTTGTCAGCTGTTTCTTTACTCTCCTGGTTCTCTGCAGCATCCTTCCTTCTCTGTGCAGTGTATAAATTTTGTCTTTCTAATACTTGAAAACATTCCCAGGTCTTTCATTTCAGTCCCTGACAATCTCTGTTGTAGTATCAGCATACGGTTATATCATTAATCACTGTGAAATGTCTCCTTTCAGCTGAGATTGTACCTCAGCACTGGGAGTTTTTCTAATTTCATATCTGTAGAGCGAGTTGCTATCTCTTTGATCTTCATAATATAGATTACTCTCATAAAAAATGAACACACACACAAAAAAAGTGCTGTGTTTGGCTTGATCTGAGATGTCAGCAAGAAATAGGAGAGGGCTGTGGGTCATGCCATTGCAATGTCAGATAATACAGAGTGCTGCTTGATAGGTATTTGTTCTCCTGTACTTAGGCTTCACTCAGGCTGTATTAACTCCTGAATTCTGAGAGCAGGGTTCATTGCATAAAAGGTTCATGGTCCCTTTTTTGTGTAAATTAATATCTGCTGAGAAACGTAATCAAAATAGTACCATGCATGACTGTTCAAATTCAGTTGTGGAATAAGAATATTGAAATAGGGATACATTTTTCTAAAGTATCTTTAATTTAAAAACAAACAAACAAAACTCTTAAAATATTAGTCAAGAAATGCCATTATAATCAGAAGTTCACCCAGATTAATTTCAGTCATTCAAGTAAAGATTTCTTTCTTGAATTTATCAGCTGTTTAAAGTCTGTCCATTCCAGAATGCATATGAATTTTTCTTCTGTATTTAAAAACCAAAAAAGAGCCAACCCAAAATAGCACAAGAGCTTTAACTTCATAAAACATCTTCTTTCACTGACTTAAGGGCCTTGCTGGTTGACTCAACTTTTCCCTTCAGAGGTTTTTGCATTCTTACTTCTAGAGGGTTTCTAAAAAACTTTGAAAGCAAGGGTCAGGGGCTCTTTTAAGATGAGTGTTTCTCCATTTTCTGTCAGTAGTTTTTAAATCCAAATTTTTTTAAAAAAATCAATTAAATTGGAGACCGGGATGTGTTGTGACTTTGTCTTTATATTTTGTTATCTCTTGCTACTGATGACAGCTGTTTTTCAATACTGGGAAATAAAAAGATAACTGTCCCTCTATTACTTGTCCTGAAGCAGAGAGGAAAACAGTGTTTAATAGTAATGTAATTTTTGTTATTGTTTTCCAGCTCAACAGATGTGAAAGTCTCTTACAGAAAAGCAAAGTGTGTGTGTACACAGACAATCACTGACCATGGTTTCCATTTTTTTGCCCCCCCCCTTTTTTTTTTTTTAATATTTCATACTCCCTCTGAAAACTCAATTCTTCCTTAGTGTTCCCTGACCTTTTGTCTTCCTCCAAATATCTGTCATGCTTCAGCTGACACCATCAGGGTCTCTCCTGCCTGTCTCTAACTAGGTTCTGAGTTTCCATGCTCTTCTGGTGGGGGTGGGTGAGCAGAGGAATAGAAGGGAAAAAAAAAGGTTACCTGTAAAACCCTCTTCTGTTTCTATCCGTTTTGCCTTTCTGGAAGAAAACTTGATGTGGACTTTTGGGTTCCAGAGCTGCCTCTGGAAAAATCGTGGTAGTTTCTAGCCCCAGTCACACTCCCCACCTTATCAAGCAGAGATGTGGAAGGGGAATCTGTCCCTGTCCAGCAAAGAAATCCTGAAGGAAATCATGGGTACTCAACTATTATATTAGTAATATTCACAGGGAGCCCCGTTATTTTACTTACTTTTTGAAGGGAAAGGTTCTGATTGGTATTTATTAAAGTATGATTGTGTATCTGATGATGAAAGTCTTGTTTCTGCTATAGTATTACTTTTTAATTGCCAGGATTCCTAAGAAGTTGATAGTTAATCTATAAGTTTTCTCAGAGTTGTGATGGTTCCTATCTAACTAAGGCCATTAACATCTTGGTGTGTAGAGAAAGTTTGACAGCTGTAGTCTGGCACTTCCTTATCGTAACTTGATATAACATTCCACAGAGACAGTCACGCCTCAGATTTATACTCCACTCTGCTTCTGGTATTTCAGCTTTAATGCTTTATATTGTCAACTCACTTGTTGTTTGGATAATCTTAATTGACTTGTTATATTAGAAAAGTTTACATTCTGTTTCTCTTTTTGTCTCTGCACACATAGGATGATTTTGTTCCACGATTTGATGGGAAAGTACTCAGAAAATCATTGAGTTATGTTACTTTGTTTTAATAAAGCTGATGTTTTGTGCATATGCTCTTTGTACTCTGAGTACTATACTACGAAGTTTATGCCGCCTACTATGAGCTTTGGTCCATCCTTTATCAGGAAACCATCAGAAAATTGTTGAGTTGATTAGAGTTACACAAAAGATCTGAATCACGTATTTGTGTGCACAATAGCTTAACTTAGTCTGCTGCTATAAATTGTGTCCAGTATCAGAAACATGAGCATGTGGGGATTTTTTTACCCCAGTTGTAATTAGGAAATGTTCACAGCTCCTAGTGAAAAACTAAGGGCTTGTGGAGTAGAGTAAGTTTTCAAGGTATCCAGTACATCTAACACTGTAACATCGTGCCTGGAATGCCAGTCGTTCGTTTGTCCCTGAATTTTTTTCCTGTGACCCTGAACTGTTCTTTTGAGTTTCCTTTGTCCTTTCTGTAAGAATTTAATGTTCTTTGGACCGGTAAGAAGAGCATAGGAATAGCTGGGAGAATGATGGTTGTACTTCTGTTCATTTCAGGCTTATGAGTAGTGTGGAGAACCAGCTTTCCCTGTGATGGTAGTAGTGCACATTGGAAAAGGCCTGATGGTGTTTTTTTTTACTAGTCACTTTTCAAAGTCACTGACAGAGAAGGGAGCCCACGCACTGTAGGAAAAGCATGCTTTTAGGTCTGATTGTAAAGAATGACTTTACTGTCACTTGTTTGGCTTAAATACTTTAATCGTTGGTTTGGTTTGAAAGCAGGTGTAAAAAAAAGGTAATATCTGGGTCCATTTTTCACCTGTGAGGCTGAGTTTTACACCTACCTATAGCCATAATCAGAACTCTTGTAAGCTAAGCTTAGTGAGCCAAAATCCAGCACCAGGTACTTCAAAGTACATCTCAATGCCCAAGCAAACTGAAAAATACGGAAGAAATTCCTGGTTTTTTTTGAAAGTATTTAAAAAAATACTTTGAAATTCCAGTCTGTGATTCAGAAATTTACATTCCTAATATTTAAAGCGAGAGAAGCCAATGGAGGCACTAACAAGTAATAGTATAGCTGTGTAGCAGTACTGTTCTTTGATGTAAGGTATATTTGTGAATTTAAGTAATGAAATTATTCAAATAATTTTTTGTTAAATAAATGTAATGACATACTTTTGCTTTGAGGAAGAAAGGTTTTTTAATCTGAAACAGCCTGTTAAATGTTCCTACCTAGTGGTTAATTCAGTCTGTGTCTCAGGACAGTGTGGAGAACACAGACATGTTCAGCAGACATTTCTCATTTTTCTTGAGCAGTGGAGTAGGATCACTGCCCTGAGTCAGTTCTGGCAAAACTGTGGAATGCACAGCTTGATCTGCCTTTCCACTGCCAGAGTCACTTGCCTTTGGCTGCCAGGGAGGAAATTGGGCCGTTTTGCTCTCTTCTGGTACAATGGTTTAATTTAACTCCGTTTTTGTTGTGTTTACCCAATTACTGTGTCTTGGTTCCCGTGAGCCAAGTAAAAGCAGGAACTGTGCCAAAGGTATGAGACATTTTGGACTTGAATATTGCTGCACCTGAGGTTTTGACATAACGGAGAGTTTACAATACAATCATCTCACAGCAAAATCTTTTAATCTCATTATAGTCTCTGCAATTAACATATAATAACATTCATTTTATTACCAGAGAAATGGCCCATTGTTCAACCTGAGCTGTGTCCCACTGGTGTGCAGGGGGGGAATTCAGTTCTAGTTTTAACTGGAGGTACAAAAAATGAAATGTTTCCTGTTTCAAAGCAGCAATTTCATCTTGTTTTTGTAGATCCCAGGTCTTCTGAGTGGTACCAGGTTGATGTGCTGGATTCTCAGGATTCCTGTCATGGTGTAGGCAGAGGTTGCTCTGATGGCTGTGCTGGTCTAAGAGGTTGTTATTGGTGTGTCCCTCACTATTGCTTTAAATTAGATGCCCTTTAGAGCTCAGTCTAAGAGATAGGCTGTGTTAACTGTAAATGTATTATTCCCTTCTGCCCCATCTAGTTTTTTGGAATCTGTCCACAGACTAATGTAGATGTATGTGGGACCTTCAGGAGCTGTTCTCTTAGTAGTCCTTGACTCCAGGCTTTTCTATGTGCTTCTAATGACAAAACACCAGGATGCCACGGGAGTGGCTGTAGTGACTGTGCAATACTGAAAATAGTCATAAGCAAAGAGAGCTTTTCATGGGTAAGCCAGAAGGAAAAAAAACCCCAACTAATATTCACCAGTAGGAAATGTCAGATTTTCTCTTTAGCATAAAAATAGTCATCTTCTAACAACATATAAAAGTGAACCTGGAATTTTATACATGTTAAAACTGTCACTGGGATAAGAAATGAGAACTATCATTTTAATCTTAAAAGCTTTTTGGAGGCAGAATAATAGTGCTCTCCTAACTGTCCTTAAAAGGTTATGTGTTTTTCTCATTTTTAACACTGGAAAACTTGATGCAGTTTTGATGACACTGCTCCCTGCTATGGGATAAAATAATCAAGATTCTAAAAGAAGACATAATCTTTGAAGAGTGGATTTTTTTTTCTGTTACCCAAAGGACGTCAGAGTTTTCTGTAGTATATTAATTCTGCTCAAAGACATGAAAATGTTATTCTTAAACATGAGTAAGAAATGGGTGTAGAAATCATAAAGTAGTGAAGAAACTCTGCATGTGGCAGATAGTCTGAAACAGTGTATTTACTCACTAAAGGTGTTGATTAACAGTATCTGAATCCATATATGAGAGGAGTTAAACATTTACTTGGAATTGTTATGACCTTGATGAGGTGCTTGTACAGCAAACATTAAATTGTTTTGAATTTAGTAGTTCTCTTGTAATAAATCACTTGGTAGTGGAAACTGAACTAATTGGCTTTGGTCCTCTTGTTCTTCAGCATCTTAGAACTGGTGGGCTCTTGGCTGTGTCTCTGCACAAAAGTGGTTGGGTGTTCCTGTTCCTTGAGGTCCCAATTTGCCAACTTTAGTACTCAGTTAAACTGGCTCACTAAACTAGTGATACGACTGAATGTACCATTGCAGGGCACCTTAATGTCCAGAGCAGTTCTGTGTCACCACTGGTGACCACAGAGAGACCCACGTGGAAAAGTTAAGAACAGGGCAAAATATATAAACACTTCCAGTTCGGGGAGTTGCACAGGTTTGTTTGTTTAATAAGCCTGAATGGATCTGTGTTCCCAATGCCTGTCTCCCTTTAAGGTGAGAGAAAGTTCTCACATCCCTGGTGTCCTTTGGCAAGTGAGATTTATGCTGCCCTTATTTGCAGGAAGGGTTGCTGCTGTCAAGAATTGCTTAAAGGTTTGAAGATAAAGTTGCCTGAATTCTCAGGTTTATTATTCAGTGTTTTTGAACCTCTTCAAGCTTGATGTATGAAACAGTGCGTCAGGGTTATTTTTATAGGGGTTATGTCATGTTATAGAAGTTTAGATCTAGATCTAAATTGTAAAACTCAGAATAATCTTGCTTTTAATCCTGAGTTTCTTGTGAAGCTAAGCATTGTCTCCTTGTTGGTAGATTTGGCTGAAAACTCTATGGAGTTACCCTGATTATTCCCCCTGTCCCAGCTTCTTCTGATTTCCTTAATCATTACAAAAGAATACACAATAATAATTTTGATCTTATTTTTCTCACTTACGTGTTTTCATATAGATGCAGGGTGGTTCTAAGTGCTCCAGAGAAGCTGAGTTCTTGTGTATTTGCTAAGAAAGCATCGTTTTTCATAATCTGGTGGTGCCAAGATACTTCTAGAGTTTGTAATTTCTAAGACATGATGGGGTCATTAAGATTTTTAGTAGCATGTGTTTAATAAATCTGGCTTTTTGATGCATGTGCTTTGGTGGGGTATAAGGGCTCATCTAATTCCTGAGTGTTTAAAGAATGGAATAAAAAGCTCATTGGTTTTATCAGGAAAGATTGAACTGTCCATCAAAAGGAAGAAAAGTGGGAAAGCATGAAGCACTCAGAATAAAATTACCTTGGTTGTTAGTTTGGTTAGTGAAGGAGAGCAGAATGCTTTGGTTTTGTTCTGGATGAAGTTTTACAGGTTAATTGGTTTTTGTGTTGAGACTGAACAGCTCACAAAGGCAGTAACTTGGTTACAGGGAAAGGGACAAAGATGTTGTTTGCTGAAGGTTGGCTTAATGTCAAAATGTATGTGAACAGTGAAAGGAAGTTCATCCCAAACTAAAGTTCAAGTACCTTCTATAGCCAACAGCATGAACGAAGGAGCAAGGAAGCAATGGATTCTCCATCTCAGAATTTTTCAATTTAAATCCTTTATGGAAGAGAGCCTTGGTCAGGGATAGATGACTGGAGTTATTATGGGAGCACTGCCTTGGTACTCACACAGCTTGTGCTCCGTAGGAGTATAGAAGGATTAGCAATAAGTTCCTTTGGCTTTTGATCCATGTTAAGTAGGCACAGCTAACCTAAAGGGCTGATATGTTGTGCAATAATACTAAGTAAAATAGGCTGGTAACTGATGGTAGGTTAAGATTGAGTAACTTCTGTAAAGGTGTATTTTTTTCAGAATTAGGTAAAAAAGAACCCCGAAGCTCTTACCAGCCATCTTAGCATGAAATGATGAAAGCTTTTTACTGAAGCATTTTATTTTTTGGAGATTTGTATGAGATTGGTGTAATAAAAATAATAACAATTAATCAAGATGATGACTTTGTAATAATTAACACAAATGTGTAATTTTAATTTTTCTTTTTTTTTTCCAGCTCCGGTTGTTAACCGATACAACAGAAGAGTATCAGGTATGGTTTCTTTTTTAAGAGTTTAAAGTTTCTGAAATAGTTTTAAAATGTGTATTTGACTAAAAAAATTGCATTAAAAATGACCTGACCTTTATCACTGCCTTATTTGTCATAATCCTTGCAGTATTTTTACTTGAAAGAATGATAATTGCTTCTTAATTCACTGTAGACACTAATGGGCAACACTCAGAGTAGTTTAGAAAACAGTTCTATGGATGATCACGGACTATTGAAGCAACTTCAGCAGTAGCAATGCTTCTGGCCATAAAAACTTGTCAGAAGTTTTATACAGCATAGCATAATTTGCCATAATTATTTTGCAGGAAAATGAAACAGTGGCAGTGTTTTCCAGCTGTACCACATCTCCTAAACTTCCATGTTGCTAAGAATTTTATCTCTGGTTAGAATACAAAATAGGGGGGGAGGAGTGCCCCCTTTCTGCATTGTTTGAGCCTTTTGCTTGAGCAACTGATATTTAAAGTTGTTGAATTAGTGGCTGTTCACTTGTTCTAGAGACACAGGTTATACTCTTTTATTTGTTTGTTTTCTATCTCAACCAATATTAAATGCTTTAATGAGAAGCTGTTATTCCCAACAAATTCTTTTAGAAGTCGCTTTTTGAAGAGTATCACGTGAACAAAATGTTATGTGAGGATGAGAAGGTACTGCATTATTTTTTCATTTGAGGTGCAGTGTGAATTGCTTTGCATGTGTTACTTTCTTTGTCTTCAAATATTTAACTAACATTTAGCTGGCCTAGGAAGTTGTTGTTTGGTGGAACCGAAAACTCCAGTTTTCAATTCAGGTCTACTCAGTTTGTAATCTGTGTGTATGATCTGACATGTTCTTGGGTATGTTAGTTATGGTGGGGCATTGTTGATTTTATATATATATATGGTATATAAATAAATGTAAGATAAATACATGTTTATGTGCAGATTGTCCTTATGTAGTTCACTTGCTTTACTGCTGGTTGCTTGGATGTGATTAAGGGTATGATTGTGTTATTTATTACCTACAAATAGGTAACTGAGTATAACGAGAATTTCACAACTCTTAAAAAATGACAGTGCTGGTAGTTTTGATCTATTATTACATGAGAAATTTAGGCAGGACAGAACTGTATGTTGAATAATGGAGTTTGATACTCTGATAGTAAATATTGAAAGTCATATATTGTAGAAAATCTGGAGGGGCCCAAGACATTTTAATTTCTCTGCTAATTAAACTAATCCATCCTGGAACCTGCTGATGGAGTAAAATCATACAAATGAGAAGTGAATATATCTCAGATTTAAATTTAAATAAAGGCTGAATTATTCCCAAAAGTTAAAAATTGAGCTTTAATCAGAAGGCATTTGTAATCTTTTTGACTTTTCAATACTGAAATGTAATGTTGGTGCTTACGTAGTACTGAGCTGCTCCTAGTTAAAAACCAGGTTTAGTCATTTCAGGAGGTCTAAAGGTTAATGTGAACAACTAAACAGCAAATGTAAAATTGAATTGCTAACTTGTGCAATTAGATTAAGGAAGACTGTTTAGTTGCTTAATAATGGTGCTGCTTCAGGAAGAGCTAGAATAATTCAGAGTTTACAGTTCATGTTAGAATTGTCATGGAGACAAACAATAATAGAATATATATATATATTACTACTGTGTGTTAAATATTTTTTTTATTGTGAAAAGTTCTCCAGTTTCTCTCTCCATACACTGCATAGGTCACGATCAGCGTGGGATTTGTTAAAATGCAAAGGCGATGCAAACAGCATCCATGTGTGCACAAAGAGATGCTGTTTGCCTACTCTTGGCAGGAAAAGTAGAGAAACCTACTGGTTTGGGGTGGGGGGGAGTTGTTTGGTGGTTTTTTTGCACTCCATACCTGCTGTGTGTGTCAAGAAGTTACCCAGCTAGGAAGGAGACTGGCAGGGCTCTGCTGGGGCACTGAACTCAGCCCCCTGCCATTCAACCACATTTTACAATCCCTTGCATAAAATGAGTGACTCGTTTGCTGGTTTTGGTGCTCTGGATTTGATTTGGTTTCCTTGTTAGGTACTTAAGGTTTTAAGCAATTTTTCATTCTGCAATTAATAAAAATAATGCAAATAATGAAATCATAATAAAAAGATAGCTTTTGCCTTTATAAACCAACAAATAACAGCGAATACCAAACCAACATTGCCTTACAGATTACTCAGCGTAGTATCTAAATGTTTCTGGTTTTAACTAATTAAGTAAAGCAGAACAAACCATGGAGAAGAAAAGCTGTCACATAATTCTTTTTGTAATTGCATTTAGTGTGTTCTTTTCTAGTCTTCTCTTCAGAGGAGCTTTCTGCTCGTCTGTGTTGAACCCTTGTCAGTCCGAGCAGCTATTGCCATGTTTCCAGTGCTGTGTATATTTGTAAGGGGAGTGAAGAGCAGAGTTAAGTTGCTTGTTGCTATCAAAATTTACATGCTCAAAATTGTAGATCTACAGAGAAGAATTTAAAAACTAGCATGAGGCATATCAGAGAAAATATTTAAAATCTGGCTGCCTAGGGAATTATGGCATTGCTCTCATTTTTCACTAGGTCAAAAATGAAAGGAAAAATATAATTTTAATTAAAGGAGACGTTGATAAAGTAATCGACTACATTATACATACAGTGTAGGACAGGCTAACAGTTGTTCTGGTAAACTCTTTCAACTAGAGATATGTCCTTGGAGAGTAACAATTGTTTATTATGCTCTTGTATACATAACAGTTACTTCTAAATTGCTTTATTAATGTCCTCAATCTTAAATTTGGAGTGTTTACTACTGGTCAGTTGTGATTAGCTGCCTGCAGATAACAGGATTATCATGATTCTCTTGGTGCACCTAATGCAAATTCTAGCTATACATAAACCCATAGAATAAACTTGTAATGATTACTAAATTTTCATTTAGGTGTTTATTTTTAGTTATGAAACATCTAAACTGTTCTGGAAAATACTGCCAGTATTGTAAATATTTATCTGTCATTCTAAAAGACTTACTCAAAATGTGAGTTCTCTGTTGGTCAGGAATTTTATTTTTGCACTTCTTGAAAAACTTGAGCAAATTAGATTACCTCTAGCTTATGCAGTCCTACAGTAAAATACTTCAAATCAGGACTTAAGAAAACTGCTTGACAAATGGTAGCCTATTAGAAAGGTCAAGCTGACCTTGTACAATAAAACATACTTTGTCTATATTCTTTTTGTCCAAAAGAAGAATTAATTTTATTTCTACCATTCTCAAATTATTGACCAAAAGTGATACTGCTTTTATATCCTGTAAGTGGTGGTGGCACAGCCTCACCATACCACTTCTTCTTTCTAAACCTGTAGTATTGAGAACATAGGGATTCATTCTGCTCTTTTGTGCTTCCCATTTCTTTAACATTTGTTGCTATTTCATCCCCCAGGCTGAGGTGCTTCCTGAGGGGGAGGGATGGTGTTGCCTTGTGTGCCTTTAAATTCTGCCAAACGGTTCGGCAGCTGTAAAGGCTCTGCAGGGAATCCTGTTTGCTCCTTGACCAGAGAAACTTGGCTTTTTGTGCCGGCCAGAGGTTCAGCCAGCAAAGCAGGGATCTGTGGATGGGATAGTGAGAAACCCCATGGCCTGTGCAGGAGGGTCATCCTGGAAAAGGGGGGCTTATCTAATCGTGTTCAGGGAATTATTTATAGAAGTGCAGAGTGGTAAAGTAGTGTTCTCATGAAGAGAAACAGCCTTTTCCAGGGAACACTAGGAGGGAGAAGGAGAAATGAGGACTTGATGTTCCCCTATAAACCAATCTAGTAAATAGGTGGCTTGTGCGTGGCACGTTGGCCGTGTAACGTGTTGAGGTCCATGATGTGCACACAAACCCCAGCGTCGCTCAGCTCCGATTTGTGTACTAGCTGGTGCCTGGCTGGATGAAAATACTCCTGTTTGCAAAATCATAAGCTATCCCTATGTAGAAACTAAAAAGGAAAAAAACACCTCACTAAATCTGAAAACCTCCTAACTATAGACTGCCACAGACTGTGGTGCCATGGGCAATTTCAGTGCTAATTACCCAGCAGACCAGTAGTCTTGCTGCTGCTTTAAGTGAATTAGCAATGTCTGAGCCTTCTGCCAGTGTAACCCATCTGCCCAGGCTTGGATTGGATGGTCTAAAACCCATATAGATTCCTTCCTCCCAAGAATTCCTACTTGCTTCATTACATTCCTTGATCTTTCCCCAAGCATACGGGCTCCTGACAAACTTAATTCTGTTAATCACTTCATTTTCTGTAATGCAAGAGACTGCAGAGCACACCAGGGAGTATCTCAGCCCTTGGTTAGTGGCTACAAGGTGCAGGGAGGTGGGAGAAATCAGTGATACCTCCTTTCTCAAGTAATAATATTAAAGCTATTTCGAAGCCAGAGGAAGAGAGCATGGATAATTGTCCCACTACTGATATGCAACATTGAAGAGAATTTTGCTGCTGGCAGGATATGAATGAAAGTTAATTGTGTTTTTGGAATGAAGAGTGTGACGCCCACTACAGTCTCACTTGTGCATAGTTTCTCCTCTTTTAGTTTAAGCATATTTCAATAAAGTTTTTTGCTAGATTTCTGTATTGCCTTTTCTAGACACCTTTAATTCATTCCACAGAACACCCACTCTCCAGCAGACTTGCTGATATCTCCTTGGGATAGGAAAAAGCTGACAAAATATGACACCCATACCATATACATGTGACAGAAGGTTTTAATCTTTTTTCTCTAATTATTTCTGTTTGTCTCAGTGACCTGTTATAATATATCTCTCTTGCATGTGTCTGTACTCCCTCCTGGAGTCTTCCTTTGGCCTCAGTGGGATAGGAATGACACTTTCTGGCTTTTTCTTTCCTCATAACATGAAATTCCATAAGAAGCCTTGTATGACTGTTGGTTCTTCCAAGTCACTGAGTCTTCTCTGTTTTGTCAATGGTGGGGACTCCTTACCTTGAGCTCTTCATTAGTCTGGCTCCTGCCAAAAATGAGCAATCATCTCATAAATTACATATGTCTTTAAAGTCTGGTATCTCTCTGAGCTTTCTAGTGAGATACATAATTTTCTTCACATCCTGGCAAGTTGAGATGTCAGGATATGATAATATTACACATAGTAAATTCTTTTTCATAGCTTTTAGCCTTTAAAAATGACAACTTAAAATAAATAAATAAATTTTCTAATAAAGTTTTTGTGTTAATTATTGCCACACAGCATGTTAGCATTTGGTAAAGAATACTATCTTGGGATCCTATTAAATTTGGACATCTAAATAGTAGCTATGAAGCAAAAGGCTTCACTTTTCTTGGGAGGTTGTTTTGAGTATTTTCTCCTGCAGGATACTATCTACTACATCAGTGATAGAATCTCATCACTTGAAATCATTCAAAGGAGGAAGACTGAGTGGTGACTTTTTCTGTGCTATTCTCTTTGCTTTATACTTATCAGACTATCTGACAATCAGAGGATGACTTGAAAATCATGATCTGGTTTCTTCTCTCGTAGCTGTTTAATGAATTTCAGTATTGATTATTCACTATCTTACAAAACTGATGGCATAATAACTTCTGCTGAAAGGTTTTCAGGCAGGTGATAAATGGTAAAGACTTTTGAGTTCAAAAATTCACATTTGTACAAATGGCACAAACAGTTTTCCTGTATCAACAACCTGATGCTTCTATGATTTTTTTTTTTTGCTAGCCCTGCTGATTGCACAACTGATATCATAACTAGAGTGAAAATAATTCATTTTGAAAAATGTTGATATGAGCAAAAGCCAACCATGTGGGATGACAGATGAAAGTGGTGATAAATTGTGTGGGTGCTTCTCCTGTAAGAAAGTGTCTGAATCATTATTCATTAAACAAAAAAGCTTGTTTTCTCTGTTTGCAATATTGGGACTTATTTAAAAATTCCTGGCATGTGATTGACATCCAGTGAATAATGAAAAGCTTATTTTTGGAAATTAACAGTCGTGACTTCACAATTACTTGGATTTTACAGTGTTGTGAATAATTGTAATTCTGATCAGGGTTTTTTTCTGACATAAAGAGAAATACACTACAGTGAGCATCCTTATTTAAAACTTTAAGTCAGTGAAATACCTGGTCAGATGAATTCTGATCCAATCTACTCAATGCACATAAGTGCTACAGTAGAGGAGAATTAATTCGGGTTTTGTCTTTTTGATTTATTCTTTCTAAATAACGGTTCATGCTTAGAGTGTCACAAAACAATGAAAAGTTGCTCATCTGATGTCAAATGTTTTAACTTAAATCAGTGCTTATTAATCAGGAGCAAAAGTATAGCTGTGCACATTTTTAAGCAATTAATGCAGTATGGATCAGTTTTCCAAAAGTATTCAAGTAGCAAAAGGTGCAAGTGATTAACTTCCATTAATAGTTTTACATTAAAAATCTTTAAAAAGCTTACATAAATGCTAGTCTGTATCTTTAGATACATAAATACTTTTGAATATATCAGCCTTCAGCTGATTGTTTAAATAAAATTTAATTATCTCACTTTTTGATGGGTTGGAATTTCTCTTCTTTTGTGTGATGAAAAAGAGAATAGCTTTTTTTTATTATTATTTTTGATTTGAATTCAAGCTGGTTTTCAACAATTGAAGCCCAAATAAAAATATTCCTTCATGGTTTGTTGTGCACAAGAGGCTGAAAGCAAACACACCAGAGGAGATCTCAAAATGCCTGTCACAATACAGGCTGAAAGGGCAGTTTTATACCTAGTGCAAAACATGGTGCTGTGATGTACATCTGTGGAGTTACCCAGGGAGTTAGATGAGATTTGTGTTTTTTCTAGTGAGTATATAAGGCAGCAGTTTATCTCTTTTTTAGTATAAAATTTTAGACAAAGTCATAAATGTTTTTATGCTCTTAATACACTCATGCAACTTTAGGTTGCTGTTACTTCAGATTAATTGTGAAATGGGTTGAATAGTCCATGTAGAACAGAAAAGCTTAAACATGATTTAGATATGAAAGGATATCCCATATATTTTCAGAAGCCTCATTTTCAACACCAGAACACCGTGATGAGACTGTGCATACTCCAAATAATGCAAACCTTTACTAGAATACTAAAAAACTCACTACAGGGAATATAATGGCAATATGAAAACTCACTACAGGAAATTTGAAAGCAATCTCAGGAAGTGCTGTGAGCACTTTAAATGCTCTCTTTTAAAGGAGACTTAAATCAGCCACTTTGGGACGTGGCTTGTGTGTGGATACTTGGCTGCCCAAGGCACTTACCTGATTTGGGTTAGTGTGTCTAAATGAGTGTGTTTCCCATGTCTCCAAAACTTGGGAGAGGAAGGAGCGTAATCTTCTTAAACCCGCTCATGTTCTCTAATGGAAAAGCACAAAACTAAGTGGTCAGAAATAAAGCACACAAGTTCCAGGTGATGAATTTCTGCCCAATATTAGTCTTTTGCCAGCCCACCTCATCTGTGTATTTCCAATGAAGGGGGAATCCATTTGTTCAGTGAGCCACTGAAGTGCAGAGTTGGCTCATCCTGGAGATGAGTTGCATCAAGTGACAGGGTTACACCTTCCCCATGAATGGGGGGACCTACTGGGTTTTTCTTCAGGGAGTCAGACAGTAGGTTCCCACATTTCTTGTTTTGCCTGTGTGCCAGGAAAGGAAGGAGTTGTTTCCAAGCACAGGGACCTGGGGGCTTCCACATCATTCCTCTGCACAAAACCCTTGTGTGTCAAAGCCGTGCTAGTTTTGTGTTGTTCCCTGTTGCTCCAGGTAAATAGGTATTACTTGTTCAGTTGAGGGTAGTGGGATTTTTAATATATTTGGATGTTCTCTAGAAATCTTTAAAAATCGTATTTAAGTTGCTGAACTTTTAATTTCAGGAATGTCTTCTAAACACTTTGACATCCTTCAATTCTCTGTCACGATAGATGTCAGAAAGATGTGGGTAATTTTAATTGCTAAATGAAATTTTAGGACTCTGCTCTAACACAGAAGCGCTTCAGTGCACTTTTTCCCAAGATGCTGGAAGTGCTTTTAAAATATTATGTGCCTTACTCCAGGTTTAGCAATTCACATAGCAGAATTGTGAGTATAAAACCAAATTATGCCTTGATCTGGAAACTGAAAGCAAATTTCTTATTTCTAGACTTGAAAAACACTTGTCCTATTTTATTCCTCAGCTAGATTATCTCTTCTATCTACTGTTTACAACTAAAAGCCTGTAAGATACATGCTTTTTTTGGGGCGAAGGTGTATATTTGAGCCATTTCTTGGAACTTGTGCTGTTTTGATGTAAACTGAATGTAAAATGAACGTTCTCCCTGCTGTTTTTAACTCAGAGAAAGTATCGCTGTGTTTATCAGGCATATAAACATTACTGGTGCTTGATTTCTGGATTTATCTGCCTTGCTTACGTAACACATTTGGGAATGTGTTAAGAGTTATGTGATGGGCTAAACCAGAAGATCATTAAAGCAGGAGGGTTGCTTCTACAATTGTGAATCTGGGTGCTCTGAAATAGTAGTAGCATCATGTTTTCCAGGAGACCTTTTTTATGGCTGACTATCTCATCGGTAAGGCTCTCTTAGAAGGCTTGAACAAGGTCAGCAGCATGTTTATCCTTTTCAGTCTTCTGATTTCTTAACTTGCAAGAATAAAGCTTGCTTCATATGAATTTCCCAGGCTTCACTATGTGGAATAATATATAACTCTAAAATACCTCGCTGCTGTTTTGAGATTTCTGTTTAAATGTAGCAAAGGGAATTGGAAACAGAAGTAGCAAATTGTAAATTACTATTTTAAGATTGAAAGGACAATATTTTGGGTTTGGTTGTTACCGTGTCAGAGCTGTGAACTCCCTTGATCAGCCACAGGGAAAACTTTCATATTTTTAGTTAGTCCTCTACCATGATCAATGTATTTTTTTATGTTTTAGTTTTCGTGCAGACTCACCTCTTACTGCAAGGCCCAGAGCACATGAGTGTCTGATGGGATGCTGGGCTCTCTTGTTGTGAATTGAGACATGGAAACCAAAAGTGTGGGAGCCCTAGTTGTGGTTTAGCAGGTGATTCTGCGAAATCAGGTGATACTGTCCCTCAGCTCCTCCAGGTGTACAGGAGACAGGCTACTTTCAGAGTGCTGAATTTTGTCACCAGAGTGCTTTCATCATAAATCCTGGCAGTTATGGGTTTTCAAATTATCAAAAATTGGAATCTAGGAGTTATGTAGAATTAGTGGTGTCTGTGCACCCCTGTGTATTTAGATGATCTAGATGCATTTTATTCAGTATTTTTTGCCATTGTTTTAGCCTGTGAAACACAGAAGCCTTATGAATTTATTATTATTTTCCTCCAGCACCTGGGGTGAGGTGGGAGGGTATGACCCTTTAACCATGTGTGAGCATGCAAAGTGGAAGGATAAGCTAAAACAGTTTGCATAACTCATACATAAAGGCATTAAGTAAAAGTTGTGCCTCTATAGCAACTACAGGCAACTACATGAAGCAAATGCAATGATAAACAGCTGTTGGTTTAAAAAAAAAAAATAAAAAGGCAAATGTCATGTTTATCTGGTTGTACCAAAGAGATGGAGTAGAAGTGCTTAAGAGAATTCTGTCTCCAGTGCTGCATTGGCACAAGTTTTTTGTTTTAATTGCTCTGAGTAGGAGGAGGATTTAAACAAAGACATGCGGGCTGAGGATTGTCTTCTGAAGTTTTGTTGCAGTTCAGTAGGACCTTCCCTCCCTAATGTGCCTCTTAGTTGATAGGGAATGGCTTTCCCTAACAGATCCCTGGAGCAGATTCCCAAATGTGCTGTGGTCTATGGTTTGTCTAGAGCTGTGTCTCTGAGTCAGTTCACTGGGGCAGTTTCCAGGCCGGATCCTGTGTGTGGCAGAGTGAGTTAAGCAAAACAAAACAAAAAAAACAATGCTTAACAAAGCCTACCTAGAAATAATAATTAAGTAGGAATGCATTGTATCATGTTAAAAGTGCTTGATGTTTGTCTTTAAATCTAGTTGAAGCAGTATTGTCTGCATGTAATACTTTCATTACATGTGCCTAAAGATATGAATCTAAGAGACCGTGATTATTTACTTTCCGTTTATTATTCGAGGTCTTTCATCATGAAAGTTCTCGTTTGCCCCTAGGGAAATGTAATTTTAAATACTTTGCCAAATCTTCCTGTAGCGTGAAAAAAAATTTGATTTGTTGCTGCATCATTTCAATAGCTGTTCTGTTGTAATGAATTGTCTAAATTTTTTTTCTCTACATCTGATGATAAAGCCTTTTAAAGAAATACTTAAAACTGTATTTTTATTAATCTCTATTAATGTAATAAGAACATTTGAAAAAAGCATTATTCAGAATATATTAAACCAATGTACCTATGGCAATGGTTGTTGACCAGTTGTAATTTTAAAGGGCTTATTGTGTTGCCTGTACTGGATGCATCTTGGGAGAAAAGGTGTCTGTGCATGTAAAGTCGGATTTCTTGCAAAGGAAACACCCACATTGTCATAAAAGATGGCATTTATAATTGATTGTGCAGTCTGTTCTGAGCTCATGACTGAAACATAATATGAAGTAGGAGTGTGTGACAATGGCATCACGGTTTTGTCACAAGCCATTGTCACCAGAACTGTTGCATTTCTGTTTTGACTGAAATAAAACAAGCTGGAGAAGTCTGATTTAGGTAACACTGCTGGAAAGTACGTAATCAGACTGAGGGAATGGTTATCAAAGGTTTCTAAAGGCAAGGATAGCAAGCCCTGTAACACACCATGCACGTCTCTGAGGTGCCCCAGCCTCCTTGGGCAAAAGCATTTATCCAGGATTGTGCCTTGGGGCAGCCTGTGAGCTGTTTCACTATTCTGTTGAAGTAGTGGGCCTTGAGGAACATCATCCACATCAGAGATGGGCATTTTCAAGTTGAATCTGGGCTGAAAATGAAGCTTTGGATAAGGCAGGTGAACACTTTCAACTTTTTGCTGTGTTGTGCAATAGCAGAGACAACACCGGCTTTTCACAGAGCTGGGTGAAACAGTGCAGGGTTTTAAGGCCTCACAGGCTCTGTCAGTGTCTCACAGGCTTCTTTACCTGACAGAGTGATCTGTGCAGCTTTCCAGCCTGAGCAGGCTTTGAGCCCAAGTGTGGAGCTGTGCCTGAACCTGTAATCTGGGCTGGACTGAGCTGGTTTGGCACAGCTACGCCGAGTGACTTCATAGTTAATCTGTAACACAGAACAACGCTGCCTGTGAAGAACTGAATTGATTTTACTTTAATTTCCTTTTCATTTAAATGACATTTGAAGCCATTTCAAGAACCAAAAATCCATTCTTTTCCTTTGCTACTGAAATTCATTATTTCTAAATATTTCTCAACTGAAAAATCCTACATTTGATTTGACATACATGTCCATGCAACTGGTTGTATGTTTGAATATTCTGCATTGGGATTTGACAAACATTTGAGGCAGTGTTGTTTTCTCAAGTCCTGATCATTGTAAATCGTGTCTCAGTTATGCCTCTATAAGAATTAAGAATGAAGTCAGGAGGTGGTACTGCTGTGGATTATCCTGCATCTGGGGGTTGTCATGTGGCACATAAAGTAAAAGAGAATGACCAGTCTAATAAGACTCAAGATCTGAGTTTTGGGCTGATGCAACAACATTCATTTTGAGAAAAAAATAACATTTGATTTCAGTCTGTTCTCATTAGTGAATTGAAGGCTGAAACAGCTGATTTTTCTTGCATATGGCTTAACTGTTCTTCAGGTTCCAGTGTTGCTTTTCACTCTGTCATAAATGTGAAAATGGTTCAGGTGCTGCAGATGGGTGCAGGTTCTGTTTCCCACTTGCTGGATCGAGGTATGAATCTGTCGTCTGCTTTGACATGGTGAGATCTTTCACTTGGGAATCAAAGTGCAATTTCTAAAACAAAAAGTACTGAGCTAACCAGCAACAGAAGTGAGAGGAAACTTGAATTTGTTTCTCAAGTGCAGAAAATCACGTTGAGCTGTGCCAGCAAAGACCTATGTATAAGTGCTGTTTAAGCTTCCTAATTCATCTGACGACATCATTTTGAAGTGCAACTCAGCTGTCAAAGAGGGAATGACAAGACCCTGGAAATGGTCACCTTTCCAGCTGGCATATTGCTCCCAGAAGAGGCTTTGCATCTGTCCCTTGAGAGACAGACGTGAAATGTTTGAAGCTTTGACAAACTCAAATGCAAAGAACGTCGCAATAAATGTATTATAAGATTAGTCACCTGAATAAATAACTGGAAAAGTGGTTCTGCACGTACTACTCTGCGTGGATTTTTATTAATGGGGCTGATAGGATCAGCTGGAGGTGATACATCCTCATAAGTAAGGAAGCATGAGTAGGATTTCACTCCAGAGTACAGAAGGTGCTATCCAAAATTGCAAAGAAAGTGTGACAGAGCATCTATTTGCTACTTGTTTCAATAGCAACAGAAGTATTAATAATGCATTCACCTTACATAAAACATAGAAGTTTAATTTCTTTCTTTTGTGTATGTCTGAAGGTATTCAGGCCTCAGCCTTTTGGCTGTTATTTTGAAGAAAACGAGCAGTGATCTCTCAGGGACCAGGATGGTGTGCTCTGTTTCTCTCAGAGGCTGTATTGGCTTGCCAGAGCTAAATGTTCAACTATTAGGCAGATTTGCAGAGTGCAAGGACTTTGATCTTGACAAAACTCATATTTTGCCAAACAGCATTATCTTGAGAGTGATTAAAACGTGCATAACAAAGGTGGTGTCTTGCTACTTCTCATTCTCTCCCCACCCTTTGCTTCCCCCTCAACCATCCACTGCTGATGTCGTTGCTGCCTCTACGAAGATCCTGGTTGCTTTCACATGCTGCCACCTGCATAACAAAGCAGCGATCGAGTTGTGTCATTTCTGAGCCTTCAGAAGTGTTAACAGATGTGCCTGTTCTTGAAAGCCAAAGAAGGTGCAGCATGAGAGAGACCTAAACTTGCTGTAGAAGCTGCAGGAGCTAAGAGAGACTAAATGTAGATGGTAGGATAAAAAGCTGAATTTCTGTCTTAAAGCTTCTTAAAATTGAAAACTGTTTTTTATGTTCCAAAGCTACTTGAGCTACGTGGGTAGACTTGGAAGCAAGCTTGGTCTGCATGATGTGAGCTGATAGAGCTGTAGTATTGGAAACACGTAACTGTGGTGTGCGTCACGCTGGTGTGTAACTTCCACTGATGGATTGGTGCTTTGTGTTTGCTCAAGGACAGAGTTGTGCTCAAAATCTCACATAGGAATGGTGTGATTTCAGAAGTCACTTCAGTTTATATCAAGAGCTTGTGAGCTTTAGGTTGCACATTAAGAAAAGCCTCTTCCCCAGGAGGGCTGTGGAGCAGGTCAGCAGAGAGATGTGCAATCTTTGCCTGGGGAGGTTTCCAGGTCAGCCCCAATCTGGCATTCCAAATAGCTCCCCATGGAGGGGGAGGTTGGACTGGATGACCTTTGGAGAGAGATCCCTTCCAACTACCATTTCAATGGGTCTGAAAAATGCTAGCAGCTCATTTCATCACGATAATCTTGTGAGAATAAGCTTGCCTTGGAGTATCTGCTTTGTTGAGATACTGAAATAGTTAATACATGAATTCAGTCATGTATCAAATAGTGGGTCAAGTACGTTTTCACTCTGTCAAGATGAAAGATCAGATATTTTTTCTTTGGGACTGGCTGTACTGTAACCCACAAATGAATAACCTTGAGGAGTCCTGAAATTCCATAGATTTCTGACAGGGATTGGCAGAGTTTAGGTAGTTACAGGGGTTCTTTTCAGCCAGAAGAATAACAAAGCAACACTGTTTGAGCACAGATATCATGAAACATTTTGAAGGAAAGGCTGACACACAGATACCAGCAGGTCATGTGTTCAACACTACAGACTTCCACAAGTGATTTACCAATTAAAAATAGCGGAAAGAAAAATTGGACATATTGAAACATAAACCATGGGATGGGTTTGATGTAATGTTTTCCTTTCCTTTGCATTAGTCATGTTTTAAAGTATTTGGAAAATGCTGTTGGTTGTTATGAGTAAGCTGAAAAGCTTTCTGTGGGATTTCCAGCATATCACAATATTAATTTAAGCTTGAAGTCAGAAATCATAATTTTTTCTCTCTCCCCTGTTTTAACTATCCCACAACAGATATGTTACATTAAGTGTTACAGCTCTGCCTGCAAGTACATGAAGGCCTGTCTATCAGAGTTGTCCTAAGTCCAAAATTTCTGCCCTATGCTTCTCCAGGGAAAAAGAAATTCCAGCAGGAGGTTGAAGAATGAAAAGTATAATGGGAAGGTTTTCTGTGTGACAGTATGGGAAGAAGTGTCCTTTTTGCCACATTTTTGTTGTATTTTTGTGGTGCCCAGTCATGGGCACTACAGAAGTAATTTTTAGTGATATGTAAGGAAAGGGCACCAAGTCCTAGGAAGATACATCCTTTGTGGCCATTTCATACTGAAGTTGCAGAGAATTGTGTTGCTTTGATTGCTGCTTGTTTTAATCTAAGGTTTTGCTCTGATGCTCTAGTTTTAACTGTGGTTATTAAATGCATTTTCCCAAGGAAATATTGAAGAGAATTTCCTGAATTCCAAAGCATTTTTTAACAATAGCTCCCCTGCAGCTGAGGCAGGAACAAAATCAAATTTGCAGCTTAATATTGAGAATTTGAATGATAGAATGATACAGTGAAGTGCAATGATCTCTGAATTCATAGGTACACGTCTTGAATGTGCTTTCAGAAATGTACAGAAGAGCATTTATAGTATATACTATAGTGCAAAATAGAGAATTGTACTCCAGTTCCTCATAAAATATGCTGGTTGTAAAAAATATAGTTTATTTAATCTCCAGTTTCACCATACTGTCCAAACCAAGGAGCCTTTTTTCTTAGAAAATGTTCCTTATTAGAAAATTCACAGCTTTGACAATAGACTTTGATCTTCACTGTAAAAAGGAAGGAGGAGGAAAGCTTTCACACCAAAATGCTAATAATGGTCTTTGTTAGTGCCTTTGTTTTGCATGTTAAGTGGATCAGCCTATCAGTCCAAGTTCTGCAGCTAGGCATCCACCTTCCCATAATCCAGTCATTTTTGAACTGTGGGGTGGACTATACTTTTATTCAGCAGGGAAGAACGCTGTTTATCCTTTGTAAAGTATCTGCCCTAAGTGTGGGTGGATCCCTCTGTTAAACTAAAAGCATGTGGTAGGTACACTGTCAATATATTGTTTCTGTATTGTTAAATGGGTTTATTGTATGAGTAATAATTACTCTTTAAATGTCTGATGCCTAATGATTGCATGATTGGATTTTTACATTGTGGTTTGTTAAGTGGAATGCTTGTGTTGTATTCCAGTCTCTTCACTCTCTCCAGGGAAGAAAGGAATTAAAATCCAATTTGTTAGGAAAGACCTATATCTTTTAGGTAAGGGAAAAAACCCCAAAACCAAAACACACAAACCCAAGCAAATCTTTCCTAGCAAATTATGCTGGACTTGTCCATTTTTATAGTCCTTTTGAAAGCATGGTGACAGGGTCAATAGACCTGTGTGCATTTTCAAATTATTTGCAAGTTGCTGAATTCTAGACTTTCTAGATTTCTTTTTTTAATCTGCTTATTTTTGTTTATACTTTGAGTCCATTCAGGGGTTAGATGTCATTGCAGTGAGCTTCTGGGCATTCTGCCAAGTCTTCAGTATTGTCAGAATCCTGGATAAAGTACAAAGAAAAATGCTTGTCTATGTTTCCTTGTAAAATTTTACAAATGGCCTATAGCCTCAGAAGTGAGACCACCTTGTTAAAGTAAGAGCACAGCTGGATGAGAACAGGACTGACTCCTCTTTCTCTGATTATCTGTACAGGTGGTTAGAATGTGCAGATCCCTTTGACATGTGAACACTGTAAATGTGCATGAATTAATAAGGAAATCTGAGCTAGAGCTGTTGGCAGCCACAGCGTCTGTGTTTAGTATCGTAAAACTGTGTAACAGTGTAACTGTTAAGATAAGTGAAGATAAGCCTTTTCTGAAGAATCAAAACCGTTTGAAATTTCAGCAGCTCACCATTATTGCCTCTTCCAATTGATCCTGTAGGTATAATGACACGTTTGGCAGAGCCTTGGCCCAGCGTTCTGCAGTGTGTGGTTTTCCACAGATGTTCTCATCCGTTTTAAAAAGATCACTTTGTGTAATTTTTGAAGTTGGTTTGAATCACCAATTGACATTTATTTGATTCAAATATAGTAAGATTTAGGAACATATGAGGGAGGGGACTAAATATTATCTTTGTCATAGAATATGCTGTGATCAAGCTGATTGTGGATTTCCTGGGTTAATTTTGGTGCAAACATTATTTCTCTGTATCAAAATATAAAAAATATAAAACTCCCAAAATATTGATACTTGCACATCTGACTTGAGGTGGAGTGAGTGCCTCATCCCTCCTTGTTCTCCTTTTTTTTTCCAGTGTGTTTTGCTCTGTACTTTGCACTGTAAAGAACAAAGCAGTGTAGCTGCAGTATTTTTCCACTGCATTTTAGAGAAGATGCTTGTAAATGAATCTGAATGGAGATTGTTATGCTTTGATACAAGTTGAAAGGAAATCTGTGTCTATGCTTCAGAGTACTTGCTAGGCAAGATTATTTTCTATTGTAAGTTACAGATATTTTTACATGACAGTCTGAGAACAGCCATGTTGTGCCTGCTCGGAGAACAGATAGAATTTAAGGCTCTGACATTATAATGACATAAAATTAAAAGTTATTTTGTTCTTTCTTTAGGAAAATCCAGAAGAAAGGTGTTTAATCTGATTGGTTTGCTGTTCTCATATAATTGCTTCTTTTTACTAATTTCCTCTCTCTTTTTCTTCCAAGTTTGTGCTGAAGCTTTCAATCCAGATGAAGAGGAAGAAGATACAGAACAAAGGGTGAGTGAGGAAGTAATTTCATGCATGGTTCTCTCTGCAGATTGACAGGCAGATGTCACTACGTTGCATTTTCCTACCACTTGTGCCTTTAGTGCTGAGCGTGGTGTGCTGATACTGACAAAGTGACATTGCTCTGAAATTTAGGGCCAACTTTGTCTCATGCACTTTTTCAGTCACTTCGCCTTTAATATAATTTTACTTCAGAGGACTGGAGAGCCGTGCTTAAGTCTAATATCTTTAAAATTTTGGATATTTTCCTCTAAATTATCTTAAAGGCTTGTTGAGGCAATTCCTTAAGCACCGATGCTGTTGAGAAGAATTAGTTAAGCTTTACCACAGCTGTTTCTTCATGGGTGCTTAAAATTTCTCACATGCTTTTTACTGCCTTTCTTGTCAAAGCAGTTCTGCCTGAGTAGGAGAAATACTTGGTTGAAATATTTTAAGTCTGGGGCCACCTGTTGTTTCGAAAGCTGGGAATTTCTAGGAATTGTGAATCCAGATACTGCAATTGTTTTTCTTCAGAGATGGTTTATGTGAGCAGATCCTGTAGCCTGCTTGGTGACAATCAGTGTTTTCTCTTTGGACTTCTGGTGTTCCTTTCCAGATTCCATTACAAGGATATCTACGCTTCTGCAATGAAAATCTAAGTCCAATTTAATCTCTTTTGAAAATAAAGATACTTCATATATAATTTTTATAATATAAAAATAGAAAGACTATGAGTGTGTCTGGTCATCCAAATATTTGTAAACTTGGATACATCAAAAGTCTTAATTTTCTTGACTGCTTACTCAATATTCAGTTTTCTTTTAAAATAAGGATCTGAGATCTGCTTCACTTTGGATAATGACTTTTTAGAAATACCTAGTAATGTAACTGATTGTTATTCCAGAAATAAGAAATGTTAATGTGGTGAATGTCAGGTAATTAATATTTTTATGTATATTTTCATAATTATCTCCTAACAAACACATATATAAACACTTCTATGATACAGTGAGTATCAATTCCTTTAACCTGATGAGAGTTTATAATTGGAAAGAAGTAGCAAAATATCTCAAACAGCAAAGCTTTATTTAAGTAATTTTGTTGAAAAAAACCATACTTCTTCAATAGTTAGATGGGCTGAAACTCCTGTATATCATATATCTTATAAACTGCCTGTATGCCAACAGTAAGTATATTGGGACTAATATAGCCAGAGTTTAGAAAGAAAACTGTTCACTTTTTCTTGTTTCAAGTGCTCAGACCTTGGCTGTGGCTGTGGCTGTGGCTGTGTTAGAAGGGAAAGGAATGGAAAAGGCATCATTTTGTTTCTTGTCTGTCCTGACTGTTATTTTGCAGGTGTTAATTGCCAACATAATATTTTTCTTATGTCTTTTTCATTCTGTAACGAATTTTATGTTTATATATAAATACTGTTTATGTAAACAGCAGAAAAAGAATGTATACTTTGACACTTAAATTGTGTTCTGCTTTTTCACTCTGAAGTGAAGATTCAGTCTGTCATCATATTTCTTTGTTGTCATGACAGTTCTGTTTTACTTTGTTTTAAAGGTAGTTCATCCAAAAACTGATGAACAGCGATGCCGACTGCAGGAGGCTTGTAAAGATATCCTGCTCTTCAAAAACCTAGATCAGGTAATAGCATTTTAAGGAAATCTTAAATGGAGTTGATTGTTTGTATGTACAGTTAATATCATGATCTAACAGTCCAGACACAGTTTTTAAAGACAAGAAAACAGGATTCTCTTGAAAAGATAGGGAACATTTTCAATATAGTGGTGCCTACAGATGCTGCAATGATAATTTCCAACCTCAGGAGTGCAGTAAATACTTCAAGTGCAGCATAAAGACTGCCTTGCGTGTTCATGCAGTGTATTTTTAGAAACTCAGCTGTGATCTACATCTTCAGCTTTGAACATCTGGTCATTGAAAATGCAGTGAAAGTATATTGTTAATGGGCTTGGGAATAACAAAGTTGGTAAAGCAGGTCAGCATCGAGGCAAGGCATTTATGTGGCATCATCTCTCTTGGCTTTCATAGCCTCCCTGGCTGTGCTGCCTGCAAAAAAAGAAAGTTTAGTCTTGGCTCATCAGGGAAATCCAGCTGGAGCCTGCTGTGCACACCAGTATTATCCCATTTTCTGTGTGTTTTCCCCATCTATACCTATCCCGTCTCATCTGGGGCTGGAATTGCAGGTTCTCTGAGATACAGACTATCTAAGGAAATAACTGTATAGAATCCTGGTCAGTACAGTCCTGGTCGTGACTGGGGCTCTTAGATGATGGCAGCACAGATAATTTACTGAAAGATCATGGTGCAGTTTCTGGACACACATATAATGAAATACACCTACCATTGACATGATTCCATGTGTGTCCATTGCAGTGAAGCTGTGTCAGATTATACCAAACATACATGTGTGCCTTGACACTCAAATGGTATGTAAAAATTGAGCCATTTGGACATAAATTTGAGATAATGTCTCTTCTGTGGTGGACGTGTCTATGTTTGTCTGCATTATTGAACTTACATTAATAAGCTGGAAATGAGTGAGGTGTCAGTAGAAATCAACATGTAATACCAGCGTTACTGGTATTTGCATACAGTAAAACTGATGCAGTGCATGTTGTGCTTCACTGTCCAGATCAAGTCAGATGAATTCACCATTGTCCAGCAGTGTATTTTCTGACAGGTTTGGGTTTTTCCCCGTCCTGCATGTTTTTTAGGAGCAGCTGTCTCAGGTCCTTGATGCCATGTTTGAGAGGAAGGTGAAACCTCAGGAACATGTGATTGACCAAGGTGATGATGGAGATAACTTCTATGTCGTTGAGCGGTAAGCAGCTGTGCCTGTGACATGTAGAGGATGTTTCTTTTCAGCTTCTTAAGAAAAGGAGTGTTTACTGCAGGACAGGTTTTGAAGGAAACCTTACTTTTTGCAGTCATTGCCTTCTCATGTGATCTTTCCAATTTCCCCTTAAGGCCTCCATTGACTTTTGGGTCAGTGGGACAATCAGACGTGACTGAGGTAGACATTTCAAACCAGCTGGGCTTTAACACGTTCTCTGAGACTGTGATAACACAAATACCACTTTCTCTGAGGGGAGAGCCACAGCATGAGCTTGCCTGTGATTTGTGCAGTTTGGGTTTTGTGCCCATCAGCATAGCACAACCTAAAACCAGCCATATTACACACTGTCTCTAGACCAGAATATGTTTTTTTCTGAAGAAAGGAGGCATAAAAGCAGCAGAAATAGCCATGTGGTAAAGGAAGGGATAGATGATTGTTTTCAGGAAGAAGAATACAGGAAGTAAAAATCCATGGTAATGGCAACCGTTGAACAACCTGGACTTTGTCCAGTTAGTTTTGATCACTGACTTCAGAGAGACTTGGGGTTGCTTTGCCTCTGTTGGTCATGGTACCTGCAGAGCTTAAGGTGCCATTCTGCAATTTCTTACATCAAGCAAATTCACATGGTAATTTTGGGGATCACATAAACAACAGGCATATAATAGATATACACGTGCACGCACATTTTGAGTATCTTCTACCCTTTTGGAAGAAATTCTGGCTAATGTTACTTTTAATCACTATATTTAAAGAATAATTAAGGACATGGATTTATTTCCTGCTGCAAAACTGTAATATTAAACGTAATATTACTGAGTGGTTTATAACTGTCTTTTGGAACACAGTCTTAGCAAACTGCTTTTTTGATGTGCTGTTATCTTGCTTATCACTGAAATAATGGCACCATTAATATTGCATGAAATACTTTCAGAGCAGTTTTTCAAGACCATGTGTTTCCTTTTGAATTGTCATTTATGCTGTGTTTAAGGAGTTTGTGAAAGAATTTCTAGGTTAGAAATGGTTCGTTTTAAATGATTCTTGTTTGTTTTAAGGACATTCCCCTCCCTGATTAGGGAAATTACTGAACATAGGGCTACTTCAAATATATTGACCATACACCCATTCCCCTGTCTTCTACCACACCATCCCATTAGCTTAGACCACTGCTCCATTTCTATACTCAGTTAGTATAGAAATGTATACCCTCAACTGCTCTGCCTCAGTTCAGTTCCATGTCTTTAGCTAGACAGGACAAGTTCCTTCTCTTGCCACGTTCACTGGGGGAGATCAGGCTGTCCCAGATAAGAGTAAGGTACTGCAGATCAGAACTTGTGGGAGCCAGAGCCACCAGCTCTGCAAAGATGAGATTCCATGCAGAGCAGTGGTTCCTAATTGTGAGGAAATTTAAACTCAGTTTGGGAGCCTCTAAAAAACGTTAGATACCATCAGCCTGTTTTAATTTGTTTCTGTGTAAGGCTTTTATCTTGTTGGTTACTAAAAGCTCTCTCTCTGCTATGAGTTTTAACCTAAAATAAAGAAGTGCAGTGGAACTTTATCTTAGATATTCAGGTAAATGCTTCTATGGTCTCTGTTCTACAGATGTAATGCTATTTCAAAACAGGTTTTTTTCTATTTGAGAGATAGTTGTGTTGGAAGTTTTCAGGCTTTTAAGTTTTTTGTTTTGTTTTACTTTCAAGTTAAATACACCAGTAACATAAATATGTTGACAAAAATATGAGGCTGTACAGTGAGGGAAATGAAACTCGGTGTTATCCAGTGACACAGTGTAGCAGCCTTTGCTGTGAACACTAATCAGCTGCAACTCTTGTTTGCTATTCAGTTATTAGAAAAGCTTCTACAGTTAGGAATTTTCAATCCTTTCTCCCTTTACAGTCCTCCATCTTTCACCCTCCGATTTTTCATGCAAAAGAATGGGAGGATACTGGTTCTTATGGAAAGCCACAGTCTTTCCACTTGTTTGCAGGTGCAAGTTCAAAGGATTCTGGCTCTTTCAAGGCATCGGTAGGCACGGCTTGTTACTCTGATATAAGTAATTAATGCCTGAATATCCTTGAGGATTAATTTCTTCCTGTCTAAGTGAACAGTGACTTTATGTTCTGTCACAGGCCTTTTTTTTTTTTCACAGAGTCTTCTGCTTGTGATACTTCCTCACCAGATCACTTGTGTCTGACTCTCTTTTACCATGTGCAGAGGGATAGCAGGCAGGGCAGATGCAACCTGAGGATGCAGCAACTATTTAGGGCCCTCTGCTCAGAGGGATGTGTTCCATGGCTGAACATTAGGATGCTCATTGCTGCTGAGGAGGCACCTGCGGAGTCTCTGCTGATTGAGCTGTCATCAGGAGGGGCAGCATTGGCCTCTGTTGTCTCTTGGAACAGACTGATCCACAGTCTTGCTGAGTTGCCCTCTTCTGCTTTTCTGCTTTTTTTTTAACTCGAGGTTTTATATTTTTTCATGTCAGTACTTTTCCTTTGAGTCCTTGGGCCCGTAACGATTACCATCTCAACAATTACACTTTGGTCTGTTTTTATTCTTCTTATCTTGCAGGGCTTTAGCTCACAGGCTGTCTCACAGTTTTCCCAATAAAACTGAGCCAAGGTCACCCAGTGTTACCTCACCAGTTCAGTTCTTGGGCCACAGGCAGCTGAATGCTTGGCTGAAGGTTACGTGCCTATAGTT
Organism: Platyrinchus mystaceus; assembly: GCA_035041135.1. Classification (NCBI taxonomy): domain Eukaryota; kingdom Metazoa; phylum Chordata; class Aves; order Passeriformes; family Tyrannidae; genus Platyrinchus; species Platyrinchus mystaceus. Next base: position 9,008,855 of record JAWWLV010000024.1, on the reverse strand, counting down.
ATTTGGAAATAAATGGCACTAGTAAGTGACTTTCAGGCTGAGGGGTGGGAAGAAGTTGTAGCTTTTGTTTGAGGTGTTCACAGATAACTCTTCTAGATCAAAAATACCCATGCTGTGAATTGACATTGTTAAAGATGATGAAACTACCTCTCACCCTGGTCAGAACAGCAATGTCAAAATACTGTGCAGAGAAAACTAAGTCATCCTGCCCATATCTATCAGGAGTGGAAAGCTTCATTAAGAGAGAATTAGTGTGAAAATAGTGTAGATAGAAGCAGCTGAGAATCATGCAGTTGGAAAGCTCAATAAAGCATATTCCATCTCACACAGCAATAAAAAGCCTATTTGTATAACAGCAGAAAGCTGTTTTTAAGATTTGTACTGGAATGTTGTCTAATAAAAAGTGTCTATTCGATTGTTTTCCAGGGGACTGTATGATATTGTTGTAGCAAAAGACAACCAGTCACGCTGCGTGGGCCGCTACGATAATCACGGCAGCTTTGGGGAACTGGCATTGATGTACAACACTCCTCGAGCTGCCACCATCGTTGCCACAACAGAGGGAGCCCTTTGGGGACTGGTAAGGAAAGGAAGTTTCTCTCATATGCATAATATTTTAAACAGTAACTCACCGTGTCCAGAGCTTCTCTTGGTATGGCTTCTCTGCTCACAGCTATTTTATCATGATCTGTTATCTCACTCCTGGCATGAGAGATCCGTCGTGCAAATCTTTTTGGCTGCCTTTCTAGAACAACTTGTCTGTAAAAACTATATTACTAGTTCTATCTGTCCCTTTATGGTTTTGCATTTGCTGTAATTGTAGCTTTTGTTAGGGAGGAAGAAAACCTGGTTCTGTTTTCATCCTGCAGAGGACAGTGGAGACATTAATGCACATTTTTTTAGGAGAGGGAAACAATATCTAAATGACGTTTTTGTTTTCCGCTTACTTTCCTACCATTTTGTCTGCTTTAAGGGTAATGGGAAGGTGTTAAATATCTTCTTGAGAATGTTAGTAATTTGAAGAGATCAGAAAACCACCTAAAGCTTTGTTTTCCTTCACAATAAACTGTCCTTGTCCCTCTTCTGTTACCTTGGAAGAGGTTCTCAGGTCAGCATGACCTATGAGATACCAAGCTTAAATGATGGTGTTGCTTTGTCTCTAGCCCAGCAGTGTTGAATGTGAAGCTGTAGACATTAGTTTCCTTTTTTAGTTCTTTTCTCTGTACTATTTGGATGGGGTTATTTTCACAGTGCTCTCTTACTCATCTGTGAGGGTTCGCATAATAAGTGGATTGTGCGATCAACGGAGCCTTTGAAGCCACAAGTGTTGTGTGCTGTCTGTGTGCCCGGGCTCCTCGGCAACTATCGCTGGGGGTTGGCCTTGTGTTGTGACCTTGATTGTAGGACTGATAAGCTGCTACAGTGGCAGGTGCTTATGCAATCTCAGCGCCTGCTGAGAGATCTGACTTCCCTTTTCTTTGTGAGCTGAAAGAAAAGAGTTTGGTAAATCAGCCAGGGAATAATGTCAGAATCTAATTTCTGGAAGAAGGCAGAACAAAGCAGCTAGCTACAAACTGAACTCATTCATAGAAGGAAGAAAGTAAGATGATGATTCTTTGTTTCGGTTTGCCTTTTATAAGTGCAGAAATCGGGTAAATTTTGGGTTTGCTTTTTCTATGATTACGTTCATATAATTAGAAAGGTGTAGTTGAACAAGGACCTCTTGCTAGTCATCTGTCCTGTGAATATTTTATTGACTTAGGCTGCGTTTTCCTGTCAAACCAGTTATTTCTTCCAGATATTCTGTTTGTTGCCATATTTCATTGTACTATTTTGTGCCTGATGTAATTTAAACATATTTTGATTAGTCTGCAGAAGTCATTGCTAAAGCTCGTGGGTTATCTGCCATTTAGGAAATGTCGATTACTCCTGCTGCATTGCAGGCTTTGGCCAACAGAAGCCTGAAAGGCTCAGGCACAAAGAAGTTATCACAGTGGGTCTCTTCTGGAGCAGGGAAATGTCCTCAGCCTTTGCTACTGAATGTGTCTGGGGGAAACCTCATGATCACACATGCTGCCTTCACAGCTCTGCCTTCTTTGTTCAAATGCTGCTGCTTCTCCTCCCTCACTGATATTCTCAAGCAAATAAATTCTGATTTTTTTATGCTTTTGCAATTCCCCTGACTGTTTCTGCACCTTTCTGCTTTTCCAAACACAAACATTTGATGACATTTCTACCAGTGAAGAATTTCTTTAAAAAAAAAAAAAAATCCCTTATGCTTTACCATCTCTTGTTCCCCTTTGGATAACAGTAATACCATCCTGCCTTTCATCTTTCACATCCTTCAACTTTTATGTTCCACTATTATCACCTCTATCAGTCCTTGTTTCAAGTTACAGATGTTTGCAGCTTGCATCCCATAGAAATGTTCACTTGAAAATACATCTTCACCTCAAAGTGTTGTTGCTTAGGTATCAGCTAATGGTTTTGGGCAATGAGCTCTGGAGGAATGGCTCTCAGGGCATTAGATGTTTCTGCTAATTTTTTTGGGGTACCATTTTCCTAACCAAACTCTTTTCCTCCTGCTTTTTGGTTTTGATTTTTACACTTACGGCCTTATCCTGTGTAAGGCAAACTCTGCAGCTCTGGCTCTGCTCGTGACCCAGCGCTGATCCCAACAGGGCGGGCGGTGACAGAGACACCCGGTGGGCAGGTGCCCTTCCCTTTAGCTGGACGTGCCGCTCGGTTGCAGCTCTCCCGAGGCCGTTCCCATCGGTGTTTGCCGGTGTCCCAGCCCATCTCTCCCGGCCGGGAAGGAATGCCGTTGTTCCCGCCGGGACACGGTGCTCCCGAGGCCGGTGCGGGGCTCGGCCGGGCCCGCAGCGCCGCCCAGTGGCCTTGGAGCGCAGCGCGGGGGCCGGCGGGGCCGGGCTGGGAGGGGGGATATTGCCCCCAAATTTGGGCTCCAAAAACACACCGAACAGTTTTTCCTCATGGAACACGTGGACAGGTGGCAGTTAGGAAGCGGTCCTTGTAAAAGCTGGCTCTCGGATCCGAGAAGGTGGAGGAGTGAACAAGCCTGCTGCTGTTCCATGTTCTGTTCCTGATATGTTTGAGAGCAGTGTAAATCTCCAACTTACTTTTGAAATCTATGGCTCAAGTAGAGAAGAATCCAATTTAGACTTAGTCCTGTAGTTGCCTTAAGTCTTGGAAATTCCAGTTTCCACTTCCGTCAGCAGAAATAGCAAAACTTCATTGTATGCAGAAGCATGAAAGATATTCACAAACAGGCAAAGAAAACCTCAAAACTCAACCCTGAGAAACAGTACAAGATAGACCAAAAGCTGAATTCCTAAATGCTTATCTGAGGAGGATCAGGTCATACAGCTCCCTGTTCTTCAATTGTTATTGCCAGAAGTGCTCTCAGAGGAGCTGTTGCAGTCACTGCTGTGGTGGATATGGTATCATTTTAACAGCTGGTTTCTCAACCCCAGCGTTTGCTGTAAATACTAGTTCATGTTTGTCAGTTCTTTAAACAGGGAACATTCAAGTGAAGAGAAATAATGTATTTCTCTGTGCTGTTTCTTGCAGGATCGAGTGACATTCAGAAGAATTATACTGAAAAACAACGCAAAGAAGAGGAAGACATATGAATTATTTATTGAGTCTGTGCCCCTTCTTAAATCCTTGGAGGTAAAGCTTCTCAGAGACATCTACATCAAATTCTTGCATTAGCAGTAGCTCCACAGTCATTGTTTCTGCTATGTCAGAAATCTGTGTGATTTTTGCTTAGAACAAAATATTAAGAGCCGCTTTGGTATCACATTTACTACACAACTTAATTTGCATTGTTGAAGTTGTACATTGCCTTTTTTTTCCCCAGACCTTTTATTCACAGTAAGCAATTTGATGATTTTTATCTGTCTGATTTTTCAGAAAAATCTTTCCACAACCCCTCCTCTCTCCTCAAAACAAAAAACAAAGTGCAGATTGGAAGTTAGGGCTGTGGTTTCCTTTGAGGGTGTGATGTTGAAGTAATGATACAGTCAGTGGGATATTTGGCCTTTATCAGCGACGAATGATTTTAAATTTGAGAGTGAGATGTGGGATGTAGTAGATCTTGCTTTAATCTTAACTGATATTCAGGAGGTAAATTAAGAATGGGCTGAAGGAGCTACCTGGGGACACAATGACAGGTGTCACAGAGTGTGTGGGGCACAGCTTCAGGAACAATGTGCCAGTTGTCACTTCTGTTGACTCAACCTGTATCTTCAGAGGGCGCTTGGAACCGACCAACCTGCTTTGACATTAATATGTGTCTGCCCTTGCCTTACACCATAATTTAGTTTTTCTTTGTGTTCTCATGATAAAAAAGTCTTTCTCATCATTTATCTTTAGTATTTGAGAAAAGCTCTTAATCCCTTTGGGAGAAGATTACAAAATTGCCAAGTATCATTAGGTGTGAATAACAACCTCTACTACAAATGATTTTGGACATATATTGTACTGTGGAAGGGGTAAATTACACAACACCTTCTTCCTCAGTGCCTGGCTTAAACTGGTTTCATCAATGTGACTTTTTTTCTTGAGAACAGAAATGACTCAAATATTTAAAGATACAGAAAAATAACTCATTAGCACTGGGATGGCTTTTTGCATGACACACTGCAGTTGAATCATGCGTGGACCAGATTTTGATTTCTCAAACATAGGCAAGATTAAGGTGCATTTGGGGAATGAATGGATTGATTACAACTGAATCATCTGTTGAATTTTAACAGTAGGATTTTCTTCCTTTCTTGGTATGTTCTTTTATGCTGCTCTGAAGCAATAAAATTGTTTTGTGGGGTTCTAGATGGGCTGTGGGAAACACTGGAGATAATTATGGCTGTTCTTTTTCCCCTTCTTGATTATGAAGACTCAGGCTGTTTTGTGGCATGTCAGATAGTGCCTCCTGCCCTTGCAGCTGGCCATCCTGGCTGCAGTGCCTGCTCATGCTTCACAGCCATTTTCCTTATCATATTCCCTTCCTCCCCACTCTAGGAATGAGTTTTGGGACAAACCCTGCCCCCTACATATTCAAGTATAAAGTGATTAAAATATTTTGAAATTAAGTTGCTCGTGTTTCTTATTGAAGGTAGTAAGTTTATGATGTTTTTCTGAGTGCTTTCTTCAAATTTCAACTGAATATTTAAGGAAGTAATTTCCCCTCCCCCCTGCCTTGTTGCTCTAAACGAGCCAAATCAATTATTTTTTAACTTTGCAGGTAAGAAAAGCACAGGGGTGGGACATTAGACAATTTTCCTTTCCTGTTGATTATGGTGTCTTGAGAACTGTGTTGCAGTACTATGACAATATCATTTTGGGGCTATATTTATAAATTGTGTGTTTGTGTGTCTAATGAATGCATCTTCATTTCAGGAGAGGTCATAGAGATTCAGGAGAGTTCACAGAGATGAGCTATAATTGATTATTGTTTCCAATTTTCCTCTTTGTTCCAGGCATCAGAGCGAATGAAGATAGTGGATGTTATAGGAGAGAAAGTGTACCAAGATGGGGAACGTATCATTTCTCAGGTACTTGAACTCTAAGCTTCTCTTTATCATTCTCCTTTCCCTGCTTCTTTTTTTCTCTGTGTGGAATTGACTTATAGAATTAACTTGCACCAACCTGACACTTATTCTTTAATACTTCCAATTTATTTATTTATTCACTTCTTGAGTGTTTGGGGAACGGACAGTATGTGTTTTGCTGAAAATTTATTCTACTACTTTAGCTTCTGGGTATTTTTTCTCTTACCTGTGTTTTCTAAATGGTCTTGGCAAAGTTTCAAGAGGAGTGTGCCTTCAGAAGCTGAAATTAAATGTCTGCCTATGCAGTTTTCCATGAAAGCCCCCAGCTAGAATATTCCTAGGCCCCTATGACCAGATCAAAAAAGGAATCACAAGCATGTAGTAAAGGCATCTCTAATGCCTAGGTCTGACTGAACAACAGAAACAAATAATTCAACATGAGTATGGTTTGAATGAAAATAAATGAAGTCATTGGAATGTTTACCTAGTTGGACCCAACCCAGTTTACTATTCTAAGAACTGTCGGGGTTAACTAAAACCACTGTTTTTCCTGATGCTTTTAGAAAAAGTATTTCAGTGGTGTGGTCTGGCTCAGCTGACAGCCTGTGGTGGTTGGTGTATGTTTTGTCTGCTGCAGCAGATCAAGGCTGGAGTGGTGAAACATGAACCTGGATGAACTCAAGCTAAGGCTGTGTGATTTTTTTTTTTTTTCCTGTGACACGAATAACTTTTTGGAACACTGTTACTGATGAAACAACGGGATTTTGTGTCAAGTTTAGCTTGGGGTTGCTGTGTTGCAAAAGTGGTGTAGTTCAAGTAGAATTTAATTCAAGAAAGTCCTTGGCTTACCTGGAATTGCAGGTTTTTGGTTACAACCATCATTCTTGTTTTATAAACAGAATATGACTCCTTGATAATGTCTTGAATAATTAATCTTAATTACTTGCAATGTCAGATAACTGGATACAGAAGACTTTAGTTTGCTGATAACTAAACACTGTCAAATTACTTCTCTCCAAAAAAACCCTCAGTTTTGTAAGTTGAAACTCTTGTTGCTTAAGACTCTGAGAAGACTGAATTCTCAGCAAAATCAGAACTTATAAATCAGTCTCAAAACTGGGAACTCACACCATCAGTGATCCAATTACACAGTTGGTTCTAATCTTTTGTAATAACTGAATTAAGGACAAGGATGTAATTATCCTTAAAAGGAGGATTAATAGTCTGGATAGGTCTGGTAGTACACTGCTAGAGATGATGGAATTCTAAGCTTGGAAAAGATGTGATAGCTCTTACATTGCAGCAGTTGCATCAATTCCACGAACCCCTTTCCCCTTTTCTCTTGTGGATAATTTTACATTTTAATTACCCTTCTGGAATTTGGCCCTTCAGTTAAGGGCAGTAAGCTTTAAAGCATTTGAAAATTGTTAGTAGTGTTACGAGGACGTCTCCCACTCAGTTTATTTCCATTCTTTTAGAAAAACTATTATTTAAGTAGTTACTCTTTCAGAAGTATGCTGGGAGTATTAGCTCATGCTGTGATAGATGGCAATGGTGAATGAAAAAATTTGCACTGGATGACTTATGACCACCTCCAGGAAGCTCAGCTAAAGGCCTAATTTATTCTGTAACTCCATGTTTAAGTCTTGCATCATTTTCTCCCAGCCCATGTTTCATACTCAGATTGTAACTATCTCCCTCCATCCTTCCCATCACATTCATCATCTCCTTGCCCACTTGACTTAATGTCAGATTTATCTCTCTTATTTCAGTTTTTTTTGCTGAGCTGCTCCCATTCCCTTATCAGTTCTTTTTCCAGCCTCTGTCTCCCTGAAGCCTTTAGTCCCTTTGCTTGTGATTTATAGCAGGAGGTATGTGCTGGATCTCTGCTCTGACTTCCAGCCCTATGCCAGACCCACAGGGGCTGATACAGAAAGTCCTCTCTGTCACAGATGAAACTTTCAAATTAAGTGAAGCTAGTGAAGCTCTCCAGAGCAGATGTAAACTGGGATCTGCTGAAGGTTTGTAATGGAGTGGGGATTGAGAGATGTGAAGAAGGTTCTAGAAACTCTCACAGAGTTGCAGAATGATTAAGGTTGGAAGGGAGCTCTGGAAGTCACCTTGTCCAAACTCCCCTGTTCAAGCAGGGCCATGGAGAGCCTGTTGCCCAGGACTGTGTTCAGATGACTTTTGAATATCCCAAAGAATAGAGAGTTCAGAACCTTTCTGGGTGTGCTTGGTCATTCTCA
>JAWWLV010000024.1:8961739-8994626 GCA_035041135.1 Platyrinchus mystaceus | reverse complement strand
ATCTACTGAATTTTATAGCTGCCTTTTATTTAACCTAATTAACAACCTGAAAATTACTTTGGTACATGTGAAATAATACTTGCTTTTGCTGAAGTATTTCTTTCTGAATGTTTTGTGTTTTATGTACGGTTTTTAAGTCAGTGGGAGTGGAGTTCAGGTCGATTGTTGTGCTAAATGTGAGAAAGCTCTGGTGGAATAACACGGGGACCTTTGCACAGACTGAGCAGTGTGATGGCAGAGGCCACTGGTGTCCTTTGTGACTCAAACCCATCAGATCAGATAGATTATTGCAGTGTTGCCCTGCTGGGGTTGATACCAATTCCTGGGTAAACCTTTTTGTAAAAGAAGGAAGATTCTGTGAAGTTCTTTTGCAGGGGCCAATGTTTCATCATTTCGGCAGAGCAGAGATACTTCCATCCTTTCTGCAGTTTCTCTCCTGAAGATATATTTCACACCAATTTGTGTTATCTTATCAAGTAGGTGTTGAGCTGCCAGCTTCGTGCTGTGCACTTCTCAAATCTGTTTCAGCTGCGTGTACTGCAAAACAGAGGCTGGGATAACACAGTGCCCTCAGTGTTTGTGACCTGTCACGGTGCCAGGCGTCACCTTCACCCGGACCACGCTGCCCCGGGAGCTGCATCGCGGCCACCACACTTGTTTGAAGGGGAAGCGAAGGAGAGAATCTCTGCGCGCCCGCTCTCCCAACGGCGCGTTTGTGGCGCAGCGCTCAATATCTGACTTTCCGAAGCTGAAACCTCGCGTGCGGCACTTGGAAGCACCATCTGTTCCCGCAGCTTCCCAGGGATCCCTGTCAGACCCCGACGCTGCAGGGGCTGGGCGGGGCCGCGCCGCGCGGTTGCCATGGCGACGCTGACCGCGCGCGGCCGCCGTACGGAAGGGGGGGGGCCGCCATTGGCTGGGCGGGGCGCGCGCCGAGGGGCGGGGCCGGGCGGGCCATGGCGGCGCGCGCGGAGCCCCAGCCGGCCGAGTTCGAGCGGCGCGTGCTGCGGAGCGCGGCCCGGCACCACTATCTGCGCGTGCGCCTGTGAGTCCCCCGCACACCCCCCGGGAGACCCCGATCGCCCCCAGACCCCCCTCAGCCTCCCCCTCAGACCGCCCTGTGCTCTCCTTTCCCGCAGGGAGCTGCCCGACGGCGCGGCCCGGCCGAACGCCGCGCAGTTCAAAGTGCTCGTGGTGTCGGCGCTGAGGGAGCTGCACGGAGAGGTGGGATCGGGACCGGGGTCGGGGTCGGGGTCGGGGTCGGGGTCCCTCTCTCGGCTGACGGCTTCGGGCCGGGAGAGCCCTGGGGGAGCGGCCGGTTGCCTGCCCTGTGTCCCCCGGCACAGCAGAGCAGTGTCTGAGCGGGGGGAGCGGGCCGAGGGGCAGGCGGGGCGGGATGAGTGCCCTCGGTGTCCCGCTCCCGTAACCGGGTACCGCTCCCCAGCCCACGTCGTGATCGCTCCCAACGATGCCCGTCTGCACGTCTTAGTTTAGCGTCCATGGTGCCAAATGGCTCCAGTCATCCCTGAAAGCGCTCTAGGCCAAGCTGGATGGGGGGCTTTGGACAACTTGGTCGAGTGGAAGATGTCCGTGCCCTTGGCAGGGGATTGGAACGAGACGATCTTTAAGGTCCCTTCCAACTCGAACCGTTCTTTGTTATCCTATTTTTAGAATTTGGAGTATTGACGCTTTTGATATAGGGTGGCTTTAGAATGAGAACTTTGGGAAGGGAAAAGCTTTGTGGACGGGAAATCCACAGTACTATTCTTGCTCTGTTTACAGTACTGCTGGGTAACTTTAAGCAGGTCACATCACCTGCGGGCCCATGTTTCTCCAGCTGTAATGTGGAAATAAGTGGCTTCTATCTAAAGAACTCTGAGAGGAAAGGTGCTGTTTATTTGTAACTGAAACACTCCTTTGAGATTTGAGTGTAACTATAGCATGATGTCACATGCTGGGAGTGAAATCACTTGCTTATAAACCACTGTAAGAGAATAGGATGGTACTTATTAAATAACATTTTTTTGATAGGCTGGAGCAGCTTTGCCTGTTGATGTCTTAACATATGAGGAAAAAACTCTGTCTGCCATATTAAGAGTTATTAGCAGGTAAGGTGCAGTCGGTACACGCTTCTGATTCTGCCATGAAAGTATTTTTTGTAAGAAAACCAGAATTTCTAAGCTAAGAATGGTCTTTGAAGAATTAAGCCTAACTTGCAGATATTTGCACACAGCATGGAGAAAATAATTACTGAGATATGGTAACTTTGTGTATCAGTATGTTATTCCCGCTTTAAATGATAACGGTTTAAATGGTTTTAAGACAGGAACTAAGGACAATGGAAATACGTGGCTTTAAATCGCTTTCTGTAGTAAAGATCAGAATGGTTACTGTAAATACTGAAGATGACTGCAGGTGATTTAGAGGAAGAAGGAGCTTAAATGCACAGAGAGAACAAGAACAGGTAAAGTGAACTTGAAGAGATTACAGTACATATCTCTGTCAAAGACAAGAGACTGCAGCCACTGCAATAACCCTTCAGGAATAGTGTTGCTTCCAGAACCCATTGGTGAATTTACCTGTTATTAAATTCAGTTGTCATTACTCATAATGTAACATTATTTAAGATGTTTATGTTGCAGGAAAACTGATAAAACAAAATTTTATTAATATATTTTGTTTTCTTTTTACTTAGTGGCCTTGTCAAGCTGTGGAGTGCTCTAACCTTGCTGGGCTTCTACCAGAACAGGAGGTGTGCCTTCCGGGTGCTGCAGGTAAAGCCTTGCAGGGCTTGGTGGCCTCCCACAGATGTCAGTTCTGGCTCTAAACTTGGCTCTCTGTCTGAGCATGCTGCCTCTTCACACAGAGGGGGCCCAGATGCAAAAATGCCTTGGTTTGTGAGTGAAATGCTTTTCAGTGCAGGTGTGTGGGCAGTTCACACCTTAAAATGAGTCTTGGAAAATGTGACAGTAGTGGCTGTCTCATTACTTTATGGCTTGAGTCCAGTGACAAGTCCTGATATCATTAATACACCTGCAAGAAAATAATTTCTGGTAGGTTTCGTTTATGGCCCACAACTTGGTCCTGTCTTTTATTTCCTCTGCCCCATTTCTTCCCTTTCTAATAGTCACTGTTGTCAGACCTTACGAACGTGCACTTCTAGAACTTATTTTTTTCTAGAGGATGCTGCTTAATAAAATGAGTTCTGAGAATGCTTTGTCTCTGAAGCCATGGCTAGGCAAAAATCTGCTAGGGCATATCTCTAAGTTTCTAATCTTTCATGTAAAAGGAAAATTTAGGTATTTTCAACTTTGAGTGCATTTGTTGGTGATTTTTTTTCAAGGCTTTCGTTTGTTCTTGTTTGTTTTTCTTTCCCCAAAACAGACATCTCCGTTTCTTCTCGCGTTATCTGGCAACAGTAGAGAACTAGTCCTGGACTGAATGTGGTTGTTGGTTTGGTTGTATGAAGCAGAAGTTCCTGGAAATGTTGCAGCCCTTCAGGCGTGGAATTTCTGGAGGAATGTTCCGACAAAGAGCCTTGACAAAGCTGACGTTTATCAACTCACTGCTTGGACATCCAGCACTTCAAAGTTTACACATAAAAGTTGGAGACAAAGCTGAACTTACCAAAGCTTTTACGCAGAATGATGTTGTTACTTTTTCCTACTTAACAGGTGACACAAATCCTTTGCATTTAAATGAAGAGTTTGCAAAGAAGTCTAGGTTTGGGAGAACTGTGGTACATGGAGTTCTGATCAATGGACTTATTTCTGCAGTTCTGGGTACTAAAATGCCTGGTCAAGGGTGTATATTTCTCTCCCAGGAGATCCGGTTTCCAGCTCCTTTGTATACTGGTGAAGAAGTCACAGCTGCAGCAGAAGTGAAACGGCTGAAGGGTTCTATTGCACACATTTCAGTATCATGTCAGGTCAGAGAAAGTGGGAAGACTGTTATGGAAGGGATGGTGAAAGTCATGGTGCCGGACAGTTAGAGCTGTTCATCCTGTGCTACTTTACTGTAAACGCCAGAAATGCTTGGTTTTGACTTTGTGTTTTTATATGACATCACTGAATCCAGTAAATTTGCAACAAAAAATGCTTGAAAGGCAGTAAGACACAAACTTAATCATGATAGAGCTGCATTAAACTTAAAACTTTTCATTTTCATCTGTGTATTGTCAAGGTGAAACCAGCAGAACTAGGCACTTACTGTGACAAAGAGGCAAAGTGGCTTAGACAAGCCTTTGCTCTACCACAGTGGGAATTCTGGAGTGGCTGAGGCTGTTCTTTCTGGCAAAATCACAGTCCACACCAGCAAAGTTCAGTTAAAACTTGTTCCTTTTGTACAAAGCAGCTGTATTGCCAGCAAGCTACAGGGGAGGGGACAATGCTGTGTTTAACAAGCGGGACAGAAGTGGAGGTACTGACACACGTGTACTGCAAGATGTGTTGTAATCTGCATGGCAGCTCCTGTGAGTGTTTCCTCTGAAACTTGCTTCCCAGATGCAGAGTGAAGGAGGCTTTAAAAAAACTATATTGTCATGACTTGTTCTTGCTGTACTTGTTCTCCTGAGGGCAAAACAAGCAGGGACACATGAGTTGAGTACTAACTGTATGGCTTCTCTCTGCTTGCTTTACTGTGTGAACATGTATTCCTCTTTTGGTAAATTCATAACCAGCATAAGATCATTGTGCACTAAGAGACTTTCAGGAATGATCAATGCCATCACGAAGAAGGCCTTCAGATCGTGGCTTGTAATTTTCTGGCAAAGTGTCTGTTATGCCCTCTATCTTCTTTGCAGCAGAAATGCATTTGAAACTTTCCTTGACTGCAAATAACCTCAGAAGTTGTTTGCTGTGAAAAGAGAGTGTGTCCTCAACCTGTGATGAAAACTACTGGTAAAACAGTTGCACTGCCTGAATGTGCTGCACTCTAACCCCAGGTGTTAGTCACACGGGAGCAGAGGGAGGGGTAATGTTTAAGGTTTTTGACTCCCTTTTTTTATCCAAAGCCTGATTCACAACCTGGAAGCAGTAGTTCAGGAGAGCTTTCCTTATCTCTTGTTTGTAGGAGCTGCTTCACTTCCCGTTTCCTTTCCTTCTGCCTCGGGTCACTGCCTGTCACTGGCTTGTGCTGTATGAAACACTTTCCCAAAGCAGGCATACTCCTTTCTCTGTTTCTTTTTCACCCTCCTCTCCAGATGGGAAGTTGACATGTTAGTAGTATCTGTTAAAAAAATGAATCAAACCTGTGCCTGACGTCCTGGGTCATGCACAAGGAGTAGTTTGGGGAGTCAGGATTGCTGTTTCAGCCTGAGATTCAGCTAATGAACCCACCACAGAGCCCATTTTCCTCTAAACATGGAGCTGCAAGACAGATGTAAAAAAAACTCCAGCTGTGTATGGTGTAAAAAGACAAAAGGAAATGCAGACAAGTGTCCAACTTGTAGGTTCCCAAGTGCTAAGTAGTGCTGAAATAGAAAGTTTTTTATGCTTCTACAATGAAAGCCAGGTTGTGAAACTCAACTGAACAACTTTAAATGTCTTCTGAAAAAAACACAAACCAAACCCCAAACACTAAAATCAAGAAATTGAGTAGGAGTTACTGGATGCTATTTGATTATTTTATGATCTTTTAACCACAAAAAACACCCCAAAAGGTAAAGAACAGCAAGCTCACCAGCCCTTTTCAGTTGCCCTCTCTACGAGGACCAGCAGTGTCTCGGGGTTGATGCCTTCCACGCCGCTGCCGCTACCACTCCCGTCGGTGTCCACTGGAGCACCGGGCGCAGATGACTCGGGCGGCGGGGCGGCCACATGCACTCTGGCCTCCCCTTCCCCTCCCGCTCCTTCCCCCGTTACTGCTCCCGGGGACGAACCTCCCCGTGTCCCCCACGTCCCCCCGTGTCCCCCACATCCCCCCCGTGTCCCCCACATCCCCCCGTGTCCCCCACATCCCCCCGTGTCCCGCTATCCCGCCGCCTCCCGGGACGGGACCGGGTCTCGAACCCGCGGCACCCCGGAGCGGGCGCGGCGCCCCCTGGCGGCGGGCGGCGGCGCTAAGGCCCCGCGGCGGCGGCGGCGCTGCCGTGTTGACAGCGGCGGCCGCGCCGGGAGCTGCCCCGGGAAGCGGGTTGGCGGCGCCGGTTCTCCCGCTCCAAGCTCCGCTATGGCCTTCATGGAGAAGCCGCCGGCCGGCAAGGTGCTGCTGGACGACACGGTGCCGCTGACAGCGCAGATCGAGGCGAGCCAGAGCCTGCACTCGCACACGGTGAGCGGGGCAGGCCGGGCCGCGGGGGGCGGCGGGAGCGGCGGGCGCGGGGGGAGGGAGCGGGGGGAGCCGGTAACGGGGGGCGCCGGGGGGTGTGCGGGGCCGGGCGGGGGCCTGCGCTGAGCCCGCAGCAGCGGGGCCGGGGGTGGCGGAGGCGGGGGGGGGCGCCGGGGCAGTGCCGGGCGGGCTGCGGGCGGGGGGAGCGGTGCGGGAGGAGGCGGCGGGGCCGCCACCCCCGGGAGCGGGTTGGAGCGCCCGGGAACCCCTCGGTGGGATGCGGCGGTGCCGCCTCCGCCGCCGCCTGGAGCCGGGGGTCTTTGGGCTCGTTCGCCCCCGCCGTGTACGCGGGGTTCCCGTGGGCAGCGGGGCACAGCCCCGGGAGGCACCGCCGGGGCTCTGCGGGCGCGGCCGGTGCGGGGCTCGGACTGTCTCGTGTCCGCCCCGAGCGAGGCCCTGTAAGTGGTTGTAATTCCTGCTTTTCTCAGGGTGTTGCAGCCCTTGGAGCGGAGATGGGCTCTGGTTGCCTCATTTCAGTAGCTGCGATGAAGTTACACATGAACGGGCTGCATTTGCCTGCGGGTCCTGCCGTGTGACCGAGGCTGTGAAGCTGCAGAGACCCCGCAGCCCCAGCCCCACTTCTTTGTTGTGGGGAGCGGTGACACTCAGCAGAACAAGCCCTGCTGTCACTTGGGTGTCACAGGTTAATTATGGGATGCCAGGGACGCATGGACGCTGACTCCCTAAGAACTGCGCTGTCTTTGAGCGTGCAGGAATAGTCCAAATTTCATAATGCCCTGTTTGCAGTTATTTTCCACTTTAAAAAACAGGTTTCCTTATAGTATGACCAAGCAGCACTGTGAATCAGAGAGAGGGAACTGGCTGTCATTTGTGGTTCCTGCTTTGGCCGAGAGCAGGGATGCTGGGCTGGGAAGGAGGCCAGAGGTACCTCAGCAGCAGGTACACTAGTGCTTTAAATGGACATGCTTTAAATGGACAGAGGGTATTTCTTCTGCCCCTTACACAGCTCGGATCCCTGCATTGTGGATCTCTTCCTGGTTCCTTGCATCTGGTGCATACCCTTAACCTGAATGACAATAATTGTAGGTTCACCACAGGATATACAACTGATCTGTAGACTGCCTTATTAAATACTCTTCCTATAAATAACCTGCACTTAAGAAATGGGATTTTTTGTGTGTGAGGAACTCATTTACTAATGTTCCAGTCTTCTCTGAACAGAAGTTACCTATGAGAAACGGTCTAGAAGGTCTTTTGAATCTAGCAAGCTGTGGCTCTCAGTTGTTCAAACTTCTCTTCTTATATTTCCTGGCAATTGTGATACTTTTTACCTGTTTCGATAGCTGAGGGGTGCATGTGCCAAGTCCTATGAGAAGTTGTGCAACTCCTAATACCCCCCAGTTGGCAGAGCAGATTAAGTTTCATTGGTAACTTGTTTCCAACAAGCCTTATTATACTTTTTTGCTACTGCAAATGACAATAGCTTTTTGTGTCCTTTCCTTTGGCTTGCATGATTTTGGTTAAAAGAGAAAAAGTCACTAAATTCTTTCAGAATGAATACTTTTTCAATCCAGACTCTTTGTGTGCTGTCTTGTCTGAGGGAGTGTGATAGCAAATGTTGCTCCCCCATCTTTCATCTCCATATTCTGTTACTGACGGATGTTCAGGAAAAATTCTCTATTGATTTGTTCTAATCTTTTGTTAATACCAGAGTTCTGGAGCACTGTGCTTTTTGATTTAAAATCTGTCTCTAAGATACATCTATTAGTAATTGTTTGTTTTACTGCAGAAGCCCTGTTGATAGTTGAAAGATGGCTTGAAGTGTGTGTAGCACAGATGGTTTATATAGAGCCAGTGTGGGATAGCAAAATACAGGAAGCCATTAACAGACACTTGGTTTCTTATTTGATGTAAATCGACTATTTTATCATTTCGGACGCTTCATCTTATGTCGCTAGTATCTGAATAGTTTGTTTATTGGTGGGTGATGCTGTCCCTGATTTGAACTTTCCTGGTTTATAATAAGCCACACAAATAAACCCTTGTATCTGAAGAGGTGTGTAAATGAAGCCGCTCTAAGAAATAAGGGCTGAAGTGCTTTTGTGGAGTGTTAAGACTGCATTTTACTTTGTTAAATTATAGTTAGCAGAAAGTAGGTTGTCATTAACTGAATGCTTTTTAGGTTTGTTCCTCATCCCACCTCAAAGCAGTATCTTCAAAAGATGTACATCTGTGCAGTCCTTCATCCCAAACTACTGTTTGGAGAACTAGGTTTGCGCATGGTAGACTTGTTCTAAAGCTGAAATACAAAGGCAGCCATAAATAAATTTTCTGTTCTGTTGTCAGCAGTTTGTATTAAGATTTTATAATGCTATTTAGTGTTGCAAGAGTTGTTTTAAACTTGCATTTGTGTTCATGTAAGATCATAGCTTATAAAAGCGCTCATATGAAGATGGCTTAGGCCAAGGTTAGGTGTAACTTTAACACAGCAACTGAACTAGTAATTATGTAAACCTTCTGTGGATGCTGAAAATAGACAGTCTTCTGAAAAAACAGCTAAGGAAGAGGTAAAGAATTTCAGGAAAAGCTCTGTAGACATGGTGAAATATCACACAGAAGACCAAAGCTTGTGTCAAGTGAATAGTCTGCTTGCCTATTGTTCTAAGCAGTTTTTGTTAATTTAAATTTAATACAACAGACTGGGTGAGTGTAAACTTCATAGCATTGAGTCAGAAGCTGTAAATGGCAGAGGCTCAGTTTCTGTTTCCTGGAGCTGAAGGTGAAACTGAAAAAAAACAAAACTGAAAACAAAACCTGAAACTGCTACACACGTACCTGAATTCTCCAGAAACCTAAGAAGGGACAAAGCTAGTATTGAAAGTGTACTTTTGAGGATTTGCACTTTTTGCTTAGTAAGAGTATGTCAACCCCTAGTAAATGGGGCTTTTAGATTTTTAGGGAATCAGCTGCAGAATTCTCTGATATGCTCACAAGCTTGGTGTGTTTTGTTCAAGTCAGAAGAGCTCACAGACTGTACATCTGGTCTGGGACATAATCTCCATGTTTTTGTGTTGCAACAAAGAAATTGTCCACTGATGTTTTCTTTCTGCATATTTATATCCAGTGATAACTGAAGACAAAAATTATGCTTTTTTATGTCTGCAAAAGTTGTTTCCCCGGTTAAGTGTGTTACAAGCAGTCTGAGTTTTGTTGGAATGTGCACTTACATACAATTAATTCTATAGTGTGGGGTTTATACAGTCCTTTTCATTTTAAAGTCCAAAAGAAATACATATTGCAGGTGCATTCCGGTGGCACCCACTTAACAGATGTGAAAACACATGAGCAAACCCTGTCAGCTTCCCTTTGTCTCCTGCTTTATGCTTCAGTCACTAGCACTGCATCAGAGAGAAAGAAACTGTGTTGGGCACCTTTCCATAGCCATGGCTCAGTCCCTTGGTAGGTCTGTGTACCAATTCTGCAGAAAATGAAGTTGTTTTGTAGCCACTGCATTCCTTGACTTCAATAGGAGCGGAATTACATCCAATATATTAAGCCATTTGCAAGTGTCTCATCTTGACGCCAAATGTTGTGTTCTGACAACAGAGGCAGTTTCAGCACTAAAACTTTAATAAATGTTGGCTGTTGAACTTGCTTCATATTGCAGTATTTCATCTGTGTGTTCACTATTTAGAAGTGGCTTTCTCTCTAAGCCTTGAAATAGGATGCTATTTTCTTCCACAGTAATCTAGACATATTCCTTAGTAAGAACTGCATATTGTACATATAACTCTTAGAGCACTTTTCAGCAGTAGAGCTACCATTGAGTTGTACATATACTTATGAACATTCTTTAATTCTTTTCTGAAGCGATTTTGCTTTTTCATGTGTTTCATGTTTTGAAACTGAGGTAGTGAAACAGCCAGCTTTGCTGCAGTACATTGTTGTCTTAAAGGCATTTGGAAATGAACAGCTGAAATAAATCCCTCTCATAACATACTTTCCAAGTTTTTAGTTTTCCTTGAGCAATGATGAATGTTGACACTCACAGCTTTTAGATTAGAAAAATGTTGAAAAAGCATTTATATTTTTCCTATATTGTTCCGAATACAAAACCGGAGCCATATGTTTCCAGAAGTGTAGGATTTAGTTTAAAAGCTTGTAAAGGACTTTGCACATCTGCTTTATAAGGAAGTCAATCTCTGCAAGGTTGCCTTCACTTTGAACAAAAACAAACATGAAGTTACTTTTAGACGTGGCTTTAGAGAGGGAGGTATTAGAGTTCACTTGTTTGACATTACAGAAATGCAGTTCCTCCACTGGTCTTAGTAAGTAACCTTGGCCACTTCCCACCTCCCCTCCAGCCTGAGCTCACAAAAGGTAGCTCTTTCATCACACCTAATTTTAGATATTCCAACCTTATAGTTTCCTCTGGTGAACTCAGGAAATTAGTGTTGCATTTGTAGCTCCTGCAAAGATTGCAGTCAAAATATTAGTTGCCATATCATACTTTAGTAAATCCTAATTAGAATGTTTTTGTTGGCTACTGAGTATTTCCTGAAAAATACTGAGTATTTTGCCTTTCTGGAGAAGGCCATGGTGATGCAGGGCACTGAAAATCCGTGATTTCTCATGTTGCCTTGTTTCCTTGTTCAATAAGTTTCATTACATCTAAATGTGTCCTATTTTTTCCCTGCAGTTGTCCTACTTCATGGCTTTCACTTACTGAATGGCTGACTCATTACTAGGGCAGTGATACAGTGTGTGAATGGTGCAAACAGGACACATGTACACCTGCACTGTTTAAATTGTAGTGAAACACCGGCCTGCTGCTGCTTCTACCTCAGATGAGCTTAATGGCAGGTTGTGCAATAGCAAATAAATACTGTGCCCCTAACAGAGAGGTCTCTGAGGCTGAGCAGCTTTCCTGGTCTTGTTGCTACTTTTCACATGGGAGATTTTCTAAATAAACATTTAAAAGAGCTTCTTACTAGAAATTGTTCCAATCCAGCCTACTTAAGCAGGGATTGTCTTCATGCTTAATTAGGCTTTCCTCTCTTTAATGCTTATAAAATAAAGCCCTTTCAAACTTTTAGTTGATGTGACCTGAAGGTAACCTGGATCTTTATAATGGTTGGCTTTTCAAGCCAGTTGGATTAAACAGACGTACAGCAGAAATCTGTGGAAAAACAGGCTGACTGTCCTGAGCTGGAAATTTAGAGACTAGTTTCTTGGCAAAACAGAATGTATTTACCAATATTGGAGGCACTCTACATTTTGTTTTAAGAATCTCTAAATTCACCACTTGTTCTTTCCTATTTTGTCTCTACAAAAGCCTTCTTTCCTGTTTGCTTCCTGTTTCAAAAACTAGGAATGGTGATAAACAGCAGTTGTTAAACATTTGAACATACTTTGCTGTGTGATTTTCACCTAGGAATGTTAACAAAATTTTGCTGAGCAGCACTAAGTTGCTGATGCTAGTGTTTTAATAATTGCTGGAATACCAGGGACTAATCTTGGTGAATTTGGGGGGGGGGGGGGAGAAACACCTAAATGTTGGCTCTGCATGAAAATGGGTAAGTTCAGAGTAATGGTAATTCTACTCAGTGATTGTGAAACTGTTACTGTCGAAGGATTGGAGAAATGCAGTGGGGTTATCACTGATCCATGTGGATTTTTGGAGAATACTCCTTTTCAGAAACTCTATCCAGAACTCTGTAGTGATAGGAGAAGATTTTAGAAAATGACAGTCTGCAACTGGGGTCATACAGCTTTCCCTGCTCCCAACCTCCTCCTCCCGGCACCAGTTTCTGCTTTTTTGACTAATTGGAGCAGTCAGGAAATGATCCCATAGGTAAAACTGCTTTCCTTGGCATCTTTAAAAATGTATTTTGAACTGCTGCTGGAATATCAAGATTGTGTCAGGAACTGGTTGGCAGTACTGGTACGAAGAGAAGCAGATGCACAAACCTTAACCTGTGTGGGGAGCCTGGAGGGATCCATGGAAGTTGTCTTGGGAATGGCTGTGTGGCCTGTCTTGTAGGTGTCTCCTGTGTAGCTGCTGGCAGTGACCTTGCTGCCTGCGGGCAAAAGCAGCAGCAGGAGATTCTCTCTCTGTTCTCTCTCTGTTCTCTCTCTGTTCTCTCTCTGTTCTCTCTCTGTTGTCTCTCTGTTGTCTCTCTGTTGTCTCGTGCAAGCTGAGACCTTTCTTTGCCAACCAGCAGCTGTTAGGGCTCCTTTGAAGTTATTTGGTAAACTGAGTCATAGGAAAGATTTTGAGCTATTCATGTAGGAGTGAAAGATGCCATGGGAATTTCTGCACGAGTGTAGCTAACCTAGACCTCACCGAGCCTGGTTGTTGATTCCTAAAATTGTTGGCAGGAGTGAACTCTGGTAATTACTGGCTCTTTCTGAAGCCTTTTCCATTCTGTTTTCCTAGGTTGGATGATGCAGCTAAGCAGAAATGATCCTGAGTGTGCCTCTCTGTTTTCCTTATGCTTTTATGTGTTTCCTATGGGCACAGTCTCAGTCCCACTATCAGGCAATGTCAGAAGAAGACTGTTGTAATTCAGATTTTTTTCCCTAACCAAACCAGAATTTGGCAGAGTAATAAAGGCTTTTGTGCATTTAGGCTTGAAGAGTTGAAAGCTCTTCTCTGGTCCTCTGGGAAGCATCTATCAGTGGTGCTAATTATAATCCCACAACAAGCTCGTTGCCACGCGGAGGCAATAGGAAATATCAACTTCTCACTGAAACTCAGCATACTATGGTCTGCTGATTATGTGTAGCCATAGCAGACAGTAGGAATGGGATTGTATGTCTTATCCTGTTTTTAGTATTACAGCTATTCTTTGACTTTCAATCTCATTATCAACTTTGGGGGAAAAATACCCCAAAACCCAGAAAAGCATTTAGGCTTTTTCGTTAGCTGTATTGACAGGGTGGACAGTTATTCATTCCAGTCAGTGTTTTAGGGCATCAAAGCAGAACTGGATGGGAAAATGCTCACGTATATGTAGGGAAAAATGGTTGTGGCCCAAATATAGTCTTTTTTTAATATAATCTTCCTGCAGAATGGGCTCTGAGCCCCGAGTTGTTTATCAACGACTGCCGTGTTGACCAGAGCGGCTGTGGGCAATGAGACGCTTTGATGGTTGTCTAATGAGTTTGTGTTCTGCCTGCCCGGGAGCGCTTTCTTGGGGTACAATAGAAAATGATAATCACTGGATGAAGAGTAAGTGCTACAAGGGATTGAGCAATAACTCCACTTCTTTCAAAATCCTAGAAAAGATGAATGACTGCACGTGGTGAATCATCACTGACGTGGTTTTTCAGAGGAACAGCCAACGTTCCTTTGAGACTTGATGAATAAGCAGTTGTTGCAATTCTTTGTCTGTGTGTGAAGTAGCCTCTTCCTACTTCCCAAAATGCAGAAATGATCACAAAACAGGAAAAGCCACTTTAGTGGTGCATATGGGTTTCCAGGTGTCCCTTTAATTGATTTCTTTCATACAGTTTCCAAACAAAATCACACCGGTTGAATTACAATTATCTCTGTGGATTTATGTTACTATTTATGAGGATTTGGGCTTCTTGTTTTGCTGGAAGATACCATAATTATGATTTCAAATGGGTGAGAGAAGAGAATATGGAGTGAGCATGTCAGGCTGATTTTCTGAAAATAGACACTTTAATTCTAGTGTAACAATTACATGTTTTGGTTTGTGACATCTTGGATTTCTGTCATTTCCAACTAAGATGCTAGGACAAGATATGTGATAAATCACTTTGGTTTTCATGCTTACTAGTCTTATTCCTTCTCACGGCTAGGTGGTTCAAACTTGATACAGATATTTGACAACTTTGATGATAAAGGGTGTTTTAAGTGAATTTTAGAAAATGCCATAGCATTTTTGACTCAGCAGCACTGGGCTTTGGAAGGAAACTTCAGAAAATAAAATTCGGATTAAGTAAGGTTGAATACATAAGGTAATACCAACTGGTAAGTGTTGTCTTTGCCTCTTGTCTGGAAGAGTAATAATTCTTGATTTACACTAATTACTTGGTAGATGTTAAATGAGAATTTAATTTTCTGATGTGCCCGGCTTTGTTGGTTTGCTCCAATGGTATGTTTATGTTTTTCAGTGTAATAGTTTTTAATTTAGTTTCATTTTAAAGAGGAGAATTACTTTGTGGGGTTTATAAGGCAAGTTCCAAAACCAGAAGACACTTCACAGTGCCTGAAAGAAGATACTTAAAAATTCATGTAGTAGATTCTAAACTGTGAACCCGAGTTTGTAATACTTCATGAATCAAGCGCTCAGTTAATTGAATTATCTAATTGATAGGCAGGTACATGTCAGATAGAGTTATTGTTATGGAATGGACAAATTTGGTGTTAAACACAAGGTGCAGGTAATACCTTTGTTTATTTGTTGTTATTTCCTTATTGTTTGTTCACAATAATTTTGAACGCAGCGTAAATTTTAATATCTGGAAATGTGCATAATGCTCTGATCAGTCCTTTTTGTGGAAGACTCCTGTTGATGTAAGCAATTCAGCGAAATAGCATTTGAAATGGAAAAAATTATTCAGCACTTTACATAAAACATGTTTGAAAGTTGGTCCTGGGATGAGTGAAGTCATCTGAGCTGGCTGACAGCGGTGCATCATGTGCTGCTGCACTGCAGGCAGGGGCTGCTGGGTCCTCGTGCGTCGCTTGGCACAAGTGCAGGGAGCTTTTTGTGTGTTCCAGCTTGGGAATGTTGTGAGCCGTGGTGTGGATTTGTGTTTGGCTCAGAATTTTTCGTTCTCACTTTGGATGTGTAGCTGCAGGTGTGTGGTGTGACTGTGCTCGTTCCCTGGGGAAGCCTGGGGGGTTTGGTGGCACTTGGAGCTCCAGTGCAGGGTGCTGCCACCCCAGCCAGGCCTGCTTTTCAATGTAAATTATGTGGCTGTGGGATAATCTATAATAAGACTTTAAAAAGAGCTGCATTTATAGAGCTTTGTGTAAGCAAATGGCAAATAAGTATCTATGACTACAATCAGCCCAGAATGATTTTATTTTCTTACTAATTAAACATTATCTAAAAGGGAGACTATAGGATTTCTAGTAAAAGGACTTGCCTTGTTTGTGATATTTGAAATGTCAAAAGTGTTTTTAGAGCTGTTTTCAAACTGAAACAGAGTAGGGGTAAACAAAGTCATGGCTGCCTTGAAGGATGTCTGATTGGGTGTATAAAATACTTCATATCTATTTTTGAGATAATTGAATAAATCTCCAATAATGATATTGCTGTATTGACCAGATATTTGTGACCAGGCATTAGTCTACACAAGGTACGGTGGGGCTTGAAATTAAGAAACTGAGAAAATTGTGATCTATGAATGTAATTGTGGTGGAAGAATTATTAATTCTTAAAATCCAAAAGTTCCTTACTGAGATTTAGATATATCTGCATAGTTAATATATAAATATTTAACATTAAGCATGCATTATAAATGAAGAATTACCACCATGAGAAACTGAGATGTTCTAGTTACCCAAGCACATTCCACAGCTTTTGTGGTAAACCCTTCCAGTACAAAAATAATTGGAGGTTGGGCCGCTGTGGTTATTTATTGGCATTTTACTCTGTTATGGTTGTGGCAGTAGTTCCTGGGGGTACTTGTTGGGTATTGGAGGTGAGGTAAGGAGAGGTTTCTTCAGCTGTTGGTAGAGATGTGTGCTGAGTATGCTTTTACTGTCTTTTTCTGTAAGTAAATTAAACTGTTCAAGTGCAAGCTCCTGGACCTCTCCTTGTCTTCCACACTGGGAAGCAGAGTGAGACAATTGCTAGGGATGGGGGTGAGCAAATCCAGCTTGGACCTTCCCCCAGGTGCTGGATCTGAATTTTCTGTTTCTCAGTATTCATGGTCATAGTTGGAGAAGTACTTAATAACTTTCGTTAACTTATTTGTTCTCATTTCTAATATTTTTTTCCTTTTATTAGGAATACATAATCCGTGTTCAGAGAGGAGTTTCAGCAGAAAACAGTTGGCAGGTAATTTCTTAAGCTGTGGTTCATGTAACCAGGATGCCTTTTTAGGAAGAGTTTGAAAATTATCTCTTCCTAGCTTTTCAAATTTGAACTGGAAAGAGAAATGTTCATTTGGAATTGAGAACACGAAGTGCTTGAATACTTTTGGTCAAAAACTAAGAGAAAACCAGTATTGCTGCCAGCTACAGAAGGCATGTTGTCTGCTCCTATTCTGAATATTCCAGGAAAAATGTCTGTCATGTGTTACTACTATGTGTTGGTACAACCATCATTTTAAAATCCCAAATGCTAGTTTGCCTTCCCTAGGACTAAAATCACAGCCTTGCTGAGCAACAAAACCAAGAAATAGTAATGAAGATGACTATGAAAAGTTGTTGCATTTAATATGGCAAAAATGCCTTATTTGCAGACAACTTTGCTAACAAATATTTTTAAAACTGTTTTAAGATAATGTTTAGAAATGCATTTTCTTTCTGGTCAAGATGTGATTAAAAACTGCTCTGCTCTCTGGCAGTGTGACAGAAATCCAGCAGTTTTGCCTTTGTACAAGAATTGTTAAAAGAAGAAGATTATTATAAATGGGAGTTACTTTTCTTTGATGTGATTTTGAGGAGTAAAATGCTAATGGAAAAAGTAATTTGTTTCCTGAACTTTGTCTTTTATTTTGCAGATTGTGAGGCGATACAGTGACTTTGACTTGCTTAATAACAGCTTGCAGGTAACTTTCACCCTTGATATATAAACATAAAGTCGAATTAGAAGGGTATATTTAAAGTGGCTTGTGATATTTGTATATATTTTGGTGAAGAAGAAATAAAAATTCACATAGCTGTAAAGAGAAACTGTGACTTCAAATGTAACTTGAATGTGTACTTTTTCACTCCTACATTTCCCCTTATAAAATTGAATTTTAGTATCAACAGGATCAATTTATGTAGAAATGGAAGGAAATTGGCAGATACTGAATCTTTCCCTTCAGTACTGTGACTTGTTCCGGTTTTGTGTGTTTTTATTTGTTCCTTCTTTGATTTGGAGAAAGCCAAGGCACATACCAACCTTATAAATTCAGCATTGAAGTGCTATGTGTCCCATTATTTATATTCATCTAAAAGCACTACCAGATGCTGCTTCTCATGTGATGGTTTTCTGTGTCACTGAGGAGTGTTCCTTGGCCAAACACTGGACTCACTGTGTGTTTTCTTCTGCTTTTTAGGACAATTATTTCTTTTTAGTTTGTGTGGGAAAAAGCAGGGTGTATGTGAGTGTGTTTGGAAAAAGGGGGAAGCAGAAGTGATGAGCATCTTCAGGGTTGAAACTCATTACTTGGGACTTCCATGGTACTGGGCAAACAAGATAAAAAATGAGCGATGCAGTTTGAGGGGAGATTTTTGTGAGGTTGAAATTTTCTCCCCTGTTAAATCTTGCACGAATTCAAGAGTTTAATGCTGTTTCCACTTCGTCTTCCCCAATTTAATCAACTATCTGCTTGATGATCCTTGGTGAGCAAAACCCTGTGAGGGTGTTGAATTGTGAGCTCAGACAGTCTGCTGTAACCAATTCCTTTGCTGAAAGTGGATGAGGGGACAAATTAGTCATAATTCAACAGATGCAACCTGGTTGCCTTGTTGAATTGTTCTGTTGAATGTGCAGTAGCACGTAGGAACTTTTATCATGACCTAGAAACCTTCTCTGTCATGTGCTGAATAAATGCAATACAGAGATGTGTCCTGCTCCAGAGACATCCAAGATTTAAAATTAGATAAACACCCAGGGGAACACGAGGAGATGAGATGGTGCTAGTCATCAGAGTACCTAGGGTCATTGTGGTCTTAACCATTGTCAAGTTCTGATAAAGATCACAGAGAAAGAATTTTGAGAAAATTTTAAAAAGAAGAAAGAGTTCACTTTTGCAGCCACCTATAACAAGCTCCTCTTAACCCTGGGGAATAGAATGTATTAAGGCATGAAAAAGCTTTATGCCTTCTCATTTCCATTTCAAATGAGGCACCTTTAGTAGAGAAAGCAATGGACCTTTAAGTCTTAAAATTCAGAAATGACAGGTACTGCAATGTTAGGCCTAGGTGGAAGGTCTAGAAAGTGAAGGTAAATAGGTTATGTATGATAAAGAAAAAGCCCTTTTATCTGAGACAGAGGTGAATGATAAAAGGGGAGGGTTCAGGAAAATATCTGACAGCAACTTGCAGAGTGGGATAAGGGGGAATTTGAAATAAGAGGGAGACCATGATCTAGGACAAAAACATCAGCTTCTTGGATGACTGGAAAACATCAAACAGAATGATCAAAACATACCTCTAACTTGGATGGGAGGATATGAGAGCATGGCTAAATTAGCAGGCCATGGTCTTTAGCATTTGACTCCTTCAATGAAAACTACTGCTCACCCCTTGATTTTCAAACTCCTGAGTCTGCTTTCCACAGCCTGGAAAGGCAAAGTTGCATCTCTGCTTGGAGAAGCTTTTTCTGGCTCATACAGAGAACCACCCTAAGAGGTGTTATTCTTCATTATGTGCCCAGCAGAAGGGCAGGAATAGAATTTTAAGCTTTTATCAAAGATGCACAGCTCTGCTTTTGACAAACACTACTGCTTCTCCAGCCTAGTTCCAAATGCCAGGGCAGACAGTAACTAGTGAGAATCATGGTAAAATTGCTCTTTTCTCCCACTGCTTTGGATATTTTATAAATTGCTCTTTATGGTGCTGGAGTTTTCACATCCATTAAGGCAATGCAACACTCCTCTGTTCTTTCCATCCAGAGCTCTAAGTTACAATATTCCGTCACAATATTCAGGTCCCATGACTTGTTTTTAGACTCTTTAAACTCTCACCTCATGTATATTGAATTTGGAGTAAACAAACAAAACTCCACACAAAGCAACCCTCCAAAAAACAGTATAAAACAAGGACCAATAAGAAGATACCAAACTCCAATCTTCTTCCTTCAAAACTAAAGTGCAGCTGGAAAAACTGCTGGAGCTTCTTCTGGATGTAAAGGCCTAAGTTCTTCAAGTTCTCGTGGCATACTTGACCATTTTGTAGATTTTGGTGTTTGTGTTTAAACACAGCTGCACTTGAGTTGGAATGCAAATTAATCTGGTGCTACCTATATGATAGTACTAAGGATCAAGAATTTCAAAACTGTCTTGGGAATGCATACTTGTGCCCCTGATTTGTATCAGAAAGTTTCAAGCCAGATTCAATGAACTGTCAGCTGCACTGGATTGAAAAGCTCCTTCCAGTCTGTCCTGCATTTCTTCCTCTTCCCTTATTTGACAGAGATGTGTGGAGATCATTGACTGTTCTTCTGTTTTGTTAAGTGAAGTATTGGAAGCACTGGAATTCACAGCAAGATATCTGGCTTTTGTGAAGCATTTTACTGCAGCTTTTGAACAGACATTCCTGAGCGGGCTGTGGTTTGAAGATAAGAATGTTAATTCCCAGGTTCTTCCGTGGTGAAGCCCATCCTGGCTCCAGTGGTGAGCTGGGGCCATGGAGAAATATTGCTGGTGTTTGAAAGCATGTGAGGTCTTGGCAAGGTCAGGACCTCAGTGAGGTGTCCTTCTAGGACAGACAGTGTTCTTGCTGTGCTGTGTGTTTTGTCAGATTGCTACAAAAACCTGGGCCTGAATGTTACTTTCTGCTGAAAAATAGCAGATGTCTGATTTGTTTTAAAACAAATAATAGTGGTTTGAAAACATCTGAACTAGAGTCAGTGTCTCTCTGATGGTAGCTAGCTGTCAGGTCAAGAAGGTAAAGGTGATTATCATTTGACATGCTTTTTAAGTGAGTAATACCAGAAGAGGATTTAGTTTTTGTTTAGAAACTTGATTTAGAATTGGAGTGGTCTGCCAAGGGAGAGTTCTGTTTGCCTCTGGTGTTAAAACTAATTTGGTGAATTACTGACTGTAAGTGGTATATGGTTGCTTTTGAGTTTATTCCTGGATATTTTTTTCCCTTGGGTGTAAAAGAGCATTAAAAATTCTCAGTGAATGAAATGATTTTTATAAGCATCTTCTGTAATCCAGACGTAGTTGTAGTTCTTTTTCAATCCATAATTAGCAGTCAGAAACTGGTGAAGTAGAAATGCTAAACTTAGTAGGGAACAACTCCCGTGTTCAAATGTATGAGGTAAAAAGGAAAGGGAATGCTTCTTCTATCCCAGTTTGTTGAACTAATCCCTTACCTTTTCCACTAGTTAAAATGAAAGTTGTTTAAACACCAAAAGCCTCTGTCTTCTCCCTGGTGAACTGTTTGCTTTAGAAATGAGGTTATTGCATCTGGTGTAATTGATTCCTGCAACACACAATTCTTAAAGATAACTCCCATGGAGATTCAGCTTACCCAAGGCAGGTGCTTTGATCTGCAAGACAACAATGTGTTAACAATATGAAAAGTGTATTCTGGCAATTCACATGACGTAATTGAATATAAACACAGAGGATGATCTCTTTGATCTGACTTACATAAGGCTTTGAATTCCCGTACATTTTTTCATCGTCCTATTTTGAAGGATTTCTCTGATTTTTTTTCTGAAGTTTTGGATCCCTGATGTCAGCATAAAACAACTACTCTATGTCCACTGGTAGATTGCAGCTGTTTCTGGGTTGAAAGATGTATAGAATTTAAAAAAAAAATGTACAGTAGCAAATTCTGAAGAGAAAATGGAAAAGTTGCACCATGTTTGAAAGTACAGATTTAAAGCACTGACAGAAAGGGCTTTAAATTACCTACAAAGTCATAGAGGCAAAGGAAAGTTATTAATCTGCACTTCATGAAATAAGAAAGCATAAATCTTATCCGGAGAAAATGGTAAGGTGTGAATAGTTTTTGTGCTGTGGCAGAGGTGTGTCATAGGAAGGCTGAAAATTGTAGCCTTTAGTATCTGAATTTTGTGTAGTGATCTTAAATGTATGACTCACTAGCAAAAATTTGTCTCGTTGTATTTTCAGTGTTGTTCCATTTACTAATCTCTTCACAGTGGGATGTGAGCTGTCATCTGACTCTGATAACAGTACTTAGGAAAAATATAAAAGCTTGTATATACACAATACAAAAAGAGTTATCGAGTAGTTAGCTTACTGCTGAGAGTCTTTACTTTTTGAGTTGCCAGTTTATATCCCCGAGGCATTTTGAGAGCAAGGTTTGTAATTTTTCCTCTCTTTTTAAGATCTCAGCTCTAAGTCTACCTCTTCCTCCAAAAAAATTGATTGGAAATATGGAGCGTGAATTCATCGCTGAAAGACAGAAGGGACTCCAGGCCTATCTCGATGTAATTACTACCCATCACATACTGTCTAACTGTGAACTGGTAAAGAAATTCTTGGACCCAAACAGCTATTCTGTAAACTACACTGGTAAGTAGGAAATACAAAACTGCATTACAGTTTGACATCAGGATGTGTGTTTATCTTCCATGAATGTTGGCAAGGATCTGCACTAAAACATGTGGGGAAACAACCTTCAAAATTACGATGTTATGCGTGTGATTATTTATGATAAGGTTTCTCCAGCTCTGTGCATGGATCATGCTGAGATTGTCAAATCTAAATATTTGAATTATTTCACAGAGGGTCAAGATAAGCATAACTTGGGGGAGGGAGGGTTGGTGATAAATGGAGAGGGTTGGTATTGGGAAGTCATTTGTCTGTCCCAGTGTAAGGTGGAGTTAAGTTTGTCTGCTCCGTGTTCTAAAACAGCCAGTCTTCTCAACACTGAATCTTTCAACAGGAACAACTGTGGTCATCTTGTCCAGCTCCTACTGTTGCTTTAGGGTGTGAGACTTCCAGAACTAATTGTTTGAGCTAGGTTTAGTACTTTTACAAGGCTTGAATAAGTCAGACACCCTCTTCCCACAAATACTGGAAAGTCACTGTATCCGCAGTGATCAGTTTCTTCATTACTAAATGTTTCTTCTTTGCATTTGTATTACTTCAGCTATGGGAAACCATTAAATATTTGTCTTACAGACTGAAAAAACTTCCTCTTAGTGATCAAACCCACTCCACAGATTTAGTTCATGGGCAAACCAATTCTTTGCAAAATGCAAAGCTTTTTTTCATAAAAGCAGAATCTCCTGAAGCAGGAACTCACTACTTCCTTTTCACTTGTCTTTTTTTCTCCCTTTATGTAACATTCTGGTGTCTTCAGCTTCAAAGTGCAAAGAACATTTCCCGGATGTTTATGATAAGCTGTGCAGGAGCTGTAAATTCTTAGTAACTCTTTAAGGATGCAGTTTGTCTGGCTAATGCTGAGCAAGCAGTTTAAATCCTCTAGGAGACACTGTGACTTCTGTGTTAGTTCTGAGAACTTTCATCAAGATTGTGTTTCCTGCCAGTTGCTGGGAACTTAGTAGCACAGATATCATTGCCTATGGTCTTTAGAGACCATCAGTTTGTAATTTTTTAAATACTGGCACAGTGAGATGATATTTATTGCACTTTTTTTCTAGCATATTTGTATAGAGAGAAGATACAGTGTATATACAGTATAGAGGGAGAGATCAGCACATCCTTACCTTTTTGCTGTTTTTCTATGCCAAGATAAGCCACATTAGAGAAAATTCCTTGCTAGCATGATTCCCTTTCTCCCCCTGTTGTCACCACTTCTCATTGAGATTCCCCCTCAGGTCACTTCATGAATAAACCAGTTGTGCTCCCAGCTGTGGGAGAATTCACTAACAAGACGGGTGTCCTCCCTCCAGCCCCCCAAATGTATGTAGGCTCATGAGAGTTGGTCAAATACCTTTGTCTGCACAGTAAAAGGCAGAATAACACATGGTGAAACAGAATGGATTTACATGTAGTAATGGCAATATAGATGCACATTAAAGAGATAAAAGTACTTTTACAGGTATAGCAGAAACATTTAATGATCTAATGTTGTGTACTCCTATTGTGGGAAATCTGAGCTGTGAGCATTGGATTTAGACTTGGAACTACTTAGATTTAGTAGAGATAGAAAGCAGACTGTTAAGCTAAGTTTTCCAAGCAATGCTTTCTCTGTTTTCTCTCTGGATTTGAGTTATCAAGTTAAAAATGCAAATGCCCTCTAACTGTGTTTTTATCTGATTTCCTTTTGAAGTGATTTTGCCGACTTTTAGTCTGAATTCCTGCGGGTTTCCTTCTGGTGTTGAACCTTACCTAATATGTGGATAACTACATTATATAATATCTTTAAAAGATTTTAATTTCTTTTCTACTTTTTTTTTCCCCTTCTTCTCATTTTTCTTTCCAGAAATTGCCTTACAGCACGTTTCAATGTTCTTCCGATCAGAGCCAAAGTGGGAAGTGGTAGAACCATTAAAAGATATAGGTAAGAAGAGCATGTGTGCATGAAAGCTTGTCTGATTTTTTTCCCAACTATATGAGTTGTCCTAAGATTCCAGTCTTAGGTCTAAGATTCCAATCTTAATTCCTTGCTTACAGACCTTGTCCTGCTTGTAAGTTGTGTGGTTTAGTAGGGTTTAATTAAAGCTGCTGCTGGTTTTTTTTTGTAGGTTGGCGAATACGTAAGAAATATTTCTTAATGAAGATAAAGAATCAACCAAAGGAACGGCTAATGTTAAGCTGGGTATATATGCCTTCAACTCATCCTCAAGTCTTTCTCAAATTCACTCAAGATTTTATTTTGACTACCATGTGTGAGTGACAGAGAGATAGGTTGAAGAGCTCAGGCTTTGAGAGAGCCTTGAAAGCCCTTAGGTGGATGTGTGGTGTAGGAACTTCTTGTGTTTCCTTCCTCTGGTGGCAAATCCAGTTTGCAAATTTCTGTGCCTGGCCATTTGTTCCCAATCCTGCACCTCAGGATTCTTTAGTTGGCTGTTGACTGTATACAGATCTGAAAATAACAAGATGATCCTTTTTAAAGTGATGGGATTTCTTATTTAGATCTTTAGTTGTACTGACAAACTAATGAGCAAGAGAGACATGAACTGGTCCTTTGACAACACTTGCTTTTGCTGCTGTGCTAAAATGTGCTGCCCCGTTAATTGTATGAGCAGAGCTGTTTGTGAGACTCCACTGGAGAGCAGAGATCACTAAAGCCTGCAATAGGAGGGGAGTTTTTCTTGGTGCAGAGGAAGAAGCTGCCTTATCAGTTCACAGTGCACACAGTCCCTCAGTTTGGAGTTGGCAGAGTTCATTCAGTGGTAGTAATGAATGTCAGATCTGGGGGAGGAAAGAGGCAGTAATATTTATGGTCACACATTTTGTTTGTGAGACCGCGGCCTTATTCAGCCTCTTCAGGTTTCATTCTATATGTGTAATTTTCTTGCTTGCTTTTCAAAATATACCTTCAAACATCTGCCTTCATTTGCCAGAGTAGAATATAGGTCACATTTTCTTTATGGAATACAACATCTGTTATGATGCCATTCTTTTCCTATTTATTTCCAGGCTGATCTTGGGCCTGATAAATACTTATCTGACAAAGACTTACAGTATGCTGTGAAACTTCTTTCTTCCTGTTCTGTGAGTATTACTTGAAGACTTTTAAATTGTGCACAGAAGTGTGTGTCAAAGATTGATCTTGCAGAAGCACATGTAGCCTAGTAGACAGTTTGTAATTTTAGAGTTGCTTTCATGTAAAGGTTTGCAAACCTTTTAATTACATTTTCCATATAATATGAAGCAACATGTTCTCAGCACAAATAATAATCCTGCAGGATTATTACAGGAGATGCAGTGTTGTGGTTAGTTTAATTTTTTTTCTTCTTGTGCAGTACTGTGAGGTCATGAGCTTTTATTTCAGCTCCTCAACACTTTCAGGCTGTTAGGATAGTGTTGTCTAGGTGTAAGTGCTAGCCTGTGAGCTGGGGATGTTCTCAGGCTGCAGTGGATGAGGCAATGGAAGGACTGTTATGTTTTTTCAATTCTTTGAACTTAAAAAAGGAGTATCTTAGCAGAGGTACAATGGAAGCTGTACAATTTAAGCTCCTGTGCAATGCCACACTATAAATCCAATAGGCATTTCTGCCTGAAAAACTGGCATTTGACTCCAAAAGGAGTTCAGGATGTTAAGCATGTGAGAGACTGGCTGAAAAGGACGGTGTTTAAACTGGTAAATCTCTGTGCAGTCTTGGAGCTCAGCAGTTGCCCATAACAGGAGAAGCTGAAAACCAGGCTGCTCAACCCCCCCAGCCAAGGCTGAGACTGTTGTGTTAAAATAAGACATGAACAAGGGGTCTTCTCCTGACTAGCAATTTCAGTTGGTACATGTGTTGTATCTGTAATTTATTTCCAACTATGCTCTCTCATTCAGTTTTGCACAGTTGTTATAATAATTTCTGAAGTCATAAAACTGTTATGGCAGCTATTAATGCTGAATTTCCTTATGTGCCATAGTTGTATAAAACTGGGAATGAATTTATTAGCTTAGCATGACTTAAACCTGCAGTAAAGCTGCTCATGAATAAGTACTGTATTCTTCATCTGTCTAAACTGCCAGTGTGTTTTGTTAAAAAAAAGATAGCGGATTTTCTTTTTTTAATTTATGTGCTAATTGAATAATGTCTTAGTGAAGTTTTCTTTGCATGGGTTATTCAATGTCATTGACAGAATCCAATTTATTACTTTAAATATACAATTCAGGCAGATCCTTTCTTACTTGTGAATTGAACACGAATTACAGAACCATTCATCTAAAATTTACCTACGCTTTTCTTCTTTTGGTAGCATCCCTATATTTACAAAATCACTTTTGCCACTGCCAGTGAATCTTCAGCGCTGGTTATTAGACCATTCAGTGAAAAAGGGACACTAAAGGACCTTATTTATAAGGTAATGTCTACCCCCCACCCCCATCTCAAATGGCAGAATGTTTGCTTGAATGACCATAGTGTGTCTTTTATAAAAGTGTTTGCCATCTATTGCTGAGCAAAGTAAGACAAATACTGACTTTTCTCGGCATGATATTTGATATGTGTATTTTTTTTAAAGGCAAAGCCAAAAGACCCATTCCTGAAGAAGTATTGCAATCCTAAAAAAATTCAAGGTCTTGAGCTTCAGCAAATAAAAACATATGGAAGGCAAATATTAGAGGTACTTTCTTTCTTTGCTTTATGTTTTTTGGGTTTTTTTTTTGAGGCCAACTGGTTTAGGTAGAAAAGTAGACAAACTTTTGAGCACAGAAGCTTTATTTTAGCAGCAGACTTCAAAGGTAAATGAGAATTGAGATTAGCTGCTGAGAGTTGAATTTAGATATGTATGTGTAAGACCATTTATGACCAAAAAAGAAAAATAAATGCAATTGGTGCATGTGGGGTTTAAGTGGGAGAGAGGTGATAATGTAGTTTTTTCCTTGTGTAAAAAGGAAAAGAAGTAATTCATAGACTGCAGAACATGTGACATAAATTCATGGTCATTAATGTGTTTTTAAAATTTTTTTTAATTCAAACTGTTATATTCAGTAGAATTGTGAATTTCAATTTCCAGATTTCTTTTGGGAAGTTGCTGCTTTGAGGATCAGCATCAAATGTTTGTTTTGTGAGAAGTGTTACCAGTGAAATGGGGATGAATAGTCAGGCAAAGATGATGTAGAAGATCAAGTTGAGCAAGCATTCCAAATGGGGGCCTCATTTATTATGTATCTGCTGTAGTACTGGAGGATTTAAGCTGATGATCTTATGATCTTGAGATCATCAGAGCATCTTGTGACAGTGCTTCTGTACTGGATTTTTTTTTCAGGTATTAAAATTCTTGCATGAGAAAGGATTTCCTTACGGCCATCTTCACTCTGCCAATGTGATGTTGGATGGGGATACCTGCAAGTTACTGGATCTAGAAAATTCCTTGTTGGGACTTCCATCATTTTATCGATCATACTTTTCACAGTTTCGGAAAATTAATGTAAGATTCAGACAATTACTTCAACTGAGTCTTATGCATCTCTTTATCCTCAACCTCTGTTTGTGGAGAACTGACTAGAATGAAAAAACCTCTCTCAAGCCCCTTTTTTAATCTGAGCTTTTCTCCATCAAATTCCTTTTCTGCTTCCTCCAAATCACTCTTTGGCTGCTCAGCAGTTTTGTTGCAGCACACTGGGGTGAGGCTGAGGCCAAAGGTAAGCAGGTAAAAGGGGAGTGCAGGTGAGTGTTTTTGTGATAGCAGTGCTGGCACAAATAAAGGTAAAGTGCAGTTGTTTTAAGATCTCTTTCCACCCTGGTCCTATATTTCATAGGAATGTGCATATTGTCTAGCACACTTTTTCACTTGTATGTCAGTCCAGTGAGCACAACTTATTACTTGTGCTTAGGTGGGAGTATTAATCAGCCTTGTCTTTGGTGATATTGATGAGATACTTGCAGATGTCTAGCTATTCAAAGCTGGTTTTTATTTGTTTGAAGGGTGTCTGTTAACTGTGGGCTTGCAAAGCAAAATATTATCTTCCTGCAAAAGTATGAAAACAAATTTGTCCTGCTGCAGCAATCCAGCAGCATCTTGCCCTGCCTTTAGGCTCTCATTGTAATAAATTCCATACAGCATCACGAGATAGCTGCTTGCTGACCTTGCTAAACAAGTTCTGCTGTGTTGTCAAAGAAACGATCAAAAGTTCATGGTTAGCCCAAATCTGTTAGTGCCATCAAAGCTCTGAGCCTATTCTGGTAAGAGGAGCCCTTTCTGTTTAAACACAATTCAGAAATCTTGGAAATATGCTGTCTGTGAGCTTAGAATGTATGTACAGCTTGCACAAACCTAAGGAGGAGCAAGGGAGGCTCTCCTAGGTTTGTTTGATATGCACTTTTTTTCTGTCATTTTACCTACCTCCCTGTAAAGTGGCAGCAGGTCCTGTTATGAACCTCATTCTTTGCTGTTTGACTTAGCTCGGAAAATGGACTTGGTTGGGATTTCTGTCAACACATGGCTTTCTAAACTGCTGTGGGAAAAGAGCTTACAACTTCACACATTTTTACAGAACTTGACTATATTGCTATCCCATTTTTATCATCACATACAGGAAGACAGTCGTGGCTGCTTTAGCTTGAGGTGTGAAGATTTCATTTGAGCAACAGTTATGCTGGGAAATGGTTGCGGTTAAGAACTGTCTTAGTGGTTTCTCTTTTCTATCTTCACATGCAAAATCACTGTTTTCCTGCAATGGGTTAACCATTTGTGAAAAACTAACAAGTCGTGGCTTTATTTTTTTTGTTCCTCCTCAGACTTTAGAAAGTGTTGATGTACATTGCTTTGGACACTTACTGTATGAAATGACATACGGAAGACCCCCAGACACGATTCCAGTAGAGAGCTTCCCCCCTGCACCCTCAGTGTTTGTTGGTTAGTATGCAATGGAGAACATCTCAGTCACAGCTTCCTAGGTGCTTAACTTTTACCCAAGCTAAAGTGCTGTGAAATATCAGCCTGAGATCTTTGCAGCCTGTGGCCAGAAAGAATTAATAATTTGTTCAAAGAGAAAATGTGTTCTTCATTAAATATATGTAGTGTATAAGTAAAACCTTTTTTATTTTTTTTGTTTTTTAGCTGAGTGATAAAGCAGTGTTTAGTAAGTAATGAGATGCCTGGATTCCCTTGCCTTATGTCTAACATTCTTGAAAAGTTTGTGTGTGTAATAGTAACACTATAATAAAAAACACATGCCACAGAGCTTCATCACTGCTTGGTTGATGCAATACTTAGGGGAACATCACACAGACATTCATTCTAAATCATTTGCTGTCCTGCCGTGCAAAAATGTGTTCATTCTTACTCTTTCTTTGGTAGTGTCAGTGTTGGAATCCATTCTGACATGTGAAGCTATGAAGAATGGCATGCCAACTGTCTCACGGCTCTTACAGATGCCGTAAGTCCTGTTCTGCTTGTTTTATACTCATTGCAATGTTTTTAATTATTTCAGGAGGAAGAGCCTTTTTGCTCTTGTTTCTTTTTAGAAAGGTTTGCTCCTTGTTCTGGGGGATGTGTCCCAAATGAAGCTTTAAAATTGATAGGCTTTGTAGAATCCATCCCTTGTGAACATGATGAATGTGCTTTTAACATTTGTCCCTTGCTGTGCTGGAGCTGTTATGAATGCACTTTAGTTATCATGATTTAAATTAATCCAGCTATTAAAGTAATGCAAGCATGATTAAGATCATGTACAGGTTGATTTAAAAGATTTAGAATAAGTCTTTGCATGTCTCCTTCAGATCTACTTCAGTAGATTTTGCTACCAGTTTACTTACGACTGGCAAATTAAATCTCTTGCTTTTCTCAGCAGTGACATTTAGACTTGTTCTGAGGATGAAATGTTATGTGGAAGTTCTGTCTGGTTTCTTGCAGGGTTGGCTTAGGGATTCTCTGAGCAGAGACAGACTAAATTTCCATAACAGGCTGTCCTCCCAGGATGCAGTGAAGGGGTGAGGGCAGGTGGGGGCAGTGGGGCAAGGCCAGGATGCAGGAAGGAAGCACTGTCTGTGTGTGAGTGAGTGGAGATCACACCTGTCTGCAGGGCCACACTGCCTGCAGTTGGGACACAGCGTTTCCAGGGAATTTGCTGCCCCTGTGCTGTGATGTGTCACCAGCACGCCGAGCCACAGAACCACAGTTCTGTTGGGAGGTTGTTTTATTTTTCCTTATGTGAGATGCCAGAGTCAGGACCTAATAAATGACAGATTGTCCATGCCTAAATCTGGGTCTGATCTCCCAACACAGATTGCAGTGCATTTAGAACATGCTCTCAGGTTCAGATTTCCTGGTTGGGAGTCACTGCAGCCTTCAAGTCCTTCTCCTCCTCCCTTCCTCTGCTTTTCAAGGAGGTGGAAGGTGAAGAGAATACTGTAAACAGGGGAGAAATACTGTAAGAAAACTCTGTGAATAGAGGAATATACAAGTCTTAAAAGATGTTGAACAAACCATCCATGCCCAGCTGCATCTGATATTTAAGCTATTATACTACATCCATACCAGTATTCCTCACAAAAATGTTCTATGTAGATGTGCAATGGAATTAATGTAATTTAAAGCAATTAATGTAATTTAAATATCTATTTATTATAGCCATACAAACTATGACTTCTCTTAATTTCATAAGAACATGTAATCAAAAAGGGTCAGAAAGCCCTGTAAACAAGGATAAATTGTCATGGTTTTTTG
Organism: Platyrinchus mystaceus; assembly: GCA_035041135.1. NCBI lineage: Eukaryota > Metazoa > Chordata > Aves > Passeriformes > Tyrannidae > Platyrinchus > Platyrinchus mystaceus. The sequence continues at coordinate 8,964,197 of JAWWLV010000024.1, read as the reverse complement.
AAAGTATTTTAAAATCTGTTTTATTTCTGCATTTTTTCATGGAATACTCTCCTTAATTAACTTGATTCTAGACTTGAGTTTGTTTTCCGTAGTATAAGCCTGTGATAATTTTCCATAGTGAACAGCAACAAAAGATCTCAGAAATATTTATCTTGGAGCCAGGTTTGAGATCTCTCTGGGACAGCTTTCTAGTATGTTCTCCAGGACAAAGTATCTTGAAATGGACTAACCAGTTTATTTTCAGACTACCAATGCCCTCTAGTGTCTTTGTTTTGGATGGAAAAGGATTAATCATTGCTGCTGACACCATAGAGGGGAGAGCAAAAATATTAGATCATTTGCTTTAGTTGCCTTTTGCAGAGTACAGGCAAGAACGCAAATATTTTCAAATGTTTAGTTCACTCATTGACTTTTCACCTTTCTTGTTAATACTAAGACAATAGTTGTGCTAAGATAATTTTCCGAACAACAACAATGATTTTGATAGGTGAAATTTAAAATAAAGTCCCTGGAAATCTATTGTAACTAAAGAAGCCATATATTTTTAAGGAAAAGGTGGGTTTTTTTGCGGGGGAACCCTTCTCAGCCTTTGATAATTGTACCTGTTGTAGCACCTTTCAAAATATCTCAGCTAAACTTGCTTTCTCTGCCACCAGTAATGACTACATTCTGAGGGTTGGATGCTGCTAATATTACAGCAGTGCTTGAAAAATAAAAAGCAGTACATAAAAACCGGTGGAAAAAACCAAACTGTGACCTAGGGATAAGGACAGAGAAGGAAAGGAAGAAAGAGGGGTTTAAGTGACCAGTACCAGTAGTATTTTTGCTGTGGTTTTGCCTATCTCTTGGGAATAATATTCCTCTCTTTTTATCCACTCACAGATTATTCAGTGACGTCCTGCTAACAAACTCTGAGAAACCACAGTTCAAGGTAGAGTTGAACATTGGTTTGCTGATGTTTATGGAAGTGCCAGGCTGTATCTGCACGTTAACTGACAGAGAGGGTAGAGGAGAACTGGCTTTATTTGCCTTTATGGTTCTTGCCAGCAGTATTTGGATTCCTGTGCTGAATTGTATCCTTAGAAAGGGGCCATGATGTGACCCATGAGTGTTCAAGTTGCTGTCCTGGAGCCCATTTGTGTAGTTAATAATGGTGCTCTCTCTGAGCAGAGGCTGCCAAGTAATGTGGGCCCCTTGGCAGTGAGAGGAAACACCTTGTGAAGCTGATTTTGCTATGTGAGACCATCAGCACATTGCTGCCAGCTCCAGTGCTGGGGCATTTTGGGAGCCACATCTGGTCCCACTGGGGAGCTGCCTCAGGGCATTTCTCCTGGAAGATGTGTGCCATGTGTCTTGTCAGCCTCACGGCAGTTTGGGCACGTGAGTGGAGTATCAAAATAGTCACCTGTCCCCGGCTTTACAGTTTTTTTGTCCCTGCTGTTATTTCTGAGTGGAAAAACATGCATCTAGAGTCTTATTTTCTATTCACTAAAGGAATGGTGCCAGAACTTGGGGCTTTAGATGAGCAATGTGATGAGATGAGTGGTGAGGTGTGAGCAGTCGAGTTTTGTTTTCCTTTATCACATTTTGTGCTATGTTTTTATTCCTCACTCTGTATTAGATTCCTACCAAGCTAAAAGAGGCATTGAAAATCTCCAAGGAATGCATAGAAAAGCGATTAACAGAAGAACAGAAATTGGTAATGTCTGCATTTTTTTATTTCCTACAGAAATTTCATTTCCTCCTATTGTTTTTACATGCAGAAAACTAGTTTTAACTCAAAAGTGATTCTGAGTAATATAGGCTTTCATCAACAGATTTGCTTTTCCAAAAATGCAGTATGAGGACTTGTAGAACAGCTGTTGACTGTGTGGCATTTCACTGTTTTAAGTGATGCAGCTTCACAGGCAGTGGCTCCCAAGTTAAAGGATAATTTTAACTGCAGTATGAGCCTCCATCCTTTACCAGCAACAGTAAAGATAAAAACTAAAAATGAAAAAATAAATCTAAACTGACTGACTACAGCATATTTTCTTGTACCCCAAATGTGTTGTTTGAAAACATTTAAGATCTTAACATGGTTCTTTTTCTATTTTTTTCCTTCATTTTTAAAAGATTCACCAGCACAGAAGGCTGACAAGAGCTCAATCTCATCATGGCTCTGAAGAAGAAAAAAAGAAAAGGAAGATCTTAGCACGAAAAGTAAGAAATATTTAAGTGGGTTTCTCACACAGAGAAAGATGTGTATATTTTTTGAATGTGTAGCATGGACAGGTTTAGCCACAGGTATGTGGGTGGCTCTGTTCTGTCCTGTGTTTTTCTGCACTACTTCCTGATTGTTTTCACTTCTGTAACTAAGCAATATATTTACTAAAACAATTGAAGTTACAATAGCAGCTGATTTGCATATTGCTTTAACCCATGAGAGGTTGCTGTATGGACCCAGTCTTGGTTAACA
>JAWWLV010000024.1:8947724-8961639 GCA_035041135.1 Platyrinchus mystaceus | reverse complement strand
GAAGTTACAATAGCAGCTGATTTGCATATTGCTTTAACCCATGAGAGGTTGCTGTATGGACCCAGTCTTGGTTAACACCTCATACACATGAGGCACTGGAGCCTGTTTCAGTCTGCTCCTGCAGCACTGTCTGCTTTGCTCTTCCTTTCTGGTGGGTCAGTTTTCTGCCTTTCCCTTGTGGTCAGAGGGCACTGGAGTTGCTCTGGTGCCTGCCTGGAGATACTTGAGCACAGAACAGCCTTGCTGCTTTTGTCAGCATGTGTTGGGGATGGGGGAGAGGAAAGTTGGGCATTGATAAACCTTGTGTGATACAGTAGATGGCTGTCAATCTGTTTGTCAGTTCAATCCTTATCACAGAAAGTGATTATTCATTCCCATCTTCTATTTCCTCTGCTTCCTTTCAAAGAAGTCAAAACGTTCTGCCTATGAAAGTGGGGAAGAACACTCAGCAAAATACAGCAACTCAAATAACTCAGGTAACTACAGAAAGAACAGTTTGCTTCTACACACCTGTGTCATTTTTTTGTGTTGTTACTGTTGTTTTCTGTCTGAAAAGATCCAGGATTACCATCAGTTTACATACTAATATTGGACTACCAAAGCCTGATAACCACTGCTTTGGGCATTTAATAATAGATAAATTGAAGCCTTAAAAATATTGTCAATGTTAGATTTTCAGCTGCTTAATTTAAAGCAATGTTCCTCTTTTCTGTGCCCCATTCCTTAAAAAACACCCACCGAACCAAACCAATCAGTCTCTTTATTCTGTTTTATATTTGAGTTGAATAACAATATTCATTATTTGGGCTATTTAAGAATGGATTCTTTGGGGAGACTCTTTATGGTGATCTGTATTACATAGTAAGGTGTAAAGATGAATGAGAAAAGTATCTGTTTGATTGCTGCTTCAGTGCCAAATTCCAAAACAACAGAGCCTTTGACAGGTCTTCATTTAGTTAAAAGCTATGGAACAGATAAAAGAGGAGTTACTTGGCTAAAATGTGTCCAAAAGCAGCTTGTTGTGGAGTAGTTAGATATCAGAGTAACTTGTGGAGTATAGCAACTGACTGAACATCATCTCTTAGGAGAGATGGGTGCCATCCATGCAGTGGCACAACTTTTAAGGAGAACAGAATTTCAACACTGAAACCAAACAGCCTAAGCAGCAGAAAAGAAGTGTTTCCCAAAGAGGAATACTGTTGAGTGCACTTCCTGTGTGTTTGGAGATCCTCTGATGCTCTGTACTGTAAAGCTGCTCTGGTCAGATTGGGTCCAAGCGACACTCTTCCTATGAATGGGAATCTTTCCCAAGATTTCAGTGGAAGAAGTATTGGATCTTCAGTCAATAAAGTTGGCCTGTTTCCAACAATCTGTCTTGTCTGACTGTTGAGCTGCCATGTCACAGCTGTAGTTACTAGACTGTTGTTTTATTTAGCAGGCTCTGGGGCAAGTTCCCCGTTAACATCTCCATCATCCCCTACTCCGCCCTCTACAGCAGGTAAGTTCAAAGTCATTATTTTAAGTTCTTGGTTTTTTTTATTCCCCTCTGCTCCTCACTGGTGGGTGTTTCTTCCAAGGATGACTAAGGGGTGGCGATTTCCAAGGATGGAACACAGAGATGACAATTATCTTCTGTCAGCCTGAGTGTGGGCATGTGCTCTCTTTTGAGGGCCATAGAGAACCTTTTGATAGTTTTCTTTTTCATTTAATAACCTTTCCTGAGATATACATGATATGATTTATCCATAGAGTATAAGTGGTTGCCTCAAAGTCTCTTTTACTCCAGGCCTACTGACATTGCTACTTTCCAGACATTTTTTGGGCCTCATGTTGCAGTATGCATTTGTTCTGGTGTTAATGGTCTGTTAACTCTGAAATACTGCTTGTTCATCCCTTGTGTCTTGTCTCTTTACTCCTGTACTGCTGTGATGTATTTTCAGAAATTTTGGGTGTGACAAATTCAGTGGTTTAGGCTGTGAAAATCTCCCCAGTTCTGCTACAGCCCATTGATAACCCAGTAGAGCTGGTAGAAACAAGTCAGTGACTGATTTGAGTTAAAAATAATATCTTTATTATTTTTGACCGGTTCTGTTTTTCAGTTTGCAGGGTAATTGCACAGACAGTTTTGCTAATGGTTAGGACAGGTGATGCGAAGTGGTGAAGATTCTGCTTGAGTGAGCCATAGAAATACTCTGAAATTTTGGTTACAAATCTGAGTATTGAGCAATAGTGGATGTTCTTCAGGCTGAAAGGCTGGAAGAAGAGCACTGGCAAAGATTTCTAGAGGGGAAGCAGTCCATAGCATTGCCATTTGTTATGGTGACTCATGCCATAGGATTTCTAGTCCCAGGAACTTTCTACGCAGCTCAACTCAGTAACTAACGTGGTGCAATCAAATAGCTGTGAATGATCTTTCAGAGGACACTGCAGTCTGTGTGATGTAATTCAAATCAGTCATGCTGAAATTCAAATTAGTAATTTCTCCTTCAAGTTGAGGGTATGAGAAATGTGTATCTTAGGAACTAACTTCTCCCAGTTAGCCTAAACAAAATAATTATTGTTATTGTGTTGCACAGTAACAGTGCTGCTCTCAGGATGCATCCACTGTTAGCTGGAGGGTTTGTTGCAAGTTCTATGTGCTTTAATAAAGAAGTAGCTTAAAATGCAAAAGAAAACCTTGTGCCTCCAAAATGTACAGATGTTTAGCAAACAATTTTTTCTTCTTTAATAAAACTACCTTTTGGTTATGTTTTAACTTGTTGGAACTTGGTTGAAAGCTTTTTCAAGTTTTAAGCATGTGATGTAGTCAAATGGCTAAAAAATGGCTCGAGTTTGGGCTCAAAACTTGTCTCTGTTCAAACCATATTGTCACAGTGTCTTATTCACCTTGCTGCCAGTGTGCTCCTGGTGACTTCTCGTGATCAGCCCCATCTGACATGGTGCATGTGGCCCTACCTGTATTCATGGGAAAGGGCTTTAGTGAGCTGATGGCTTGGGTGTTGTTTATGAGGTGTAAAGGCAAGTGGAACATTTTCAGGAATGCTTTTGTGAGTAGAAGTCATAGAAGACATTTCAGATGTTAGTTCTAAGAGAAAACTAGTGTGCTGAATTTTTTCACCAGCAGTGCTGTAGTTTTAGCTGTTCTAAGCAAGTATGGTATTACTGGCTCAATGAAAGACCCACTGGCCCCATGGTAGGACTTTGTGACAAGTGATGCCTTTGTAGCTTGTATCTATCTCTTCGTTGTACTTACTAAGTGTATTTACTTCTAAACCAAAATTGCTTGTGGGTGTCAGTGTGGTGAGGTGATTCTCAAAAGGGCACCGAGGCTTTCAGCCTGTCTGTATGGTTTGGTTGTGGTCATGTTAGAGTCAGGGCATCTCAAAGCATCCTGGTGATGTGATGTCAAGGCAAAATTGAGGCTGATGAGGAAAAGTGCACCCAGCAGAAGCTCTTGCCATCATTTGGTAACCAACCAAACCAGTGTGATGTATGTGCAGAGCCAGAGACACTGACCAAAGGGGAGCTGGCTCCAGACTGACATGTCCTGGGGAAGGAACCTGTTCAGGGGTTTCTTACACATTGAAAGGTGCTTTGTCTCTGAACAAAGGCCTTGTGAGACTTGGCTCGAACCAGGGTGCTTGATATAGTCAATGGAAGACAGAGTAAGAAATAAAATGGTGGTTGGCTTTCGCTGTCTTTGTAATGGCAGCTGCAGCTGTAGGACCGAGTGCATGGCCTGCTTTGAGGGGAAAGGTGTCCACTGGAAACATTGGCTCTTATGGGCTGCTGTCACTGATGAGAATGTTTTGGGCTGGTGTTGTTGCAGATACTTGGCTAAATAACCTCTTTGAAGGACATTGTTTAGATCATGGCAATTGATTCTAATGCAACATCCTGTGTTTCTGACATTCTCCCTTGAAGTTCTGGTTCTTTTTTTCTCCACAATTCTTTGCTTCCTTGAAAATCTGTTTGTTTTCTTTGTGGATATGAGTTGTGGCTAGGATCAGAAGAGATGCAGAACACTGTGATATGGGTTATTTAAAACTTCACTGAATCTTCTCTAAATCCAATAAGCCCATAAAATACCAGCATGATGTGTTACAACAAAGAAAAGTTTGTGGGGTGTTACTTTTGCTTTCCTGGGCTTTCCTGCAGGAACAAAGTGAGAGTTGTACTTAATCTTTTTCTGTGCCAGTTATTCTAAATCCTTCAGCACAACATATGTTTCATTGGCACTCATATGGTGCATCTTGCCGACCCTTCACCTTTCTGTAAGACAATTTGAATGCTTTAGGAAGTGGTTTTCCTGAGTGTCTCTGACCCATGGGTGTAAATACAGGGGTTAATACAGCAGGAAGTGTTCCTTGAACTGAATGGATTTCATCTCCTATGGCTAATCTTCCTGCAGATTTCTTGCTAAATTTCTCTAAATGCACTTTAATCCTGTAAAGGTTGAATTATGGCATGTGCAGCTGGAAGCATGTGTGTTGTATTTGTTGATCAAGTGTAATAATGCCTAGAGCGTGGAAAATAGTGGTTCTTTATTCAGAATTGGACAAAGTATTGTAAGTGTATATTGAAATAGTCAATCCACTGTCCTTGTATTTGTCAGTGAATAAGAATGTGTTGACTTTTGTACTAACTTTTCAGTTAACAGTATCTGTTTTTCTTACTTTGACACGAGAACCGGATTATTAACCTGTGTCCTCTCTCTTTCTCTGCTGTCTTCAATAGAGCATGCATCATTTTGAACGTGAATTTTCGGAAAAGTAAGCTAATGCTGATTTATCTCTTTAAAGATGCTCTGTTTCTGAATGGGAAAGTTGAATGCAAATCTTGAATTTACTTAGTATTGGGAGGGAATAGAAGAAAAAAATCTGAATGTTCCTAAGGATTATTTTAATGAAATACAGCATCTTTAAAACCTCACTAAAATGATTTTCTTTGTTCGCATCCCATTCTCAGCCAAGTTTTTAATGCTGTTTGCACAATTACTGTCACTTTAAATTCATAATTAAGTTTTTGTTTCAATTCAGGCATCAAGTTTACAGCATCTGATTTACTTCCTATTCCTTTTAACACACTCTTTTAACAAAAATGTCCCTGTAAAAACCCTTGGTAAGTTCTTGTTTGAGTGTTTTCTTCTTACAACTGCATGAATGAGTAGAATGTGTGTGTGCAGGCAATGTCTTCCAACATGTGTATTGGAAAGGCCTACTGACAACTGAGCACTTGTCTTAAGTGTTTTTTTCTAGTAAATACAGGAAAATATATCACTGTTGGGCAGAACAGTTTAATCTGTAGATGTAACTACATATTAGTACACGTGTGTGAACTCAGATGTCCTTTTCATCACTCATGTCAAGAAGGGAAGGACAGCTTGGTTTAGAATGACTTACTGAAATGAATGGATATGAAGATTTTTAGAATCATGCTCTTAATTACCAGGTTCAATATGTAATGCTCATGGCTAGTCACATACCATTCTGAACCCTGTATTTATGTTTTAAGGCAGAGCTCGGGTGTAAGAGTATCATTGTCTGTTATCAGTCTCACAAGAGTTTAATTGCATGATGTTGTCAGCAGCTCGATTTCAATAATAGTGAGTCTTGAGGAATTTAACAATTTTCCAGGAAGGAAGGTGACCTCTCCCCCTATACTTCCCTGTCTTTTCTACCCAAACTAACCAGACCAAAATTTGAAGGTAGACATGGAATCTTGGCCCAATAATACTTAGTCATCCAAGCATTTTGTGTCTTTTTTGCCCCCCTGTCAAACATGTGCCTTCTTCCACTGCACATGTTACCGTTGTATTTGTATTCCCTGCAGAGTCCTCACTGCTGTTTTTGTGGTCAGTTCCCTATTCCATCTTGTACAGGTACTTGCATAGCCTCTTCAGCCTCACCTTGCAATTCCAGACAAAAATCTTGTCTTTGTTCTCTGCAGTTCTTGCATCTCTTTGAAGCCATTTCATTTATGAGTAGCTGCTCTTGGTGCTCTTACAGCAGCTCACCTGATCCGTTTGGGGACAGGTTGGTGTGCCAGTCCTACAGGTTCTGCTCTGACCACTTCAACCATAAGATGGTAGCTTGAACTGTTCTTGGTCTTGTTTTATCTTTGGCAAAGTGCCGAGTTTTCTTTTCCTGGCAGTCCATCCATATAAGAAACAGGACTCTAACCCAGGGAATGGTTTTCCAGTATTTCTAATAGTAAATGGACTTACATCGTTGGCAAGTGTGAAAAGCAGATTTGGGTAAGTTAGAAGCCACTGTGTTATGTTTTGATTACTTCAGAGAACAGTTGATCCACATGCACCAGGAACATTAAGTTGTTTCAGTTGATCTCTGGTATTTCTGTTAGGACTTGAGTATTTCCTCTGGAAGGGAAGAGAGTGAAGATGAGCTCAATATGTTTTGTTTTCATAGAAGGCTTTCATGCCAATGAGAATTTCTCCTGAAGAGCTGGAATTGCTACAATCACAGCACATATTAATGTACAATGGCAAAATTGGACACTTTGTGTGAATACTCTGCATTTTCAGCTTGATTTCATATGGGATAAGTCTCTCTTCAAAGACTAGTACAAATAGAAAATGAGGGAGCTTTGAGTTATGTCTTTCATCTTGTAGTATAACTGCTTAATAACAGCAGTTATGTTTTTACTGCTACTTGTTAGTGTGAAAACAAGCGTTAGGGAGGAATTGAGAGAGAAATGGAGCACAGAGAATTTTTGTCTGCTTTTTTTCTGCAGTTGAGCTTTATCTTTCATCAAATATCTCCTGAGTCTGTGTGGCATGATGTCCTTCAACTGCTTGGTATTTCCTCACTGCATCACCATTTTAGCAGGTCTACTTCAGTAACCATAGAGTCTTAGTTGCCCTCATGTTGCTTTGCTTTGTCCAGTATCCTTATTCTTGCCACTTACCATTATATTTCTCTTTGTAGGTTAGAGCTACTTGAAGCAAGTGTTAGAATATGGGTGCCATTTGCCTCTCTAGTCTTCATGTGGAACAATTCATGATCTAGATGATGGAGTTAAAATTCACTGCTGTATAGTTCTAAGCTACTTACCATTATGCCCCTACTCCTTCCAAAATATATGAGACAAGATAGGCCCATTAATATTACTATACTTGTGAAGAAATGACAGTGGAATGTGCAGCAACAGAGCTGCCCAAGATCAGCGTGTTTGGCAAGCAGCCTGGGGCAAATTAGGCCACTTGGCTAGATCTGAACTGCTAGGAAGCATCTCCATGCAGGCCCTCAGTGCTGGACTAGCTCCCCACATGCACTGCTGTGGGCTCTGGCTTCCCAGGGAGTCAGGATGTGGAGGCTGAGGAATGATGAGAAGCACACAGTATGACTGGAGTGGAGAGCAAGGGCCACAGTGTAAAGGTGGCTGGTGGGGACAGGAGAGGCAGGCAAGAGGTGTGTGTCACAATGTTGTGGTTCATTAAGTCTGTCAAACAAGCATTTGTTGCAACATTAGAAGAAAGTGGACTGTGGAAGTGTAAAACACTTCCAGAAAACTCTATCTGCAGTTAGTACTTTAAAAATGGAGTATAATCTGACCAAGCAAAATGCGCATAATAAATGTTACAGTGACGTGGTCCTTCAAAGAACATAAAGTGTGTTAAGTAAGTAAGAACAGGTAGTAAAATTTGCTTCCAGTCTTTGTTACTGTTCATGTCCCAGAAAGCAAACTGCTTTACTAGGGACAAACAAGAGCTGGGAAGTCCCATTAAGTGATCTCCATTTTCTTCAGATCACATTTGAGTCATGTTTTGCATCAGGCTTCATTTCAGAGGTGTCTCAGATGACACGACTCACCTGCAGATAGAGGGATTTGATCACTTGGGCATTTCCCATCTGTTCTGTTCTTCACACTCCACTGGCATTCAAGGGATGATGTGAGTAGTGCAGGACTGACTAAGTCCAGCCAAGCAGCCACAGTCCTCTGTGGCAGGACACCCCTGGCATAATCAAACTGTATCTTCTCTCCCTGGCTCAACAGGAGCATCGTCCATACCCCCAGCACCACCTCCGCCGCCCCTGCCACCAGCAGCTCCTCCCCTGAGTACAGAGGTGCCAACGCCGCAGCCCGTCAGTGCGAGCCGGGGAGCCTTGCTCAGCTCCATCCAAAACTTTCAGAAAGGAACTCTGAAGAAAACACAGACGTGCGACTACAGTGCTCCCAGGATCAGCTGAGGCCACTGGTCACTCCAGGATTGAATTCCCTCTCCCCCTCCTGTGCTGACCCTCCTGACCAGAAACTGAGCCACCAGCACCGATCACGCTGGAGCTCCGTTCTCCCCGATTTCAGCTTTCCTCGAGCAGCAGCACTGCCCTGCCCGAATTGCCTCCCCGTGCTGTGATAAGTACTCCATTCTTTACTGGGTTTCAGTTGTGTTCTCTGGCTACAGTTGCAAGGGTACAGCAGCTTCTATATAGCTGAATAAAAATCCAAAAATAGGAATGAATGACCATGATGATGGTGAATTAATGCATTTTTTCCTAATTCTATTCCACCCCTTTTTCAAATTACACAGATGTAGTTTTAGTCTGCTCGGTTTTTCAGCTCTTTCCGTGCACTTGTAACTCATTGTAATTCTCGCTGCATTGAATCAACAAGTTTTGTTTTAGATAATCCGACCTTTAAAGCATACTGCACAGGTGAGGGAACTGGAGAATTAAATCTTATTCCCACCATATTTGCTGGTGGAGTTAAAATGCTATCTCATTAAGCTTGTTTAAATGGACATCCTACCTGCCACTCCAAGGGAAAATGTTTTTAAATGGGAGTTAATAGGGCATGGGGATGTTATTCTTGATTTAGTTAAATGCAAAGTTACTTCAAGTTAATTCTACAGTTTAAACTTTATTGAAAGATCCTTTTTGATTTAAAAAGATCCCTTTTTGATTTAAAACCTTAAACAAATTGCACTTTAAAGGATTATAGATAATCCATTTTTTAAAATTCAAGTACATCAGTGTTTGTTACTATGCAGAGAATGTCTGTACAAAGTTTCATGTAACCTGTGATATCCAGTCATTTTTATTAAAATGTTAATGGAATTCCTTCAGCAGCGTGTGGTGGGTATGTTCAGCTGGGATTGGCACCTGCAAGCCACACTTCCTAAGAACCTAACAGCACCTCTGCTAAAAGGAATACCCCGAAAGGTATTCCTGGTCCTTCCCTGAAACAGGGCCTGAGCTCTTCTGGCTATTTACAGAGGTATGTCCTCTCCACCTGTTCCCTGGGAAGCCACTGATCCGGGGTGCAGAGCAGCCCCCGCTGCACAGGCCCCTCCGGGCAGCTTTCCCTCTGTACCAGAAGCTGCTGAGGGAAGCCTGGCAGAGCATCCCTGCCTGGCAGGACGAGCCCTCAGCCAAACCCTGGGATGTGTTGTTCTGCCAAAAGGCTGCCTCGACTGCTCCCCAGCTCTTCACACAGTCTGCACAACTGCTGCTTCAGACTCGGGCTAAGGTGGCTGAATGAAGGAACTCATTTTGCACTGCAAGACCTACAGTGGGAACATGCTGTTGTCAGCCCAGGCAAGGAGTTACAGACACCCACATGGAGCTGAGCCATAAAAGCCAAGTGTCTGGACATGCATTTTTTATCACTCTATATGACAGGTAGTAAAGAAAAGTTAGATAGTGTTTCCCATCACATACCAAAGAGGGTCAGGATCTTTATTTAAGCTCTTGTGCAGAAGCCTTTCTGCACGTGTGGAGCTCTCTTCAAACCAAACAGGGTAACCACCTTCTAACCCACACTGTGGGCTGCCACAGCCTCTGTGCAGAGCTGCACTAGCAGGCAGGGCTTCACCCATCCAGCCTGGTCATTCCCTTCTAATAGGCCTTGTGACCATGGGCTCCTACAGCTGTACAGCACTGGGGGCCTGCTCTTGCTCTCTGCAGTTCTGCACTAAACCACTGCTCCAGCGGGTTTGACACAGTTCCTGTGGTACTTAACGCCAAGCAAAAACGGAGGATTTTTTCCTCACTCTGAATTAGAACGGGATTTCTCCACCAACAGTAGCACTAGCCCAACTGTACTGTTCAACAAACAAGCATTACCACATTATTGCATATATGAAGTGTGACTTAGGGAGTGTAACCCCATATATAAATATTCTGGGAGCTCACTATACTTTCCCCACTGTACAAAAGTTCATGTAGCTTATACAACATAAGTTATGGATACAACTTGTCCAACACCAATAATGCTTTGTAAAGCAGGTACTTTAAAACATGTATTTACAACTTATATATTCAAAGCTTTCTTCACTGCAAATACTATATCCTTCACTTGAGGTATGCAGTTATCCTCTAAGATCTTTGCGTAAGGCATAGGGACATCGGCACCGGTAACACGCACAGCTGGAGCGTCCAAGTAGTTAAAGGCAGGTCCTGAAACAGAAGACAGTGTCAGGTTGCCATGTACTGGGGTTTTCTCCTGGTTTTTGGATTTCATTCTATTTAAACAGTTTTGTTCCTGTAGCTCTAATATTCCAGAGAGTGCTGTTCCTGCTTGTTTATCTTCATGCACTGTGGTTTTTGCACCCACCCTGTAAAAATCTCTAGAGCAAGACAGCCAGGCTCCGGCTCCTCAGATATAACCCCTAACTCTGCCTTTGCCAGGCTTTATCAAGGAGTTGTCATGATTTAGAGTAGGGACTGAGATCAAGACATGTACTGCAAAACTTGGTACCTTCCATGATCCTGGCACAAATTTCCGCTCCTACTCCAAACTGGGGCCAACCTCCTTCTACAGTGACGAGATGGTTTGTCTTTACCACACTGGCTTCCACTGTTTCGATATCCATTGGTCGAATGGTTCTCAGGTTTATAACCTGGGGGGAAGAGGGATAATGAGAGCTTTGCTGTGACCCGAGCCCAGCAGTCACCAGTTTGGGTACAGGGCCCCTCAGCACTTTCATCTCTTCTGACTTTAAAGACAGGTCTTAATAAAATTTCTTACTCAGAAACACGAAAAGCACACGTTGTTAAAGGCACTTACAAAGATAAGCAGATTGTAGTTAATACACTGAAGTTCTGCAGAGCCTGCATGAGAAGACACTGCTTTCCCCCCCCCTTGAGGGAAAGAGAAAGGCAACAGAAACCCCACTCACCTCACACTCTACACCTTCTTTAGCAAGTACAGTAGCTGCTTCCAGACAATGGCCAACAGGTCTTGAGTGTGACACTAATGTAACATGAGTTCCTAGAAGAGAAACAAGTGTTAAAATAGAAAAAAAACCCTTAAGATTTAAAGCTTTTTTTCCTAGACCTAGGCTCCTTTCAAACTAACATTAAGATTCATTTGTAAATTTAAGTTCCTTAAGTTTATTTGAAATGCTGAGCCCAGACATAGCAGGAAGAGAGGAATGCTAAGACACAAACTTTACCCTTGAATTCAGGGAACTAAAGAGGTATTTAATATAATTACCAAGTTATCCTTTTCAAACATTCATATAATTGAGTGGTAAATTATGAACAAGTGAAACACTACAGTGACCTCTTTTTGCATTTTTGACAAAAATTATATACTTAGGTGAGGAAAAGAAGTGTTTCAGCCATCACCTACTTTATCTCTACACTATGGAACAAATCCTTTAGAAGGGTATTGTTTTAGTTGAGGTCTGGATAATCAGGTGATGTTTCCCTAAAAGGGCAACAGAACATGAAACCATACTAGTTGATAAAAGAACATTTGAACACTTGACATTTGAAATACTTTTCTGTGCCCTGTGACAGCAGTACCCCGAATGGCTAAGGTTAAAAAAAGTTCCCAACCAGGTCAGTTAATAAGGAAACAAACATATTCTCAGCTTACCTTGCCTTTCTATCTTAGCTTTTCCAATTGGAATAACAAATTCCTTTGACTGTGCCTGTTCAGACATTTCAAAGGGAACACCATATAGTAATTCATTTTCCAGCATCACAACTAGAAGAAAACATACTTGGATTAACATGGATGTCTGCAGGCACAGGGCTGCACCCACCATTAGCAGTCCTGCAGCAGCTCAATACACTAAACCCATCCAGACAGCAAGGGAGTGAGGAGCATGTTTGCAGAAGCAATTAAAAAAAAAAAAGTAAATCAGAGTCTTTACTTCAATGCTGAAGCATTTAAAAAGCTGTCTACAACTAGTCTGAAAGGAGATCAGGTATTTTACTTTCAGTACATGATACGATCACCACCTTTTGAAAGGTCTCCCACTTTTCATTCACGTTTGTGAAAAATAAAGACAAAGGTTGCCCTGCTTTCAATAAATGATATTCTGAATTTATCACTTGAATTTCATGATCTGTAAAAATGTTACTTTGGGGCACTGTATATGCAGGAAGAACTCCTGACTCGTCTTCATCCTTTTTAATCCCATTATGATAAGATTTATAAATGCTTCCAGGTTTCCTTGCTGGAACCAAACTCACACTAAAGCCGTGTACCTGGGCAATAGCACAAAATCAGTCTGCTGTTAGCAAGGCAGGGGACTGTTAGGATAAACCCCTCTGTCTCTGTAAGTACCCTACAGCTGCAGTAAAGAAAACCTGAGTGCTTTAGGGTTTAACATTTTTTTTGTGGTATCTTTTAAATGGGGCAGGAGGGGAAAACAGCCATTCCCTTAGGATTAAGCGCCAGGTATTGCCACGATGTGCCCGTGCTCACCTGGGTTGTCATCCCGGATGGATGCTTTCAGCAAACCCTTGGCATCCTCTGCGCTCCAGGGACTGACGACCTTGAGGCCGGGGCAGTGCCCGTACCAGGCTGCGAAGCACTGGGAGTGCTGGGCGGCCACTCCGGCTGACGCGCCGTTGGGGCCCCGGAACACGATGGGAACACCGATGGACCCCGCAGACATGTAACAGGTCTTGGCAGCAGAGTTTATGACCTGGTCAATGGCTTGCATGGAGAAGTTGAACGTCATGAATTCACACACTGGTCTCAACCCTGCCTGTTAAATATGTTAAAATGTATTAGCGTGTTTTTACCTTAAAATAGTTTAATTTTTAAAAGCAGGAGAGAAAGAATGCAAATGTACAAACCATAGCAGCTCCGACAGCGATTCCTGCGAAGCCCATCTGAAAAAGAAGGAAACCAAGGGGTAAGGAGCAGGGAGCAGCTGATGGAGGGATCACCGGAGCTGCAGACAGGGCAGCCTCACCTCGGATATCGGGGTGTCGATCACTCTCTTGTCCCCATACTTCTTCCAGAGGCCCCTGGAGATCTGCAGGGCAGGAGACAGGAGTCACGGCCCGCCTTAGGCCCTTTCCCGGCCCGCCAACGGCCTCCACAAACCTTGTAGGCGCCATCGTACTGAGCCACCTCCTCGCCCAGCAGGAAGACGCGCTCGTCCCGCTCCAGCTCCTCATCCAGCGCCTGGTTCAGCGCGTCCCGCACCGTCACCTGCGAGACAGCGGCAGCCGGGCTAGGCGGGGGCGCAGCCGCGCTCCCCGCACGCCGGGAGCCCCCTCAGCCCGGGGGCGAAGTCACCGCGCCGCCCGCCCGCCCCGGGGCCGGACCCTGCCCTGAGGGGCGCGAGCCCCTCTCCGGGGACAGCCCTCCCCGCTACCTGTATGGCGGCGGGCGCGGAGACGCGGAAGCCCCTGCGGTGCTGCAGCCGCTGCAGGGGCGGGGGCAGCAGCGCCCCGGCGCAGCCCCGCGGGGCGAGGCGGGCGCCCCTGGCCAGGTGCCGCAGAGCCGCCGCAGCCGCCGCCATCTTGCCCGTGTCCTCTCGCCCTGCGGCCGCCGGGCCCCGCCTCCCGCGCGCGCTCTCGCGAGAGCGCCGCGGCGCGCGCGAAAAGGCCGAGCGGGGCGCGCGCGCGCGCTCTTTTGGCGCCACTTCCGGCCCCGGGGGCCGCGCGGGGGGGGGGAGGCGGCGGGGACCCCCCGCGGGGACGCG
>JAWWLV010000024.1:8897442-8947624 GCA_035041135.1 Platyrinchus mystaceus | reverse complement strand
CGAGCGCTCTCCGCGCGCGGCCTCGGCCGGGCCCTGTGAGGGACCCGCGGGGATCGGGACCGTCCGCGCGGACACCGCCCGACGGGACAGCGGGACAGCGGGGACAGCGGGCGGCCCGCCGGGGAGCCCGCCCGTCCCGCCGGGTATCCCGCCCGCCCCGCCCCGTCACCCACCGACAGGCGGGGCGGGGCTCGCCAGGACACTCCCCCGCGCCGCCGTCCCCGCCCGCGCCGGCGGCTCCGCTCCGGGCTCGGGCACAGTCCCTGTCGCTGCCGCCGCCGGGCTCCGCCTCAGCGCCGGGAGCTGCGCCCGTGAGTGGCGGGCCGGGCGGGGGTCGCGGGGCCGGGGGTGCCCCGGCTCGGGGGAGCGGGGGGGCTGCGGGGCGGGGGCCGCGCCCGCGGCGGGAGCGCTGGGTCGGGACAGGCGCGTCCCGTTCGGGTGCGGGGCGGGTGCGGGGCGGGTGCGGGGCCGGGACCCCGGGGCTCCCTCGGGCCCGGCACGGGGAGCCGCGGCCGCGGTGCTCGGGCGGGGATGGGACAGGCGCTGCCCGGGTCCCGCTGTCGGTTGGGCTGAGGGCGGAGCGGGGCGATGCCCTCGCGGGAGCCGCGATGCCCGGCGGGGACCTCTGGTGAGGATGGTCTGGGATCCCTGGGCTTTGCTCCGAGCTGGGAGGGCTGTGGGTCCTCCTGTGCCGCGGGGAGAGGAGTCAGGGCTGGGGCTCTGTTTTGGGGTTGGAGGTGAGGCCGTGGGCTTTTGGGTCACTTGCGGGAGGGAGAGGCGAAATGTCTGGGTTCATTTCCAGCGTCTTTGCTGAATCACTCTGATCCTGGAGAGAGTTCTGCTACCATGAGCTCGCTGTTTCCTCTGTGATGGAAACAGGCACTTCGCTCCTGCTGCAGCCCTGGGCCCCTCTCTGGGCTCTCGGGGGTTTTTCTTCCCCGTGTTGCTGTCTGTGTGTGTACTGAGCCCCATCGGTGTGTGCAGGGAGGCTCGGTGTTTCTGACACCTGTCCTCCTCCAAAACTGTTTGGAGACGTGTTTTCACATGGGAACAACACTGATTAGTGTCACAGAAGCAAAATACATGGGTAAAACTCAATTATTGTCACAGGTCCTGGAAGCCTCGGTGCTTTGGGCTGCTTCAGCAGGACCAGGCTGGATATAAGAGTCTTCCTTGGCTCTCTGAGAGGAGGGCTAAAGTCGTACTGGGATGTGGGCTCTTCCAACAAGAAGCAATTAAAAGGAAAGTTTGGAATCTGGGCTTGAAACAGGATGTCATGGAGGTCCTCAGGGGAGGGAAGGAAACTTCAGGAGCTTGGAATTTATAGTGAAGCAATTAAACATAAAGGAGTGAAAATGCTGAGTGGCTGGCGTGAGCGTTTTTCCGTCCTGCCTGAGGTGAAGACTGAGTATTAGTAAAAACCAACTCAATAAATCAAGTTAACATTTAATAAACTACATTAGTCATTATAAACCTGACAGGTGTGGAGGGTGGTAGATGCTTTCTTTAGTGAAGCCGATCTGCTGAATTGCCAGAAGATTTGGGTAGCTGGTTGTTTTGAGAGCTCTCCTCCTCCTTGCTCACTTGGTTAACAGGGTGGCGCAGAACTGGAGCTCAGGGGTTGCTCTGCAGACCGTTGTCTTGCTGTAGTTTGGTGGAGTACAGTCAGTGCTGCTGCTGCTCAGTGTTTGTCAGTTCAGGTGAGTCACCAATAATTTACAGTAAGAACTTGCCTTTCAAATGTTCTGACTGGCTTAGGAACAGAGAGGTTGTCCATGTACAGCATAACTGTGCTGGGGCTGGAGTTTCTTCTCATCTTTGGAGACCTAAGTCTGAGAGGCAGGGAGCTCAAGAAGGGGTGAGTAAATGAAATGACAAGTGTATGTGTCTGTGTAAGTGGAGTCTTAGCTTGCTCTTTTTCTTTTATAAGCTGCCATTGGTAGAATTCCTGCCAGCTCTATATTGACCTAGAAATCAAAGGTAACTCTTGAGCTTAAACAGCTTATGCTGTAGTAGTGATACCGACCTGCTCATGAAAGACTATTGCCACAAATAAATCCCTTAATTTTTTTGTTGGAAAAAATAGATGAAGAACATTCAGAGCAAATCAAGTGGTCTGTGCCTCTTGGCTTAAAACTGCTGGGCATATTTCTGCTACTCCTTTGAGTAACTGTATGTGACATCAGTGCAGTGGTTTGTAGCCTGTGGCCTCAGCCCCATGCAGTGCCTGTAGTCTCAGCAGTGCAAATGCCTGCAGTGCTGCTGGCATCTCATGGCCTGGCCTGAGCCTGTGTGTGTGTTCACAGATGCAGACATCACCTGACTCTTACTTGCTTTCTCTGAATTTCAGCTTGCAGAATGGTTGTGGGTTAGCAGCTCTGTTCTGGGAGAAGCCCTGCTGAAGTTAGTGGCACTACCTGTTGCAGCAGTGCTGCTGATAAACAGCCCTGTAATCCTCTGAGTCATAATACGTGAAGTAAGAGCGAGCATTTTATAAATGCAGGTACCCAGTTTGGTGTGTCGAGTATAAAATGATGACTCGAGTGCTTTTGTTGCTTCTCATTGTGCCTTTCCAGTTTTGGCTGTGCTTGTGCTGGGCTGTGGCAGGGGCCACAATGACCATGTCACTGCTCTGTGTCTCCTCTCTGTGCACAGAACAGCGCAACGACGGCAGGACTGTGGCTTGACACCATCCGGGCACTTCTGCTCCCACCAAAGAGGGACATCCCGTTTGACTTAAATGGTGTCAGCACTTTGTCTGTGTGAATTTCATCTTAAATGAGTATTTCTTGTGGTTATCAAAGGTAGGCTGATGGTTATCAAAGGATGTCATCTGTTATTTGCTGCCTGGATGGGAGTAGCTGTGTTGGTGAGGCTGGCCCTGTTTGTGGATCGTTTTTGTGTGAGAGGGACCAGAGCTGGCTGGAGGCTGCCTGTCCTGGGAGTGTCTGCCCATCCCTACCGATGATCACTGTATTCCATTCAGGAAGATTTTAAAGCATCCTTGAAAAGGCATATGTCATGAAGGGCATACATCCTCAGCCTTGCTAGTCCTTAAGTCAGGTTGTACTCAAACTGAGTTACTTTAGCCTGTGAAATTGTCCAGAAATTCAGAGCTCCCAGGCTGATGAGGAAAGCAGCGGATAGTTGGGATCACACTCAGGCATAATTTTAGGATGGCCTCCTGATGTCTTCCCTTCGTGTTGCACATCTTGCTCCAGCACTGGTTTGCCAGGGAGGTTTGTGTGTGCCTGGGTCCTTACACAAAGGTCAGTGAGATTTCTCGATTCTACTTCTATGTTGAGGGCTGGGCTTGTTTCAGATAATTGCTCTCGTGAATTATTCACTCTGGTGTTACACAGCAGTGCTGTGATCAAAGATTAGTTCATGCCTTTGCACAGGCATGCAGTGTCATCTCTTTCTCTCCCTTGTAAAGTCTTGATTCATCTGTAGTGTGGACTTAGATGCTGACCAAAATAACATCATATCCACCAGTTAAAATCACTGATGGACATCTCTCTGTCTTTGAAATATTCTGAATGTGTAATTCCAGTTAATTTTATTAAGACTGCAGATCTGTTCTGCCATGATTACTAGTGAGGTTTCTGTCTGGCTGCATTATTTCACTTTCAAGTGAGTGTCTTCCGTGAACATCAGAAACCTGTACCAGTCTCATATGATTTTAAAGCATCTGCGTGTTCTCCTGGTCTTGTACTTGACCAGAATAACACCTTCAAGTGCTGGAATTTAAAAGGCCTAGGCTATTGATAAAAGTTAATGAGTGACAATTCCAAATAAAGAAAACCTGAATGAGTTCACTTCTTGATTTGTGAGCATTTAAAAAAAGTAGTTACAGAGGTTGGCAAACGAGCGTTCCAGGTTTATCTGCTGTCAGGGCTTGTGCTTTAATGTACTTTCTTGAAGCATACTTCGTCTCTAATTTGTAAAAATAGGATCCTGGTATGACTAGTTCTGTATCTTAGTATTCCTTAGTCTTCTGTTGTCTGGTCTCACAATTTTCATACACTGATTTTGCTTTTTGTGCTCTTTCATCTATCTAAGAGGCAGCTGGGGCTGTGCTTGTGCTGCTGGCACAGGAAGACCTGACCTGCTGGACACTGTTGTGCCCAGTCTGTGGGTTTGTGCAGGAAAGCAGACCCCAGAGAGGTGGTTCTATGTTGAATGAGACCAACCTTATTTGCAAAGAAAGAGAAGGGCAAGTTATCCTTTTGACTGGGAATTAACTGTGGCAGTTGTTTTGGCATGTGGGGCTCTGGCTTGGCTAAATCTTTATCTGCCTTTAGCTGAGTGACTGTTGAAGTTTGTTAGTAAAGAGGATGGGAGCAGGAGACTTGGGAACTGTGTGGTCTTTAAGATGTAAAAATAAACAAAGCTGAGAAGCTGTACCCTACTTAAAACAGGCTGACCTAAATTTTCAGCAATTCTAGCAGAGAGGCAGGCTCTGGATAGGGATAACGGCTTACTGACAACTGGCTTCCCTATCCTTGCATTGCTTGACATGTTGAGAGGCCACCATTGGAAAATCACCACTGGGGTCTGAGGTCATTCACTTCCCCCCCTCCCCGCGTTGCACAACCCTTGCTGTGGATTTGCCTTGTGCTCTTGTGGACAGTTCCCTTGTTATGCAAGTCAACAGTTCAGCATCGTCTGGGAAGTCACAGCACGAACCTCTTCTCAAATTGCTTTTGTTGGAGTGTGTTGAAAACATGTTTGGTGTCCTCTGGCTTGTCCCTACAGAGATTGCTTTCAAGAGTAGGTGCCTGGGAAGTCCATTCATACTCTTTGTCTGTAGATTAATGTTCTTCCTATCAGTTACAGTTCTTCACTGCTGAATTATTAATTCTGCAATGGGAGTTTTTTTCTTCTTACTGTTCATTGACTTTCATGCTTGATTTATTCTTCTGAGCAGTTTGAAACTGGAGCATGGGAATGTTGACTAAGGGATCACATGTGTGACCTCAGTCATGGCTGAGTGGGAAAATGACATCTGTCTTTCAAAGTACTCAGTTTCCCAGGTGAAAGGTATTTTGTGAGCGTGTATTATCCTCAGAGGCACATTGCTTGTTATTCAACAAAACTGGGATGTTCAGGCAGCCACTGGAGTGATTACCCGTGTGCTCCGGAGGCAGTCCTGTGGGTAGCATGAAGGGAGAAGGAGGGAAAAGCGGGTTTGCAGATTCTCCTGCTAATGTGGCTTTGTGGCTATCCTGGCAGAGAGCCTACCTTTGATTGGAAAGCATTCCCCTTGGTGTGGTTGTAGGTACTGATGGTCTGCCGTGTTTTGTTCTCTGTTTGTGCGTGCTCTTTCCTGCAGGGAGATAAGAGGAGGTGAATCGCGTATCCTTTCAGCAGCCTTCTGTTAAACTTGGAATACCACAGTTCAAGCAATTGAACAGATGGATAATGGAGACTGGGGATATATGGTGAGTGAGCCTGTGCAAGTGTGTGCTGTGTGGTACAACTGGGCTTTCGAGGTCTTGCAGCAAGAATCCTTCCAGATCTGTCTGTGTAGCTCCAGAGCTTCGGTCATATGAGAAGGAAAACTGTGCATGTTACACCAGCTTTACAACAGTTTACTTACCTTCTCTGGAGTGCTGCACCTCGCCTGCAGCTTGTGGGGAGCACCCAGGTTCATGTTTCAAAGGGACAATCAGCCAGGACTGAACTGATGCCTGGGGCTCACTGTTACTGTTTTCTTAACACAAAGGCTGAAAATAGTTTGTGCTTCCTGCATATAATTTTAAGGACTTAGTAATTTTATTTATAAAGAGAAGTATTTTTCCTTGTAAACCTTGTCACAAACTAGACAAACACATCTTATTTTTCTCCCCTTCTCATTCTGCTGCCATGCATATGTCTCTTTTCTCTGGCTGGCCACAGTCCTGGTTGTTAGGGTTGGTGGCCAGATGGGATTTATGTTCCTTTCTCTCTTGCTTCCTCATGAGCTATCTGGAAGTTGATGCAGACGGGTTTGTGCTCTGCCCCACTCTTCTGTGCAGCATGCTAATTTGTTAATAAATACTTATTTTTAGAGTTAAAAGCTGAAAGTTCTTTTTTTTCTTTGTGTATTTTAATGATGCCTCTGAACCAGGGCATGGATTATTTTGATTGTGAGCTCTTGGTCCTATGTCTCAAGTTGCACTGTCTTCCTCTTTTGAGGGAGAAAAAGAGGCTTAAGACTTGTTTGGTTGATTTTTTTTCTTTCCTTTTTTTTTATTATTTGGTTTTGTTCTGGAATGAGACACAGATTGTGAAAGTAAGGAACACTGCTGGGCCTCATTCAGACTAACTTGTTAGTCAGGAAATATCTCTGTTCTCATTTCCCCATCTGTAGAATAGGAAAAAACTCGTTGCCCAAATGTAAAACTTGCTTCTCTGACAGTAGCTTAGTTGTTCAGATTTCTAAAGCATTCTGGAAATGTGCATTCTGCATGTTAAGTATCATCCTGTTTAGTTGCCAGTTGTGCCTTGTTGCCAGGTGGCTTGGATTTGTCCAGGTTTAAACACCCGTTAAAGGCTTTGAGCGGGAGGAGCGTGATTCTCTCCCAGTTTTCCAACAGTATTTGCCGTGTGTGTCAGCGAGGTGATCGAATCCTGTGTGGTGGCTTGATAAACTCTGCAATTTCTCTCTTTCTAGATGACTGATCCAGTCACGCTAAATGTGGGTGGACACATGTATACGACCTCCCTCACAACTCTAACGAGATATCCTGACTCAATGCTCGGGGCCATGTTCAGGGGAGACTTCCCCACTGCCAGGGACTCTCAGGGCAATTACTTTATTGACAGAGATGGACCACTTTTCCGTTATGTTCTTAACTTTTTAAGGACCTCAGAGCTCACTTTGCCACTGGACTTCAAGGAGTTCGACCTCCTCCGGAAGGAAGCGGACTTCTATCAGATTGAGCCGCTAATTCAGTGTCTTAATGACCCCAAGCCACTGTATCCTGTGGATACCTTTGAGGAGGTGGTGGAGCTGTCCAGCACCCGGAAGCTTTCCAAGTACTCCAACCCAGTGGCCGTCATCATCACACAGCTCACGATCACGACGAAAGTCCACGCGCTACTGGAAGGCATTTCAAACCACTTCACAAAGTGGAACAAGCACATGATGGACACCAGGGACTGCCAGGTTTCCTTCACTTTTGGGCCATGTGACTACCACCAGGAAGTGTCGCTCCGAGTCCATCTGATGGAGTACATCACAAAGCAAGGCTTCACGATCAGGAACACCAGAGTTCATCACATGAGCGAGCGTGCCAATGAAAACACAGTGGAGCATAACTGGACTTTCTGTAGACTGGCACGGAAGACAGATGACTGATTCTGACTCCACAGGAGCCACTTCAGTGATTAGCAACTTAATTGGACAGTAAACCCAAGAGAGTCTGGATTTTGACTAAAGCAACAATGTGGGCTTTTTTTATACGACTATTTATTGTTTATCAGTAAGGACTGGAGGAGTTTCGTTCTCTTGCAGCTCTGTTCTTTTGTCCTGATCAGAAAAAAACCGTGCATGTGCCTGTTCAGTCAAGACACCTTTTTGTTTGAAAGAGGGAGTCCAAGGAATTAGTACAATAGGGTATTTTGTGTCATTAACACAATTCTCTGACTCGACTCAAAGTGCTAAAATTACCTCTGTTTAAATGGTTTCTAATCCATCTAATGCTATGACACTGGGAGCAAGAAACAAAAAGAATTTAAAAGGCAGTTGGGGAGAAGCTGCTATTGTGTAGACTAATTTAGTTTCTAAATCAATAAACAGTATTGTAATATTCTAGGAAAACAAATCCCCCCCTTTAAAAGTACTTGATAAGTACAGTTTCTTACAGTTATGACAACTGTTTCTTTCTATGCATATAAATCAAGCAACCAAATATTATCTGTAGCCATGGAAATATGATTAGAAATATTTATATTGGATTCTAAATGCAAAATGTCCCTGTGGTAGAACTCATATTTTTAATGCCTGGTGCAATATTATTCCCAAGTGTAATGCCTGCCAGCAAGAAGCTAATAAAAATGTGAAATACAGAATACTGTTTTGTATTTTCTTTTTGTCTTTTAGAACTCTCATACTTAAAAAAACAAACCAAATGAAAAAAAACACACCCAAACCCTGTTTTTCTGTGCTTCAGAGTCAGGTGCTCTGGTAGGGCCTCATTTTCCTCCATTAATAATATAATTTGTTCCTTTCTCTGTTAATTAGTCGAGTCAAATGTCTTCATTATAGACAAAGCTTGTGTTCTGAAAACTGCTTTAGACTGATAGAAGGATGGCAAGAATTTGGACTGGCTAAAGGGATAGGGATGGAGGGAACACAGAGCCTCAATACTGTAGCTGGTAAATAGTGTTATCTGGTTCATCAGGACTATATCTAATAACTTTATATAATTTTAACTGCAGAGTGCTGTTTCTGGTGATACTCAAGTTCTGTGGCTTTACTCCATTTCACATCGACATCTCTGCTTATCCTGGGCACTTTGTCATAGTTATGAATAGAATTTCTGGTTATGCTCTAACTTGAATGCTGTTGGGGGTAAGAGAGTTGATACCTGTTTTGTGGAATGGATCCTGTTCTCCCATGAAGTTCTTGTCACAGGTAGATGGGAACTTTCCATTCCATCTCTTGCTCTAAAGGCCTGTCTCGGGGGTGTATTTGTCTATCATATTTTGTCTCTCCCTGCTTATACATTGCAGGTTTTTGACTTATGTAATAAGAGGCAGCAGCAAGAGCTTTATACTTCTTATCAGGGAGGGAAGAGAGGCAGAATTGATGAAGCTCAGGAAAATGGTTGTTTCTTGCAACACGTGGTAAGAAATATCTGTGTTAACTGGCATTGAATTATAATCACAAGATGTTCTTTGCAACACTTCATTTACTAGCAAATTAATGACTGGCCTGGATCAGCCTGCCCTTTCCATAATTATGAAGTATAATAATTAGATAAGCAGTATTCCAAATAATACACTTTATTGGAGACCAAGATTTATAGAAAGACAGTATGAGCGGCCCTATTAATGGGAAGGTAAATTCTGCAGACTGAAGCTGGCATCAGCTTTGTCTGAATCTTCATTAGGCAGGAATATTCCACTGCTGAGCAAGTCAAGAGCTATTTTAATTGTCCAAACAGATTTAGTTTCTAATATACTTTTTGATCGAAGAGAACAAGTTGTTCTTAGAAACCAAGGATCATAATTTTACCTTCACTGGATTTTTCAGTACAGTTGGTTGTTCTGGGTTTTTTTTGAAGGCACTGTATACTTTCAACACCCTGAGAGGGGGTTCATAATGTGGTGGTGGGTTTTTTTTTCTTCCTTAATCATCCTATATTGGATTTAGAAAAAGAATAAGGAAGCTGTTTGATGCTGTCAGGACACTTCAGGTTAGAAAACAGTGAACCCTGGACTGTCTCATCGCAGCGGGTACCACTCAGCACCGCTTGGCATCTGTAATTGCAAATGGCTCGCTGAGAATCTTTCCTACTTGTTGTAACTGCAAGTAAGCAACTGATTATTAATTCTGATTAGTCATTACTGATGCTTCATAAATGTACTGCTGCACAAAGAACAGGAGGAAACGTTTGTCCTTCGCTTGGAACACGTTCTTTATAATTTCGATAGTGTGTTGTGAAGAAGTGGCTTCAAATACCTCTCGTAGGCTGGGCTCATCTGTTCAGAAAGAGAATGTGGAAGGGAATTAATGGCAATTAAGAATGGAAAGGCTATAATTTTTTTCTTAAGAGCAATCTCTGAAATACAGAAAGCAAGACTATTAAAAAAAAAAGCAAACAACAAACCACCAGCTATTTCAACTATGTGCAAGATCTCGTTCCCTATAGTATGTGCTGTCCTTCATAACCAGCACACAACTCATCCCAAATGGGACATCATACTATTTAACTTCAAAAAATATGCTTGGACTTGAATGTTTGCTGAAGGCAAATTTTGTGTTCAGCTGTAGGATTTCAAAGGGCTGCTGATTACCACAGTAAAAATCTCACTCAGGGCAAAATGAGTTTTCAAACAGAGCAATGCATATTTACATCGTGCAGAATTTTACATTACGCCACAATATGGATGAATTAAGAAGAGAAAGTAAAGTTCTAAAGACCATGAAGGATGAAATTGCCTTGTTTAACATTTATACTCATTCTGGTTAAACATATTATTAAAAACCTCAAGTTTTGCACTAGTATCAGTGTATATAAAATACCCTGCATTTAGTGCTGTTTCATAATATGTACACAGACTTATTTCAGCTTATTTTGTACAATGTAACCTCAGTGATACAAATTTCAAAACCAAAACCACATGAGTGGCACATGACAGCGCAGCTCCCTGGCACAGGCTCTAGTACTCTGCAGGCTCTAACTCATTTTTAGGTTAAATGTCTGAGCTCAGACTATGGGTAGCATTATTGGAGCGTCACAGGTCATTGCTCAGAGTGAGATACAAGGAATTAAAAGCTCATGTCTTTTATCTGTATTACTAATATTAGAAGGAAAGCAAACATTTTCTGCTCTGGCTAATGGGGAAGCTGTCTGGCTGTAACCCTTCCATACCTTGTTGGTGGGGGACTTCTGAGCCCACTCATAAAGCCGCTGATAAACCTGCCCATCATAACTGCCCAGCGCGGAGTTCAGGCTCTTGTCTGTGAAGTCAAAGGCATCCACCAGTGGAACGGCGTCCTTCCTGTGCAGCAGAGCAGTGACATTTGTGTTACTGAAGCAGCTATTGCTTTGTAAGGTGGGAAGATAAATCAAAGACTTGGAAGTCAGTTGTCCAGGTTCCTCAGCCTAGAAGGTCTGTGCCAGTTTTCCTCCTTGTCTATACTGGGGGGACAAGCCAGTTTGTTTTGATTCCTCAGAGGCATCTCTAGGTGACCCTGCCTCGGCAGGGGAGTTGAACTGGATGATCTCCAGAGGTCCCTTCCAACCCTGACAATTCTGTGATGTTCTACTAATGCCCTGAGTTGTCTACACTGTTGAATGGGTATTGCAGGGTCTTGTAATCATCTGGGCTATGTCCCTAATTCCCCAATTCAGAACTCAATCTCATGTCAGATGTTTTCTCAGCAGTCTCTGCCAGTTCTTTCTTTTGATTTTTGTCTCGTTTTATTTTTCTCACGCTCTGTTTGTCTTACAAAATGGAATAAGGTTGCTATTGGATTGATGTGAAGTGCTTTGCTGATCTCCAACCTCCATCTACCTTTCAATATTTCTATTACCTCATCATGAGGTGTTGAGGTCTTTTATTCTCTTTGTGGCTGTAAGAGTAAAGCAACCCTGACCTACACCAGGGGCCAGTCTGACAGCAACTGAGAGCTACAGCATAGGCAGCTTCTAAGCAGGAGATGGTTTCTCTTTCCTTGTCCTCCCATTGTCCTGCATGTAGGAAGTCATGCTGGCTGTACCTCACATCCCAGGTACCAGGATGCAAAATGTTTTGCTCAAATGTTGGCATTTGCATCTTCCAGTTCCTTTTGAGGAAGGGCTGTTTGGGGGTTTGGGAAAGGCTGAGATTTTGTTACATACCAGGAAGTGTTTTTATTCTTTCTACTAATTGTAAATATGTAAATACTCACTTCATTCTTGAATCCTGTTAACAAGGCATGGACTAACACAGAAGTTGCAATGAATTTCAGAGGTGACAGCATGTTAGTCTTTTGCAAATGTTATGCTCATCATTTAACTCAGATTCTGTGATCAGTTCTGAAAAGCCTTGCTCTTTGGCTCAGCCCCATTCAGCCCTTGCTTGTGGTGTGTTCTTGTTTCTCTCCAGGTGGCTTAAGTAGAATTTTACATAAAACTCACTTCTCTGCACCATAATCTGTTCTAAATAAACAGCACCGAGTAGCAAAAGATGAATGCTTTGTCAAAAGGCCTTTGTGAGTGTTGTGGTAAGTGAAAACCTTAACTCAGAATTCACAGTGACAAACGGTGTTGAGCAGATGCATCTGAAGTAGCTGTAGGCAGGATTGTTTGAGTACCAGTTGCAGCTCAGCCATGGCAACAGAGTGGGCTGTATTAGCTGCAGCTTGAGCAGACTGCAGTGTGTGATGGGTTGCTGTGGCTGCCTCCTGCCAGTGCTGCTCTGACTACCTATTTTCCTGTTTTCGCTCTACGGAAAATGGTATAAAGTGTTCAGGACTTCTTCATTTATAATTTAAGATTTCACTTTACAGAACTTTCAGAGATTGCAGAGGAGCTGGACACTTGTCATGGTCTGTTTTACCATGAAAACAAGCTCTGTGTAGATGTTTCAATCAATTTATAGTGCTGCCAGGCAATGAAAATAAAAACTGAATGAGGTGAATTGACTGTGGAGATGTTGCCATAGGTACAGTAGCACCATTTTATATCTATTACAGGGACAGACTGAATAGCTGTGTGTCTCCTGACAGAGCAGCTCACCGAATGACAGCCAGGAGGTCCAGGTAGGATGCTGTGACCATGTCCATCTGAGCTGCAGATATGTATCCATCATGCAAGAAGGCTCCGGTATTCGAGAAGATCCCGTGTAGTGCAAAGAGGTCACAGAGATGTTTCATAATCCTCTGGATGCCAGCCTTGGTCTCGAGTTTTTCCACAGTTTCTGCAAAGTTTTTCACTGTGATGTAGTGGCAATGAGCCTGGAAAACAAACGCAATCAACAGTGAATGCACCTCAAAACACTCTTAGTAGGCCAAGTGACTCAAATGTTCTTGCAAAGAATATAAAACCTTTTCATTTCCCTGGCACTTCTCCAGTCTGTATCCTTTGTTTGCTGGGGTGACCAGGCCTTTTGCATTCATGTCTCACAGCGACAGCAGACAACAGAATTAGGCTTGTAAACAGTCAACACTGTGGTATTTGTAAACTCTAGAAAACTGCTTCAGAAATCATGTTAGTACCTACTCTAAATATTTCTGATTAATATCCCAAAGAGTTTGTGTGAAGGAAACACATTGGATTGTAATTGTGTCGACCTCTAGCAGGTGAATCTTGATTGTACATCAGCAGAAGAAACTCTTTAGTTGAAGACTTTGGGCTCAGGGTACTTTGGGATTGGTGTCTACAGGGCTTCGGCTCTGGAAACACCGTTGTCACAGAAGAACAACCAAACTTCCTGCTTTTGTGGTTTTAAGACAACTGGTAATTTCTGGGTCAGACACCAGTGGAGTCCCTGACTGCCAAATTACATAAATAATAGCTGAGGTCCAGAGCTAATGAAGCAGGTTGACCCCACCTGTCTGTGGGGTGACTCTTGCTATGCTGACACTGCTGCAGGGGGTTGGTGGTGTTGGGATCTGTGTGGGTTCACTCCCCCACTGCACAGTTCTCCTTCCAGCTGTGGGTGTAAGCATGGCACACCTGCACTGCAGCTCTTGCTGCTGGCACGGTGGAGCAGCATGGACTGCAGAACCTGCCTGAGAAGCCGAGTGTCTACGCAAGCAATTAACGTGTGGGGAGTCTGCCCAGTGTCTGAGCTACTCAGCTGGTTGCTGGCAGGCAGCAGTTCATAGAGCTGCTATGCCAGTCATGTGGGTGAGTCTCCAGGGAAAGTGTGGGATAAGAAGTAAATACAGAAGTGCCCTAAGCAGGCAGCAGTATATCAAGATTTTAAAGTTATGGGGCAAACTCAAGGTTTTGGGTGACTCTTCCTGTCCCTGAATTATATAAGAAACTTTGGGGGCCCAGATCTCATTTTCTGAAGAGTCTAGCAGCACAGTCACTACTGACAATACCACAGTCAGCCCTCTGCATATGTTAGGCTCTTCAGAAATGGTTTATTTCTGACTAGTCCCATGTCTACGCTCATCCTCCTCCTTGTTTCTCAGAGAGAGTTGGATTCTAGCTCCTCTGACATATGATCTCCCCTCCTCTAAAGTCCAGAGACCTTGGCCACTCATTTGAGTGGGTGCAGAAGGAAACAACTTGTTCAGGTTTGTATGCAGAGAGTGCTGGTCAGAGCTTTTTCTAAAGGTGATCTTGAACAGGAATATTTTGCTTCCGTTTCACGTCCCTAAAAATATATTTACATTTAAACAGTTATTGGGAAGGTAATTTTTAAAAGTCACTTTGTTCATGGGAGGTTTCCTTTGTTTTTGAGGCAAGTACACAGTTTCTCTGCTTACTTTCAAGGTTACAGCACTGAATATTTGCTGCTTCCAGTGAGTCTGTCTAATTGAAAATGTGGGGTGATGCCCGGTGGACAGGTGACCACAAAAAATGCTGCTGCTGAGATTAAGTCTTTGCTCCCTTACTCAGTGAGTTCTTGTTTTGAAGGATTTGTATCTGTGCTTATATCAATGCTTCCCATGATTTTGAAAGGATCTTGGCTGTTGCTGAGAAAGGTTTGACTCATCAAGGACTTCATCTAATTGACTGACTACAAGGGGGTTGGTCCCTGCTCTGAAACCACCACAGTGGTGGTGATCACCCCTGCCAGGTATGTGTAGGGTTCCTTTTTCCCTGTCAGGAGCTTCTTGCTGAGTCCATTTCAGTCTGGCTGAATGGTAGATTACAAAAAGATGTTTTTCATTAAAAATTCAGTGAAGTTAAAATCATGGATCTGTTTCAAAATCTTCCTTTCCTCAGCAAAGGAAGGAAGGAAGGAAGACCTTCACCATAATTGTAGAGGAATTGCACTTAATTGCATATTAAAAAAAAATTTATTTTTTGGAGATAAGAAATATTGACGGGTTTAGTTTTCATTAAAATTTAGGGATTTTCTCCCCTCCTGCTTTGTTTTCTGCTTTGTTCTGCACTAACTCACCCTTGTTTTGGGGAACAAATGTTGCTGTCCCAATCCTACTTCATCTGAAAGCATGTCTTATTAATTTGACTTTGATTTGATTTTTCTTTCAGTAGTAGTTAACATTGCACTTATTACTGGTTTTCATTGTTTTCCTTGCAGTTATCTTTCCTTGGGAGAGAGGCAGATGGAAGAAATACCAGGCATGTTTCACCCTTGCTGCGGCTCCACCAGCTTTCAGTGGTGTGGCTTTGGTAAGACTTTCCTCTGGGAGCCAGAAATGTTGGATTCTCACAAAAAGATGAATGTTGGCTGGAGATGGTGGGTTCCTGTTGCAGGATATGTGATGCCTGATTCTGCTAGCAGTGGTAGCACAACTGTGAAGGTACTTTTCTCCCTTTCATTTCTCCTCCTCCAAGTCTTTTCTACCTGACCTATTCAGAGAGCAGATTTTTTAGATCAGGAATTGCTTCTTGCTATGATTTTTCCACCATGCAGACCACAGTGATGGTCTTTGTGGTGTCCCATAGATGCCAACAGAAAACAATAAACAGCACTGAGGCTTTACGCTAATCCTGCCATTTCTTTGCATATTGTATCATAAAGACAAACATCAAATAAGCAGATAACTTTTGCTAACCTTTGCAGCCTGCACCAGCTGCACCGTGCACTGGTTCCACGCGTCGTACTTCTTGGCTCCAGACTGAATCAAATCCTGTAGTTTAGCTGCTGTGCTGCTTATGAGCCTGGAAAATTGAAAAAGCATAAGGCATGTTGTTTGTGGATGGAGCAGCCCACATGCACACGGTTCTCCTTCGGAGTCGTGCTTGAATGGCAGCCTGGCATTTCTGACATCCGGAGTCATCTACACTGAGCGTGAGCGAACTTAGATCACACAAAACCTGAGTACAAACTGGGGAAGCACCCAGACCATACTGGTATTGGAGGATTTCTGCCTTCTCAGCTTCCAGGGTAGTTTACCAAGGGGTTGGCTTAGCTTTTCCTGGATCGTGTTTGTAAGGAGAGCTTGCAAAACAAATAGTAATACTGGACTGCTCTTACATTATGTTTCTCCTTTTCTACACAGGGATTCAGATCCTGCCCCCATTGATTTTGCAAGACTGGCTCTGTTTTTACACTGGTTTCAATGACAGGAGGGTTATCTGTTTACCTGGTTTTCAGAGATGACACCTATACAGCCCATAACCGTGCACGAAATTCCAATGAGACCACTCATGGTACTGTTATTATTTGTGTTGAGTGGCTGAATGTGTAGCTGAAAGGCTACAGACAGAATGAGAGGCTGTGTGTTTGCTGTGGTGTTAATTGAAAACAAACATCCCTTTCTCAGGTATATGAAATTTTAACATTCTGGATAAAATTGCTCAGGATCCAGTTGCCTAAAGTTTTTATTGGATGGCAATTCACTGATGTGGTCTGGGATTTACTTAAATGGTGCCACCAACTCTGTGGACATAGTTGTTTGGTAGCACGTGGCTTAAGAACTTCTGAGTGTGAAAGCTCCATACTGAACATCTGACATGGCTGTTAATCCTGTGTAGTCTGCCTTTTCTCTTTCAGGAACAGACAGTGCCAAACCTTGTATAACTTATGTTATGAAATGAAGGAAGAAGCTGAGCTCTGAACACATTTCTGATGTCTCCCGTCCTCTGTACTGACCTGACTGCTGCGTGTTGATAAGCCTCAGTGTAAATATCTGGACTGAGAAAATCTGACTTGTTCTTGGCTGGACACTTCCCAGGTTTCACTGCAGCCAGATAAGTGGCAGATGGTGGAACAGGATGGCCAGCAGTGGCTGCCATGAAGCACTTAATCAGGAACCTGTGAAGAGAGCAAAGTCAGAGCAGGGTATGGTTGTGATCTGCACACAGCAAATAGTCATGCAAGAAGTAAAGTGGGAGCAGGTAAGGAGCAGCAAGGTGCTGCAGTGGTCCAGAATGTACTTGAACAAGTCATGACCTTTTGTTTTGCATGTTACTCGCAGTAACCTGATCTGTGGTGGCTCTCAGGGGTAGCCTGTCTACTGTATTTAATGCTACAGCAGCGTGTAGTGACGGGTTTTTCAGCAGAAACTTGCTGTGGCTATTAGCAGTCTCAGCAGCGTGGTGATTAGATACATTATCAACTTTGCAACCTGAGTCTTAATGCTCTGGGAATCTTAGTGGTGATTTGGTCTTACCCTCTGTGATCCCCAACACGGAGTCACATTATGTTAACAAACATGAGACCCTTTGTCAGAGATTGTGTACAAGGAGAATTCCCCACTCCCTTATTTTTTGGCACCTCTGCTATGAGCTAGACTGACCAGGTCTGGAATTAAAAAGTTACAGCATTTCTCTTGACCTTGCTGTTGATCTTGCTTCTTGAAGAAGCAGTAATGAGTGCAGAAGTGTCTGCATGCAAGCACAGAGCTATGTGGTTGCTCTGTCCCTGGGAAGTGCACTGATTTTCTCCTTCTAGTAAAAACACGCATTATTAAAAGTTCAAGCAGCTGTAGTTTTTCTCCTGTATTTCATGTACTTTGGATGAACATCAGTCTGCGTGTAGAGAGGAAAGTGGTGGTCTTGGAGCATGACTCATCCATCCACTTTCAGTATCCAACAACTTTGTTTTCTCTGAATCTCACTTTACCAATATTGTGTTCTGGGCTCACTTTTGCCAATATTGCGTTACATTGTACCATTGTTACACAGGTTGCTTAAAAAGTAAACCACAAGACTTGTATAGCAATGTGTTTGCTGTGCTAAGAGGCAAAGAGGAAAATGAGGTTATGCAGAACAGCACCTGCATACGTCCCCAAACCAAAAATAGAAGAGATAATCCAATTCCCACACAACCTCCATGCCTGTTAGACAGAAGACATGAATAGTTTATGTCCTGAGCTGTATTTTTAGAAGGTGCTGTGAGAGAGGAGTAGCTGGTTTTACTGGTTTTGGAGAAGAAGTGGTAGAGGCTGAATAAATGAGGGGACAGGCTTTTAGATGAACACATTTGAATTGTTACCTGGCAGTTTGCAGGAGCAAAATGGTGTTTTCCCCTTCATAAATACAAGAGGCAAGTATTTTGGTATACAGGGAAGGGAGTCCACTCAGCAGGGAGTATCCATGTCCTCCACAGGCCCGGAGGCAGATCTCCACTGCTGCAGTGCAGTGGTGAGTGATCACGGCTTTAAAGCCCGAAGACAATGCATGGAGCTGTTAAAAAAAAAAGGAGAAAAAACCAAAAGCAGAGTGTTACTGGTGGAAGTGTTCTAAAACAATCCTCAGAATAAATTTCCTTTTTTAATCTTGTGCGATATCTGGACGTGAAATCCCTGTCGGGTCCCCCTTTGCATACTGGTAGCACCCAGCTCCCTGAGCCTGGCCTTTGGTGTCTGCCTGGGATGCTGCACACCCTCCTGCTGGGCACACTGTAATCAGTTTATGCATTTTTGGGTTTCTACCAACCAGCTGTGGCTTCAGCCACCTTTGTTCAGAGTGTGTTTTCATTTCAAGCACCCAATTGCAAAATCTTCAGTTCCATCTAAAAAGTCACATTTTTGGTTTTGGCTCAGAAGTGAGTATTTGCATGTACATTTGTAGATGAAGTTGTGAAATAACACTTTGTGCCACCAGCCACTTGGAACGAGGTTTTTAGCAAACGGACATGCTTTTCAAGGACTTTTCACTCTGCAATACTGCCCAAAACAAAAAATTTGGGGCGGTAGAGTGAATGCTGTTGCTGACTGGTTGTGGACCTGCGAGATACCATTTGATCTCCTAGTGCTTTCTCTTTCTCCAGTTCTCTAGCAAGAGGAACGCTTGTCCAGTTTGCTGAAATCCTTTGATATCCCGAGATGAGAAGTGCTGTATGAGCTAATCCTGCTGCAGCTCACCTCTGGCAGCATGTCAAAGTTCTTCCTCTGGATCTCTCTGTACCCCCTGTCAAACAGCTCCTGCAGGTAGTCGTTGATGAAGTGAAAGGCATAGGCTGCTGCCAACTGGGGCAGCAGTTTCTCTTGCTGAGTCTGGTAGTCAAGGATTTTTGCTTCTTGTTCCCTGTTGGAAGACAGCTGATGAAGTAGGGAAAGTGTGGACACAGGCACAGCTATTGTTACAGCTGCAAAATGAAATGGCATTTTTCATTACCAAGAAGCAGTGTGTGAACAGGACTGAGCTGATGGTGTGGCAGCAAATCCGCCCAGCTAGTTGAGCTGTTGGAGAAACAAACCCTTTGAGAAAAAAAAGGGATTTTTCTGCTGTGTTGATGAACCAGCCTAACAGCACAGAAGGCTCAGTGCAGAGGAGGAACAGGAACTGTGAGAGAGGAAAAGGATGAAGACTTTGAGGACAGCAAGTTGTTTCAGGGAAGACGGTGTCACTACACCCTAAAAAACTTCTGCTTTTCAAACAGAATCTTTGTGGCCCCGGGTGTAGATAGGTTCCTCTGAAAATATCTACATTATTTTGAGCTTTTTTTGGATGTTCTTTACCTCTTTTTCTGTGGTCAGTACACTCAGGGCTTCAATCACTGGAATTGGTTTTTACAATTGTTCAGCATGCTGCGCTCTTCTGTTTGATTTGTGTTTGAACCAAACCACATTCTCATTAGGATCCTTCTCCTTTTGACAGGAGATCTAAATGGAATTTTTTGTAATCCATTCAAATTAAAAATAATAGGGATTCTTACCAGATTAATACAATTTGGTGTTGTAAAGTGTGGATATTGGATTTCTGGATGTTGGAAGGTATTTTAACGTTGCACCCACTAATAGGATGCTATGGAAGAAGAATTCAGTGACTTGTCCACTTTGTCTGGATTCTGCTGAGTTATAGGATTGCATTAGGAGAAGGCCAGTTATAAAAAAATAAGTTGCCTGTGTGAACCGCTGAGCTATTCAAACTATGAAACTTATCTTGGAAAGAACTGTAAACATTCTCTTGTACTTTGACTGAAGCTCGTTAATGTAAATAACGGGGGAGCATGTTCGTCATGCCCTGTCTGGGCCAGGAAATCAGCCAGTGATGGGCTGAAAGATAAGATGGAAAGTAGAAACGCAAACTGGTGCAGGGGAACATGGTGTGTAGTCCCCATCCCACTGCTGCAGGCTGTGTGGCATTACCCAGGCTTTAACTTGGACTGCCGGCGAACCACGGAGTACCGGATGGCGATGGTGCAGGCTTTCATGAGGGGGGTCAGAACCTCGTCTGAAATGAGGGAAATGCGCACCGAAGTCATGGTGAAATAATTAATCTGCTGTGACCCCTGCCTTACATAGGTGCCGTCTGGTCGAACCTGGAGTAGAGAAAGGGTGTTAGATGCCGCCTTCTTCAATACTAAGGTGGCTGTGTAATCACTAAGCATAGAGTAAAATGGACATAAAAATCCTTTGCTGAATGTAAACAATGTTTTTGTGTGCGATGGATGGAAGATATCTATTTAAAGAGACAAACTCTTACTGTTTGTGGCTGAGATAGGTTCTGCCAGCCCTGTTATCACCAGCCTCTGAATGTGGAATTCTTGGCACCGAGTTTCATTTAGGATTCAGGTAACTTCTGCCCTTGATAAAACCTCAGAGACTTGCAGACACCTCAAAGGAAGATTTTTGTCCTAAATTTAGGCAGGTCCCTGTCATCTCTCTGGTTGTGCAATGAGAGTTTGACGGGCAAGTCTGTGATGTGAGTCCACACATACCTCACAAAACTTGCTCAGCATGTTCTCCCGGGGGATGCGCACGTTCTTCAGCATGAGGTAGCCATTGTCAATGGCCTCAAAATTCATTTTGGGACCGATGTCTCCTGCAGTTATGCCTGCAGTAGGAGAAAACAGAGCCTGCTTACTTCCACTTGAACTTTTTTCTCCCCATTTTGTGTCAGGCTGGGGATCTCAAGGGAAGGGTGTGTTCAGCTCTGCTTCTTTCCCAGCATGGAAGATCTCGCCTCAGGGGTGAAACAGGCATTTGAATGCCTTGTGTAGTTTGTTTCCATGATCCATCAACAGATGGATCCATGTTGGCCGGGGCCAGAACTCGGATGCTAATGGAGAGGTGCTCATAGCAGGCCAGGCTTCTGGTTAAGATGAGAGCTTGGTCTGAATATGCCTGAGGATACGTTACATTTCCCTTTAGATAAGAAGGTTGAGGTTAATGATAACTACGCCTTGGGTATCTGTCTTGGCTTGGTTTTGGCAATTTTAACTCTCCCTGGGCCCAATGTTTTAGAAAATATTTAAGGGCAAAATAGGCAGAACACCTGCACAAGTGCTGAGGCATCTGGGCTCTTTTACCTGGGCAGAGTGAATGGTCCTGAAGGCTGCGTATCTGCACGATGAAGGGATGGATGCCATAGCGCTTCCCGTGGATGTACAGCTGAGCAAAGACCACTGTGTGGGTCGCTGACCGTCCCACTGCAGGAAGAAAAACAACCCCATTCCCTTAAGACAAGGTACAGCACAAACACTTCTGCAGTTAACAGCGGTCAGTGTAATTGTGTGTTAGGTCCCACTAAGGTAGGGGCCAGCACAGGTGTGAGCCACAGGTGCTGGAAGCCTAAAGCTGAGCCTGCTCTTGGCTCTCAGAAGCTGCACCATCATTCTGCCACTGCTGCTGCCCATGAGGCTTGGATTAATAGTTTTGCATCAGAGTATGAGAAAAAATAAGCAGTTAAAGTTCATGCAGTGCTGAGAGAGTGGGAAGTGCTGTGGCTGTTGCAGTAACTCCAGTTATTTTCTGTGAAATACCTTCCTGAAGGGAGCCAAGAATTTCACACTTGAATCCTTTATGCTGAGACTGTCTGATGACTTGAATCCTTTATGCTCATGACCTCCCTGCAGTTTTTGGTTGCCTGAGTATTATTTAGGAAGAGAAGATTTATTCCTGCAGAGGCAGGAGTTTCCCCGAGTGAAGTTCTCCAGCCCTGCCACCCAAGGGGTTTTGGTAGATGATGGTGGCTCCCTCTGGCCTTTGAACTTGGACAGAACCCTTTCTTGCCTCTCAATGAGTGCATCTCTTACAGAAGTCCTCTGCTAGCACTTGGGCCCTCAAACATGGAGCTTAAGCAGGGTAAGTGGAGTAAGTGAAGGAGGCAAATGAGGAAACCCAAAATATTTTGTGTGGTACTTACTGTCTCCAGGCCACCACTTCATGGCAGAGATCTTTGGTGTGTTCAGTATAAACTCCTGAGTAGCAACATCAAAGACTGCTGTTGTTTCCAAACCCTGAAGATAAGTGCCTGTAAAAAAAGAAATTTAAAGAAAAAATCTGTCTCCTAGTGTAACACAGGGATGAAGGGAGTGAAGGGTCCCTGGGGGCTGGTGTGGGCATTATCAGGGTTTTGTGGTTTACCCTTCTGACAAGAACCATGGGACAATGCTTGCAATGACCCCATACCATTTCTTGCACAAATCTCTTGAGTACTTGGGCATCTGCCTGGCTCCTGGTGACAGCCATCAGCTGAACAAGCTTCCCAGCTGATCCTCTCCCCTGCTGGTGACTGCCTGCTGTCTAACCACGGGCTTTCATCCTCACTTTTGTTAATTTTTCCATACTGACAAAACCAAAGCCAGTGCATCTCCAGCTTGCAGAGGAACACTGAGGACATTGACCTCTAACACACAGGAGGCATTTCCATCCAGCCACCCCTGACTCCAGGGAAGGACGGACAGTTTGGACTCATATTTCCATGAGAATTTGGCTGCAGCCTTTTGTCCTAAGGAAACGCTGTTTTTCCCGCAGCCTTACCGTGTCCCAGTTCAGTCTGGGCGTAGCTTCCAATGAGCCGGAGCTGGGTGGCGAGAGGAATCCACTTGGCAATCTGTTTGTCAGAGCCCAGCACCGAAATACTTCTCATGAAGACGCGGTGAAGGAGAAACGCGACGTCCCCTGCCAGTGCCCTGCGGAGAAGGCACAAGGGGTATTTTTAAAGGGATGAAGTTCCAGGCATGTGATGAATGAATGAGGCAGTGGCCCTGTAGTGGTCACCAGACGGCACCACCTGCTGCCTTTTGATTTCTGCCTTGTCATACTTTATCCAGCAGCAGCACAGTATTGCAGGAAAAGAGCTCTTCCAAGCTGCTTTTGTTCCTTCTTTCACAGCAGTTTGCTTAAGTGTTGCTCACTCATTATTTCAGTTGCTCTTGGAGGAATTATCTGTTCTGAGTAGCAGATGCTCAGCTAAAAACACAGCCTGGCTCCAAAGCTCCTGTGGCTCTGAGGCCTGTGAGCCTTTCATATCTTTATTTTATTTCCTGATTATTTAAGTCAATTTTGAGGCTGAACTAAAGAAGTCGAAGAAACCCCAAAAAACACCCTACTTTAAAAACCCCAAACCCTGGCAATTCACTGTGGGGCACATTAGACTGAATTACACATGTAGGTATCTGGATTTTTTGAGCCTTCCCATTCTGGGGAAATAGATTGGTATGTTGCATTTGTTGCTGTACTTTTTGCTGTGTGTTTGCTTTCTGTTGTCAGTGAACAATACTGGGGTTCAGGGAGATTTGGCCTGACTTGACATGTTGTTTCCTTGTGGGAAAATTCAAATACATCTGTATAACACCTGGTATATTGTCTGGTCAGGCCCTTTGCCATCACCCTCTGCATACATCCTAAAAAGCTCTACTCCAGAAGCTGTGCATGGGAACTTGGGTACAGCCATTTCCATGGTGCAAATCAGAAATTAATCTGTTTTAAGCTTCTTATGTGTGTGAGAAATCCTAACAAAACATGAGGAATATAGTCCCTCTTCCTGGGATTCCTCAAATATGGTTGAATCACCTCACAGATATAGGTACATGTACAAGTAAGTGGCTGTGCTGTTCTCAGTAGCTGGGTGGCTGTTAGCACATTGCTTTACTGCAGTACTCTAGTGAGCATCTCCTTCCACATAGATACCTTTTATTGTTAACAAATGACTCTGACCTTTCTTTTATACTGGCCCTGAGAGAGAATCAATCACACTGGAACGGGGGGGGGGGGGAAATATGAACAAAGAAGTTAAAAGGAAATTGCTTTGATTAACAGAAAATGACTTAATGAATCCTTGGCAGCCTGTCCAGAAATAATGTTCCTTTAGCTGCAATTTGAAAAGCTCGATTTTAAATTGTGCGAGTGATTCACTGTGCCTGGCACTGGGAGCACCAGGATTTTGTCATAGGAGCTTGGAGCTCACCTGGTGTTTCATCAGGCAAGAGCTGCCCTGCCAGGCAGCTCTGCTCCTAATCCAGCAAAATGGGACAACACAGGGCTGGCTCTGCCACAGCCCTCAGCATCAGGGGGTCTGATAAAAGCACACCTGGGTGGGAGAGGGGGTGGAATTTCATCAGGTTTTTAAAATCTGCTGGGATTTCTTTTTTCTTCTGAGGGAGGAGTGGAGAGATGTTTTTAAATGGGAATATAATGATCAGGTCCAAGAGCTCTTGATGGAAGAGTTCCCCCTTCATTAGTCCTGCTCACTGTAGGTGGTGAAGAGTTTAGCATAAAAAATTACAGATGGAGACAAACCCTTTTGCAGGGCCTGTTACCATAGGGCAAGAGGTAGTGGTTTTAAACTAAGAGAAAGTATATTTAAACTAGATATAATGAAGAATTCTTTCTCAATGAGGGTGGTGAAACACTGGAACAACTTGTCCAGAGCAGCAGTGGATGCCCCATCCCTGCAAACATTCCAGGTCAGGCTGGATGGGGCTCTGAGCATTCTGATCTAGATGAAGATGTCCTTGCTCATTGCAGAGTGTTGGACTAGAGGACTTTTAAAGGTCCCTTCCAACCCAAACTGTGATAGGATTCTATGAAATACTGGAAAGTGGCTCTGAGTGTCAGTGGTGAAGTGTAAGGGTCTTTGCCCCTCTGGTGATGCTTCTGAACTTGCACCTTCCTACTGGGCATGTGACCCCACCAAAGAGAGTGCACCAGGCAACAGCGAGCCAGGAATTTATTTAGCAAAGGGAGAAAGAAGGAGGGGCAAGTAATTGAATTGTGGAGCTCAACCCCACACAAGGCATTAAGAAAACTTTATAAGGAAAGGACTGTGAAAATATTTCCATTTACTGAAAAGCTAAGGTGAGTTTTTTCTTTCTTTCCTTTTTTCCCCCCCTTTAATATAATGTGGGTTTTCTAGATGGACAAAATGTCATCTTTAATTTAGTTGGAAGTCAGTACTGTAACTGAAACAGCACCACTTCCAATACTGGTTATACATTTAAAAATGTCTGAGGGGTGGTATGAGAGCTGTAGCACAAGTAAGGAACTTGCTGAAGTGGAAATATCATGTTGTGGCTGTGAATTGCTGTGATCTATCACGCTGTACCCATGTGCTGCTCTCTGAGAAGTTCCCTGCCATTCCCCACCATTTTCCCTTTCCCCAAGTGTGCTGCTAAAATAAAAACTTGCACCATGTTTTTATCCAAAGCTATTCTGTCAGCTATTGGTCTCTCCCAGCCTTTGCTAAAGCTGATTCTTGTAGGCATCCAAAACTTTGAAAAAAACCAGTTGTACATTAACAAAAAATAAAGAGAAATCACCTGTAAATGTACTTATATTCAGGTCCATTCTCAGTCCATCCCATCTCGTGCATCTTTTTCTGGAGATGAACAGCCTTCCTGACTGCTGCTTCATACCTCTCATTCTGGGTCTGGAAATACTGGTTTTCTCTGCTAAATACAGGGTCGGATTGGATAGCTTCCACTGCAAGGCAACAACAGAAGAATTGGTTCTCCTGGGGCTGGGGAGGTGCAGGCAGTGCCTCGAGCCCTGCTTGGAAGGAGCGGGCAGGACTGGACCCTTCGGTACTGATGCTGTGACTTATCAGCACCTGCCTGTAGGCAGGTTTTATTTTGCCAGTCCTGGCTCTCAGGGTTGTTACATCTAACTCTGAAAAGCAGTGGGTTTGGGGAAGGACGAGGGGAACTGAGTGGGCCTGAGGGGTCTGTTGAGAGGAAATGGTGACCCTGCAGGGTAAGGTACCATCACTGTTTAGGGAGTAAGGGGTGACTTTGTGGCAGAATCACAGAATATCACAGAATATTCTAAGTTGGAAGGGACTTACAAGGATCATCAAGTCCAATTCTTAAGTGAATGGCCCAAATGGGGATCTCACCCATAACCTTGGCATTATTAGCACCATGCTCTTACCAACTGAGCTAATCTCAAGATGCCATAGATCCATCTGCCTCCAGTTACTGCTCCCACGCTTGTTCCAGCAAGGGCTGTGGTTAGCTGGATATTGCCCAGAGGGTGGCTAATGGCTGGAGCCTACTGGGTGTCTTGCTCAGCACCAGTGCTCTGGTTTGGGATGTTACCAGCCTGTGGCAGTGTTGCAAAGCAACTCAGAGTCCCTATTTCTGTGTCAGTATGAAAGCTGCCCCTGCTCCATTTTGCTTTGTCTATTCACATGTAAGATTATACGGAGTTCCAGTGGCACCGTGAAGTGTGTGATCCCGGCCTGTGCTGCTCTTGTTTGGTAAGTGTATAATACGGATGTAGTCACAGAGGGAAAAGAGAGGGTTCCTCTGTTCCTTCTGAGCATACAGTCAGTTTTTGGCGCACTCATGATGAGTGAGAGCAGCTCGGCCTGGCTGAGCAGCCCACGCAAGACATTCCCCACCTGGCTGAGCCTGATGTGCCGAGGAGGGTCGCTGGCTGTGGCTCACACATGGTGTGCACTGCTGAACAGCAGTACTAAGCCCCTGCACACATCCCACTTGCACAGGGACACTCAACCCTCAGTTCTTGTATTCCAGTTTAACGAGTCCTGCCAGAGACACTGGGGATGGGAGCAGGGAGGTGGAAAAGCTTCAGACAGCAGGAGTGGCTGCGGAGGAGTCGTGTTGATTTACACTAAGAGAAGACTCCAGCTCCACACTCCCACTTTTTCAAGAGATGGGTGATAAGCAAATGCCCAGAAACGCAAACTCCACCATGCTGCAAAGGAGGAGCAGAACAGCAGGGACACACAGGCATGGCCTGTGCCAGCCCCCCAGCAGGGCCTCGTAGGGCTCACTCACCCACCGCCCTCCGTATCCGAGTCTGCTCTGCGCCACCATCCAGCAGGGCCGTGAGCTTTTCCACGCAGAAGGAGGCGGTTTGCCTCTCGCTGGCCAGGTCGGGATTCACGCTGCCGAGCACCGAGCCCTGCGAGTACTTGCTGGTCTCCAGCAGAGCCATCCTGGAGCCTGCTCTGGGAAGGGATGGGGCTTGTCTGGTGCTGGCACCCCTGAGGGAGCTGTTGGCACAGCGAGGAGTGGTTTCGGTAGGTTGGCCAAGATGTTGTACCTGCACGGGGATTGCGTGACTATTTAGGCACTGTCCTGTCCTCACTGCAATGATATGGACAATGGAGATTTATGGTACTTTTAAGAACTCAAACCGCAGGTTTTATGATATATTTTTAAACATAAAATATTTTTCTTTCCCCAGTCTGTCTGCAGTATTTTATCAGTTAGTGCAGGAATATCCCACAACTATGTGTTAATATTTAAGGGGCTTTCTGGCTTGGGGCTCACAGGCACTTCCTGTGCTCCCTCTGTCCTGCCATGGGGCTCAGCTTTATTTATGTTAACTCCTAACCCATGCTAGCAGGATTTATTGCAGGATGCTAGTAAAAAAAAAAAAGGTGTGGTGTGTGGAAAATAAATCAGACTTTTCCCTTGAAGAGGCTGCCGCCTTCCCGAACATTACATTACTTTAAGAAACGTAAACTCTGGAACCTCTTGCAAATGTGTTATTAATTCCTGGTTTTCTGATATTCAGGCCTTTAATTCAAAGTGCCTTATTGTCTCGGGAGAGAGGAAAGCCCCGGGACAGGGTGCTGGGTACACAGGGTTGGAGTCACCCAGCGCTGCCCTTGAGCCGTCACGGGAAGCGGCGCTCGGAGCCCGGGACGCTTCCACTTCCGTGAGGCTGCGTAAGGAAGATCCGCGATTCCCTTCGCTCCGAGCGAACGCGAACCCCCACGTACCTTGTCCCACGCGTCCCTCGGGAGCCGTCCGGCTGCTGCCTCCCTGCCTGGGCCGCGGTTCCCGGCGTCCCTGCGTCCCTGTGTCCCTGTGTCCCTTGTCCCTGTGTCCCTTGTCCCCGGGGCCAGCGCCGCTGGCCGTGGGTGTTCCTGCGTGTGCTGACCTCTGCAGGCAGGAAAATCCCACCGATCCCAGCGCTGAAAGGGCTCTGCGCCTGAAAGTATGGCTCCTTCTGATCGCGCTTCAGC
Source organism: Platyrinchus mystaceus (assembly GCA_035041135.1). Classification (NCBI taxonomy): domain Eukaryota; kingdom Metazoa; phylum Chordata; class Aves; order Passeriformes; family Tyrannidae; genus Platyrinchus; species Platyrinchus mystaceus. The sequence goes on along the minus strand of JAWWLV010000024.1, from coordinate 8,919,665 downwards.
CGATTTGCGCGTTGGAGGCTGCGCTTCCAGCTCCGTCACCCAAGTGACACCCTGCCCTCCTTCTGGTGTTTTTAAATTTGATGTATTGTTTTTGCAGCCTGCTGCGGGTGCAGGAGAGCACCCCTCGGGCTCGCACTGCTCCTTGCCTGTGTGTTTAACTCGCTCAGGTTTTCCCAGCACAGTCGTGGCACTGCCCTCAGCCCTTCCCGCAGTTTGGGGTGCCAGTCTGGACACCGGCGATGTGCCTCACAGGCTGGGTCGTGCCGGAGGGCAACGGGATGTTGCCGTGGGGTGTGTGCTGCCTTCATCCCCGACGGTCCCGAATCTGTCCCTGCTGCAGGCTGCCCGGGTCTCTAGTGACAGGAGCTGGACCTCACACCCCCCGCTTCCCCGGGGGCTCACCCGACCATAGTTCATACAGATGACCATAGTTCATCAACACGTCTGTGCTGCTGCTTCAGATCCGTGCTGGAAACTGCTTTGTCAGGGAAGGAACACATGGAGTTCACTGTACTAAAGACTTGCTTTAATATGAGAAGTTAAACAAAGATTGGGAAATCAGATGTAGTTTTGGGTAACTGTAATTTTAAGCCTGGAGCTGAGCTTGTTGAAACAAGCCCAGCAGCCGTGAGGAGCAGCAATCAATCAGAGCAGCTGACTGCAATGCGGTGTGTGTGCTCACAGGCAGTGGGTAGTATGTTAGGGATCAGCCTGGTAGATTAAAGATGCTGTGTGGCTCTGTCACGCTCCCAGGGTGTCCTATGGATGTGCTGTACTTGGGTCTGTACAGCACAGTGTTGCATCCCACGGTGTCCCAGGGCTGTGAGTGCTTGGGAGGCACTACTTCCTTCTGAAGTGCCCCATGGAATTTCACTATTTGCTCTTACGTTTTCTTCTGCTGGAGTCAGAAGCGCTTGGCCTTGTGCTTTTTGAGTGCTGTTTGTGATTCAGCAAGTGGATCTGCCTCTCCTGAAGGGAGGGTGAGGGATGACAGGTTGGAAAAAGTCCGTCCCTGAATCTCTTTGCACCCTAATGTTCATGCAGGCTTGTATCTGGGCAGGCTCAGGTGCTGCCTGGATAGGTCATTGTCAGTCTGTGTTAGTGAGGTCGGAGCTGGAGTGCCACTGGAGCTGCACACCTGGCAGTGTGTCATACACCTGCTCCACATGCCACGGGTGCCCAGAGATCTCACTGGTGTGATGAGAACCGACAAAATCTGCAAGAGCACATGGTCATGGTGTGTTGGAACACACCCTCATTATGTTGCTGATAATTTTGCCTTTTTCCCTATTTCCATAAGGCTGGATCTCACCAGTATTGTGGCCAACTCATATGGTCTCACATGGTGCTTTCATCAACACAAAACCATTCGGTCTGTTGCAGTTTTAGATAATTTTGGGAAATGATCTAAATATAGACAAATACCTAGGGTAGGCAGAGGCAAGTTCCTGAGCAGGGGTGTTCAGCCAGGGTCAGAGGGTACCACTAGCTTGAGGAAGAAAACCAGAATTTGCCATTTTTGAGGTAGTAATGAGGAATATATCAGGCATCAAAATATAAGTATTCCTTGGCAGGAAATACCACTGCAGCAAACTGTCTAGGAGCACTTCAGGAATGAGTGCACAGGAAAGAAATCTCAGCATGACCTGGATAAAGAGCAAAGCTGGTATTAAAAGCTCTGGCAGTAAGAGAAATCCAGGGGATGGAGCAGTTTGAGTGTAGCTAAAAGGCAGGTGTCTTTTAAGAGCAGAAATGATTATTTCTTACTCTCTTCCATAGAAGAGGAGCTGTCATGATATGAACAACTGCTTTTGGCATCCATGTGTGGAAGGAGGTGTGTGATCAGTGTGAGTTTTGGGTCATAGCCCATCAAAACCTCACTGCTTGGGGCTGGAAGTGGTTGATAAAGTTTTTTATGAAGTGCTTCCTGAGTCCCCTTGTCTCATGTCACACCAAAGGCCTCAGTCCCCAGAGAAGATGGGTCCCTTTGGGTGGTTTATTCCAGGAAATTAAGTACACAACCTGCCACAGTAGGATAGCAAGGGAGATGATGTTATAAGTAGCAAAAAGGTGGGAAGATGTTTTGGAAATCTGACCTGAAGAACAAGTTTAGTGAATGAACCCTCACCCCCAGTGATGAGCTGACTGGCCGCACCAGTGCCACAGGGTGTGGAGGGTTGGAACAAAATGTACTTCCCAGTGTGGCAACTCTTGTAAATAGCTGGTGTCAGACAAATGCATCCAAGCACCATCTCTGCCATGTTTGAGTGGGATGTTGACATCTGTGCCAATATCAGTAATGAGACAGAAGAGTCCTTTCCATTTGCCTTGCTGCATTCAGTTTTATCCTGGCTCTCAGGGACCATGGCATGTGTGACCTGTATGTGTGAAGCACCTTCTCTCTTCCTTATCTGTTTAATCTGTGGTCTTTGGTTGCTGCTAAAGAACTTAAAAAAAATGTTTAAAAATAATGAAGAAAGCTCACTAGTGTGAGAATTATTTGTAAGTTCAAAGCTGAGTTTTTAAATTAAATCCAAGGACGCATTTCCTTGGCTTTGTGGGTCTTACCCTGCCAGGCAAGTGGGCATCCATGTCCAGTTAGAAATCAAACAGTTTCAGAGCACAAGGCCTGATGCCACAACTTTTGGGCCCTTAAACTTTCATCAAATTGAGATGAGGTCTGGGGATAAGCACTGGATTCAGTGTTGGGTGTGGATGACGAAAAGGGCTGATTGATGAGCAAGTTAACACAGCACTAACAAAGGAATTGGTGTCAGACTTCACCGGTTTGTATGTTCATTAAGTTTATTTGGCTGTTGTCTGCTTGAATCCTTGGAGCTTTTTCAGTTCCTTGTGGAAAAGAGCAAAATATACAATCATTGTTTAGTTTATTTCTTCAGAATTGTCCACATTAAATAGTGAGTTAATTCAGTAGAGGTGCAAGACATATAAATGGATAGTTTCATATAAATGTATAAACATCAACACAGAATATAGACTATATACCACGTAAGCAACATACACAGTGCAAAAAATTGTCTTCCATCAATACTCTGATTATATGATTTTCTGAATACACCATGTTTATTCAGGAATGTGTTTTAGGGACATAGGGAGGAATTAATGTAAAAGAAATAGAGACACAAAGATACCCCACTATATGGGGTCCTGGTGGGCAGCTGGGTCAGGGCTTTCTGCCATCTCTCCACTGCTGGAAGGCTTTCTTGTGGTTCTGCTTGCTCAACCTGAGTTAGGACAGTCTGACCTGGCCTTCCCTTTCCCTTCTGGACACCAGCTGGAAATGACCCAGACACCCCTTAGCCACCATGGACCACGCTGTGTGCAGCCCCACTCTGTGCTTGGTGGACACCACATCAAAGGGAGACACCTTGATTTATCCCCCCCCCCCCGGTAATATTTGCATGCTTAAGAAAAGCAGTTGAAAAAATACTTTCATCCTTTTCCTTGCTGACCTTACTGGATGGCTCCCACCCAAGGACTTGCATAAATACCCCCGTCCCAGCCCGGGTGAGCTGATAACACTGATTTCACTGGTGCATATGGAGTGACAGATTGCCTCTCCTGGAGTGCATTTCCATCTGTGGCAAAATTACAAATTAATTTGCTGAATTTTTTTGAGCTCTTTGATCAAGGTTACTTAATCTGTGCCATAACTCCCCACAATACTCCAGCACAGTAATTCTGGCTTGCTGCTTACACCGATGTTCTCTATGGAGTATCATGCAGCATTCTTTACAGCTATGTACAAGCATCCTTAGCAACACCTTTTTATCCTCAGAGAAATTTGGCTATTTTTTTCTCCCCTGAAAAAATTGTTGATGCTTCTTCTTCCTTATGGTTTTAATCATCACCTATATGAAAAGCTTCACAGTTGGAAAGGATATAATAAAGCCTTTCAGGTCTTATGTGAGCCATAGTGACAATATGCACTGGATTTCTGAAACAAAATCATATTTAGAATAAGCATATGAGAAAAGGGCTTAAAAACTACAGCAGAGACAGTGCCTTGACATGGGGTGCTCAAGGACTGAAGCTGAGTTAAGGGCTTTTATAGTCCCGTGTGTCACAGAAACTCCATTCTTGTATCACTGCTCTTGACATGTGATGTGGCTCAGATGTTTTACCCAAGCAGTCAGGCCAAGCCCTCTGAAATGAAACACCCCACTGGACCAGGGAGACCAGGGAATGGATTAGCAACTTTTTAATAAATATGTGATAAATTCCCAGTTTCCCTTAATTTATGTATGGATCCACTGAAGATGTGGATAGTAGATGTTGTTTAACCAGGTATTACCTTCCCAGCTGACGAGATCCACTGAGGCCATTCAAGGGCCAGTCCAAAGGCAGTCAGTGAGTTATGCTGTTCAGCCTTTGTATCAGGGCTGATGTGAGAAGCAAGAAGCTGAGATTTTTCTGAAAGCAAAATTTTAGCTCTGGATGTGAATACCCCAGGGCATGAGGGGTATCCACCATAAGTGTGGCAGGCTCTGTCCATACATGGTGCAAATGCACCATCCACCTCAGCTTGACTATACCGGGAGCAAGAAGAGTTTCAGCTTTGCGAGGTGGCAACTGCAATGAGGCAGCTCTGACCTCTGGAAAAGGGGATTAGAAGCACTGACAAATAGTTTTGCATCAGGACCTATATTTCCCTATATCCCTTGTTGTCTACAGATACCAACTGCATGCAGGGTGGTTAACAGGACAGCCTGACACCGGTGTTACATCACCACATCACCCCTCTCCATCACAGGACTCTTTCTATAGGTTGCTATGGTAGAACATATCCGGCTGCTGGGTGAGGGGCTGAAGCTCAGTAGTCCAGGGGCAAGAAGCAGTTTGTCTGTCTGCTACATCCTCAGGGATCTTCTGCCCAGTCACTGCATGCTTCCTTGGACAGCCATGCTGGAAACACCAGCCTTTGCTTTCTGCACAGAGCATTTGCCTCTCTCTTGAGGTGTGGATGGAACAGTCCAGTGTATTTTCTGCCTGAGCGTGGAACTGCCTAAACAGCCACTTTGAAACAGGGTTGAAATGCAGTTTAAAGGTGCTTGTGAAGAACAGTGGCACCAGCTGTGCTGCACTGGTATGGGCACACAGAAGTTGGTTTTTCTAATAGCACAGGTGTGCTGCTGGGACACACAGCCTCAGCCAGGCTTGACACACACTGGTGCAATACCAGTGACCCTTGGGAAAGCCATTACGGTCATCTAGGTTGTATTCAGTAATACACAGGTTGTCCCTTTTAGTTACCATGCCAGGTTTCCAGGAGTTCTCCGCAGCTGCAGCTGCCCTCTTGTCACCTTGTGCCTGGCAAACCTGCCTCCAGGAAGAAGCAGTGGTTCCCCAAGCCTCCACAGACTTCCCTGGCTTAAATATTTGCTGTGTCCCTAGAGTTTAACAAGAGTTAGCTGGTGGTTAGAGTGCACCCATGGTCTGGGGGGGAAATAACATCATTATCTCTGTATCCACTTGTGTGAGTACTTCTTCAGTGAATACTGCACTTTTTCCACAGTGATTCCCTCCTGGGCTGGGAAAGCTTTTCTGTGCCTCCTACTGGAGCAAGTGTTAATAACTGTAAGTAGCCCCAACGATGTGGCTGTGAATGTGCACCGTGTACAGAGATGTCAGCGGGTGTGTGTTAGCACTGGCCTTGGTAGGTTCCCCGTTGAGTTTTGGCAGAAGCTATGCTGCTTTCTCATCCCCTGTCACTGTTGATGTTCTTCTCAGGTTTTCCTTGACTTTAATGAATTCTGGTGCATGGTCTTCCTGCTTCTCCTGCTCTTTCTCCAGCTGTAAGAAAGAAGAGTCACTATGCATATGAAAGGACAAAAGGGCATCAGGTGCATTAAAACAGGGGGCTTCACTATTGATGGGTTCAGTTATTATTGCCCAAAGTTGAATGAGTGTGTAATGCATATGTTGGGGCTCTCTTTCTCCAAATCATCACACCAGACCTATATTCTCCCTTAGTCTCTTTTTGTGTCCTGATGAAACATTAATTTCTTTTTTTTTTTCCTCTAGGAAGGAACATCTCCATCAGAAAGGCAGGGGAGGGGTTCACTTCAGACCTGGCATGGGGGAGGGAGGAGGAGGTTTTAATCCTTCCCAGCAAAGGAGGCCTGTGAGCCTGGGAAAAGCTCTCAGCAGTTGTTACGGTCTAAGGCGGGGTAAGTCATCGTACTGCTTCACTTTTATATGCAAAGTCTTTATGGATATGCCCCCAAACCACCTTGTTTTGTATTGCTGGTTCTTCTCTGAGAGTGCCAGACTTTGGTTTTCAAGTGATCAAGGCTTGACTGACATTTTTACTGTGTTGTTAATTAAATAACCTGGTTTCATCCGTTTGCAGTGCAAATACTGGCAAGCAGGACAGAATGGCTTAACTTTCCATGATAATGAGTCTGCTCCCTGATTGCACTGGTTTGGGTGAGAGGGCAGGCATGGAGCATGTGGGGCCTGGCTGTGCTGCTGACAAGTGCACAGTGAATATTGCCTTCCCCAGGCATATTTTTGGTCAGGGTACATGTCAGGAGCTGCACCCAAAAGCAATTTAGGTGAGATTGCTGCAGTGTTTCTTCCAGCACTTCTGCAGCCTCTCACACCACACCTCAGGGTTCTGAGCACCCCTTTGGTGGATGTTGCAATGGCTTCCATGCTGTTTAGGGTACTTTGAACTGGAAAACACACCCCAGGGACACTGTGTGGGACCCAGAGGAGATCCAGGGCCAGTGGTGTGTGGCAGGGGTTCTGGGAGGGGTGGTACAAACGTGGTGGATCCCACTGTGAGGATGAGGGTGCTGCAGCTGCTTGGGGCAGCAGTGAAGGATGTACTGTGGCTCCTGTTTTTATGGAGGGATAGCAACACTATACCTTGGGTTGAGCATCAGCCAACCCACCTTCCCTGTGCCTTGTGTTGGGTGGTTAGGACAACCCAGGAATGGCTGAAAGCTCAGTTTTACCTGATCCAGCCTCTGGTGCCTCTTTAATAGCTCTTTTTCAAAAGGAGACTGCAATTTCTTTGCCTCTTCCTCTTCCTTCTTCTGTTTGATGAGCAGGTCTCGCCGTCGGTGCTCAAGCACCCGCTGCAGCTCTGGCTTGCTGTCCACGCCCAAACCTCTGTGGATAAAACACAGATAAATCAGGGTCAGAGTGCCTACACCCTGGGGTGTGAGCAAATGCCAGCCTGGCAATCTCAAAACTTCTCATTCCTAAATGGAAACATGGGAGACCTTGGTCCGCAAACCAGCCCTGGTCCACATATCCATCCCCAAGGTTTGAGGGTGTTACAACACTGCAGGGATGGTGCCTTGGGCTGCCTGTCTGTGGTGGGCACAGTTTGCTGTCCCTGTATGGTGTGTATGGTGCTGGAAGTTCTGTGGATCCCATTGCACTGGGGCACTACAGCTTTCTGTGTCAGGTGTGGAAATGGGACTTTCCATTGGCTCCCGCTGTTGCTGGTTTTAGTGGTGTCAGGTACAGATTCAGCTGCGTTGAAGACATTTGAAATAATGACGATTTTTTTCCCACCAGCAGGGGTAGTCATTGGTCTGCAGTAATTGTCCTGGCAGCTCCTTTCTGAAGCTTTGCTTCATCTGAAGCCTTGCTTCAGAGCTGAGGGCTGGCAATGCCCCTGTTGACATGGATAGTTGGGTCAAGAGGCCAAAATTAAACGTCCCTTTCTTCTGGAAGCTGGAGGATTTGCTGATGACACAGGTGTCTGACTCCCCTTTGTCTGCCTGAAGCATCTCAGGTGAATCCCTGTCCTGTCAAGGGTGGAATCATGGAAAAGCAGACATAGCAAGGCCATGCAGGCAGAGCATAAATACATGGTAAAGAGATGGTAGAAATTCTCTGAACAAAGTTCAGAAACCTCACACTTTGGATATTGCCATGCCTGAATTTAGACACTCAGATTTACCTCCTGCAGCTGACCCTGGCCACCTTCCCACTGGCTTCTTCCCCACTGGAAGCATGTGGGTAGTTGTGGATGGTGTTTGGTGTTCCTGTGGGTGAAGGTCTGTTTTGAGGTGAGGAGGGACCTCCCCGTGCCTGTGCTAAGGGCTTGCCCAGGGCATGGCAGGTTGGGGAGTGCTATTAATGCAGAACTCCTTCTCAGCACCGAGGGATCTCTGTTGACCAAAGGCTGGTTGGTTTCAGCTAAGGTCGTTTGAAAGCAGAAACATCAAAACTTGTGGGCTACGGATTTCTGGGCAGGTACTTGGTGATACCTCAAAGCACAAGAATCTGAACTGGCAGGCAGGAGAGGGAAACACTCTCCAGATGCAGCAAACCAGACCTCTGTTCTGTCACAATGTGGCTGGGGACCAGTGCTTGCATCCTTCCAGTGCCGGACTTAATGATACTTCTGATTGTAATTCCTTTTGCTTTATGACAGGACAAATTTCACAGCAACAGCAGTGAAGGCAGCCCTAGCCTTGGCCCCAGAGCTTTTGGGATGGTTTTTCAAGGCAGGAACAGCTTGGATGCTGCAAAATTGCTTTTCCCAAGGCTTGAGAGAAGGCAAACCTGCCTTGGCTTGCTGGAGACACAGCATACAGTGTTGCCTGTGGATTTGTTACTATTCTTTGATTTAATCAGCTGCTGTTGTTAGTGCCCAAAGGTGTTGACTAAGATAAGGATTTTGTTACACAAGCTGCTGATTTGAGTTGCTTCTCACTGCTGCTTGAGGGGAAAAAAACAACCAAAGCAGACACAGGAGCAGGTCATAGATCCCTCTCTCCTTCTCCCCTCTCTCCCTTTATAGTATCATGTAGCAGGAAGCAAAACTGGTGGATTTGAGAGTGGCAACGATGGGTTATTGTTTGCAGTAGGGTTTCACATACTTGCTGAAAAATAGCTGGGAGGTCAAAGCCAAACCAGTTTTAAACTGAGGCATGAGTGGGGGGACAGGGGGTGCAGGATGGCTGCGGTGAAGCTGCCTCCTGCCAGTACCTGATGGGACATGTGGATGTAACAGTGTCAGAACTGGAATAATAAAGAGAGGTGATGTACTTCGTGTTTTCCAGTGTGAAGTCCAGCTCAGTCTGATGCCCTGGGATCTGCACCCTGTCTGCTGCCACTCACCTCTGCTGCTTCTGTTGCAGGGATTTCTTGTTTCTTTGTTCCATCGTGGTTAGACTGGAATAATGTTCTTTGAGATCAAAGCCAGTGCTGGTGGGTGACCCTTTAAACCGAGCAGTATCACTAGGGAGGAGATGGTCACTCTCAAGCCAGAGAGTTTTAAAAATATCTGGCTGGTATAGTTACCTCTGCCTTGATGCCAGAGAATGGTCCCTGTAATTCTTCTGATTCTGGGAAAATCAAATCAAACCCAAGCTCAGCCAGAGCCAGTATTGATTAATGCACCCCACTGGCAGGCTTGATTGTTCCCTGAATTAATATACGTGTCTGGTTCTCGAGATGACTGCAGTCCTTCAGAACAGAGGCTGTGCTCCTTTTAATTAGGCAGCCAAAGAGCTCTTGTGTCAGGGTATTTCAGGGCATTCGAAAAATGTCAGTATAAAGCCAGCAGATTTCTTGCTGTGCTTAAAAGCCTCTGAGCTGAATATGATTTTATTGTGCTGATGTTCAGACAGTTGCTGTATGATATGGTTGTAGGTTCTCAGTCACTGGTGTGATTTTCCCGGTGTTGTATCTGTACCCCCAAAAAATTAAGTTGCACTGATGGGGTAGGAAGTCAGGAATATGAATTCTAGCCTGTTTTTACTCATTTGTTATTTAGGGAATCAGTGATTAGCCATCTCCTTATACAGATGATCTCATCCCAGTGCTCCCCCAGCTTTCAATGGCTCCATCCAGCCTGCAATTCTTCCTGCCTCTGGGTTGACCTTCAAGCACATAGGAATGATGTACATTGCTGGGGACTTTGCAAGTCAGTGGTGGAGACAGAAAAAACAGAAAACCTTCATGTCACACCAAGAGTGGGGCTCTAGGGATGACTTGCATCTTCCAGTGCTTGTGGCTCTGAAAAGTGCCAGCTGATGCTTCAGGATGGCAGAGCAGGGGTTTTTTGTTCTGCTTTTGTTTTAAAAGAAACTGTCACATCAGAGAAAAGAAGAAAGGTCTACAGCAAGTTTTACGTTTACAAGTGAAGGGATTTATCGTGCCCTGTGCATCTGTGCCTCAGCTCCTGAGCTCTGATGGCTCAGCACCTCTTGGGCTGTTTGAGAGGCAGGCTGTTACCTCATCTTACCTTTTGTGGTTCATCAGCAGCTCTCTGTGCAGCTCTTGATGGCTCTTCGAGGCTTTTACAGGATTTAGGAGCTTTTTAGGTTTGATGAGGTCTGGGTTTCCATCTATGTAATCTGGGTGAGTCAGGATATTCCCACCATCTGGTCGCTCTCGTTGAATTTCAGTGTACATCGATGCTGGAAGAAAAGAGAGGTGTTTGCATGAGAAGTCTCACCCTGCTTGGTGTGGGAACCCACTGGAACTCTCCTCCCCTGGGTAAGACAGAGGAGAAGAGGTGGTGCCTGTCCCAACTGCTTGACACTGTGTCAGTGTCTGAGTGCTCGTGCCTTCGTGTGCTGGTGCGGGTTTTTTTGAGGCTTTAAAAAAATATTCCCTTTGTGTTGTTCATAAGACTCATATTAATCACATCACTTAAATTACTTGCCAGCCACTTGCTTCAGTGCCTGCAGCATTTAGTGCCAAGGATTAATTAATGCAAGATAGGTCTGACTAAAACTCAAAGCAAACATGGATGTGGACTGTGCTGAGCTGCTGCTTTGGGTGTCCTGGCCAAGGCCGTCAGTCCCTTGACACAAGGGAATGCTGTGGGATTTGAAGGGTTTCTGAAACACTGGCTTGAGGAAGTGCTGCTGTATCTGAAACCTCTTGACAAGGAAAGATTTTGCTGATATCCTGCTGACCTATTCATCAGGATCGAGCCCCTTGCCAAGAAAAGCACCATTCGCCCATGCAGTCTGGGATCATGCTGTAATAATTTGTATGTTGGATGTAAGAACAGGAGCCTACTGTTTTGGAAGGGATGGCAGCTTGGATTTCAGGCAAACCGCAGGGCATGCTCACTGTTGGTGTTTTCCAAGTCCTCTACATTTTCTCTTTACAATAAACCCTACACAAAGTGAGTGTGAAGCACAACTTATAAGACAAATGGCATGTGGTGGGCTGTGTCTTTAAATGCAGAGCACAGTAGATCTGCCTCCAATTATTCAGTGTACGGTCTAATCAGGGGCTCAGAAAGAGCAATTTATTCCTGACTATTCACTTGAACAATTTGGAAGTTTACCAGTAAGAACAAAAAGTCCCAGGAAAAGGGTGTAGGCAGCTTCAGGTCTTTAAATGTCTCATTATTAAAGTATTTTTTGGGGCTTAGGGTGAAGTTATATGGGTTGATGGAGCTGCAAGGAAAACAGTTGTTCAGTAATGCTGCCTCTTTCTCTTATTTCAATCTCATATATAAAAGGAATAAAACCTTTTTAAAAGAGAAATCAATAAAAAAAGGCAAGAGAAAGCAGGCTAGGTCATTCTTTCATAGTCAGTAAGTACTTATCAAATGTGGATTGCAATCAAATGGGATTGTGTAAGGAATAATACTGCTGAAGAAATGATTCAATATCAAACAACTTCTCATTGTGGCCAGTGCCCTACTGCTTTGGGAACAAAAGAAAACAAATCAGAGCTCATTACAGGAGTGTAATTGGGGTGAATAGTTCGGTACATATTTAAAGTGTGCTTGGAAGCTGCGATCAGTGATTTTTTTGGTATCAAATTATTTTCCTCTAGGATCACACATCACTGCTGGCAGAAGGGAAGGTGGCATGGCTTGATGTTTGGTGGCAAATGCCAGGCTGACTGAAACCCCTGCAGGGCCGCACTCCTCAGGCTGAAACTGTGGGCTCAGCGTTGCCTTCCAGAGAGATGCAAGGACTGAAGAACAGCCATGGGTTAAAGCAGTGCAATTTCATGGCTAATTCTTGTTAGATGAAAGCCAGGTTTTGAACAATGAGAAAAACATATCAGATTTTCACTGGGATAAAATTGCTTTGGTTTTTTCTTGTACTTCTCCCCTTTTTGTTCTTTTTTTTTTTTTTCCCACAGAAGAAGAGGCAATCAAAAGACAAGGAAGGAAGGTACAAAAGCAAAGGTTTGGTTTGGCATGAATGAAATGATTGAGCTCCTATTTCAAATGGCAAAGCTATGTCTTCATTCTTCAAACAAAAAAATCTCTCCATGGAGTAACTTAAATAAAATGCCAGGTGTTCTTAATGGAAACACTGTTTTTGGACAGCTATACTAATGGACTAACCTCAATGCCACTGTGTCATCCCATTGCCCTTTCCAGCTGTTCCTGTGTTGTTGTTTCCTCCAGAGCTGCCTCCAGTGACACAGATGCCCACACTGGCTTGTGTGCTGAGTACCAAATCCTGAGACATGTCAGGAGAAGGGCTGGGGCACATCCATCTTGGATTTGTCCATCTTAAGTCCGCCTGTTGTGCTTTGCTAGGGGATAACGCAGCAAGCAGCACGTGTGGAAGGATTACACAGCCAACCAAGCCTAAAGGACCAGCCTGGATGCTACAAATGGCTGAAATTCAAGTGACTTTGGTATTGTTTTCTGGACCTAGTAGCTCTCATGTCCTGTCACTAAGCTGTGGCAGCTCTTGGGGCACTGGGGCAGCACTTTTACTTATAAAGTACTGTTTTTCCCCTGGCTTCATGAGTGTAGTTTGGGTTTCCTTTTGCAGCTCAGGAGTGGGAGTCCCTTCTCCCCTACCCCAAAATCCAGATCCCGGGTGATTCGCTTGGGGTGGGCTGTCCTCATATCCACATAGTTCTAACACCCAGCAGTGTACAATCCCATGGCACAGTGTCATCCAGCCCTTCAGTCTGGTCTTGTGATGTTTTCCCCAGACACCCAGGATGATCAGAGAAGGTGTTTTTATGGGGGTGGCATTTCACAAAGGCCCATTCTCTGCCCAGAAAGAGATGCCCATATGACAAGAGCAGTTTGGTCATCATCTGGACCTACTGGCAAACCTCTCCTGGGAGCTCTAATTGGAAAATCAGTTCTCAAGTGACACAGACAGCAGAAATAAAACATTGTGAGCTATGTTTGCTTTCTAGATTTCAGTCAGAGCTGAACACTGACCTATGCTGCAAAAGGCAGCATTGAGAGCTTTGCAGGTTAAGGATGCAGGTGGCATGGACAAGTGTGGAGGGATGTACAGAGTAAAGGTGAGCGTGTCACAGGAGGCAGGATGTCAAGGAGAGAAGGCATTTCCCATGAAAACCTGCAAAAAGCAGCTGGTGTCCTGCTGTACCATCCATTCTCCTACACAGGTGCAAGTAAAAAGGTGCTGGGCAGGAGCCCAGACCTCCACCCTACAGCTTTCTAAACCCAACAGTTATGGATTTATTTTGTTTCCAGCCTCTGAAGGTTTTCCCCTTGTAAAGAACAGCTGTAGCCATGTAGACAGCCGTAAGCAGAGCTGCACCCCTCAGGTTACCTGCCCTTTCCAGGACTGTTAATCCTCTTAACATTCCTGGGGATTATTTCCATCCCGACAGGACAGTAGAGCAGGCTGCCAGAGGCAGCACAGGGAGCAGCACACGGTCCTGATGCAGAGGGCAACCCACCACTGAAAGACAAGTTGCTTAATCCTAAATAAATGCTCTGTGAAAGGCATCTCCTCCAAGTGAGGGAAAACCAAAAAGCAGCAGCTGCAAAGGGAAGTGTAACTCATCTCTGGCCAGGCCAAACCCTGGGCATGAGCCAGTCCTCCTCTTCCTCCTCCTCTTCCTCCTCCTTTCCAGGAGCAGGCTAAAACCTCTCTCCTTGCCCTGGGCTGCCCAAAAGTCACTCAGCACCCTGAGCAACACATCTTGTGTTATGCTCCTAATAGAGTATATTTAATATATATTTGAAAAATTCAAACTCATTTAGAGTTGCACCAAAGCTGCCTGGTATCCTGTTCCTCGAAAAGATTAGGGTTGAGCATAAACACAAGCAAAAACAATTTGCCCCAGGATTTCAGACTGATGACTTTAGTGCAACTTTCCCAGGAATTGGGGGATTTATAAACATTTCCAGGCAGTCTGAGCAGGAATTTGGGCTTTGCTTTAGGCCAGAACAGACCAAGATACTAAAATGTTGGTTTTGTCCTCCAGCCAGTTCCACACCCTGGGGCAGGAGGGTGGCTGGTCTCTGGGCCATCTCAAAGGTGCTAAAAGTTCCCTATGAGGTCTCCTAGCAAACTAATCAAGACTGGGAGCTCATTTCACAGATACAGCTGAGAGAGGAGATAACTCCCCATGTGAAGTCTAAGTATCTGCCAGGGTCCCTGGCATGCTCATTCTGGCAGTCTTGCTTTTTACTAACAGAAAAGCATCAGGAAATGCACCTTGTCTAGAAAGCCTCAGGCTTCTAGAAATGAGGGAAGGGAAAATGTCTAAAAGTAAGCAAAAGACTTAGTGTGTTGAAGAAAACAGAGCTACTTTTTATAAGCAACACTCCAAAGCAGACCTATTTAAAAGGTCACACTGTCTTTCTGAGCACAGCAGAAGATATTAACATCCACATGTATTTTTTTGGTTATATCTTGCCAAGAACAATATAAAAATGTCCAACACTTTTTGCTGATTTATGATGGTGGCCAGGGAGTGCCGGAGCAGAGCCTTGTTCATTGATCTACATCTGAATCATGCAAAAACAGACACCCTGCTGTAAATCCACTGCAGAGACCTGGCTTGATTTACACCTCCAGCACCATAAATAATGACAAAAAGCAGCATGATAGCAGTCTGTCTCCCCTTACACAGACATGAATTACATCAGGTCTTCAAGATGATAGATCTACTCCCTGAGAAACATTTTCCACTGGGTCCCTGTTTGCCAACCTGCAGGAGAAAGGATGCCCTGTCCTTACACCCAGCATAACCCCAAGCTGTGTTTCAGGTGCACCGATATCTTTATATTCTCATTTTTCTTTTTCTGCTCAATGCAAAGGAAGACATTCCTTGAATTGTTCCAGAAGTCAGAAGGCATTATTTTGGGAATGGGATCCATACTCCTAGGACGTTGCTGTCTGTAATTCTGTGAGACCCTGTTACTTGGTAGAAGGGACGAGACTGGGCAAAAACCTCAGGGATGTCCAGTGTCAGAGCCCTGGATCTGGGTTTGTAAAACCACTGACCCAAGAGACTGCTTCCTGGGCAGAAATGATCACTTAAAACTGTGGTTACAGGGAAGAACCTCTGGTTTTCTGGACGCCTGGGATTTATTAATGAATGTGTCTTTTTTAAAGGACCAAGAGATTAATGAAGTGCTGCTGAAAGCAGCTGGTCATACACGTCCTGCAAGTCAGGTGGCTGCAAAACCAACACATCAGGACGGGTCAGCAGAGCAGGTTTAAAGCTATTTACACAAGTAACCCGAGGCTGGGAAATAATGTGAGTTTCTGACACTTTTAAAAGTTAACAGACTTTCAACTGCAGTTCATGGGGCGGAAGCCTTCCCTTTTCTGGGCTACAGACCCTGATAGCACCTGCTCCCTGGGGAGCCTTCCTTTCCCTGGGGTGAGGGTGCCTTACAGCCCTCTTGGCAAGGCTGAGAGGAGTGGGGCCTGTCCTCAGTCCTTGCAATGGTTTGCATGTGCAGGTGGAGGTGTGTGGGATCTTTAAACTGGCCTCTGTTACTTTTAAACACTGGCACAACTTCTACCTGTTAACCAGATGTTCACATTTTTTTTTCATTTTAGGGTATGTCAATGCATTTGTCAATGCATTTTCACTGTCTGAAGTGGAGCCAGAGTTTGGCTTTACACCTTTTGCTGTGAGAGTGTCATGTCAGACAAGGTCATGCTGTATGTTAAGTCCTACAAAGAATGAAGCTGAAAGTTTATATTTTGTTTTGGATTCTTCCATTGATGACATTTGCTAATTTGCAAGATTTTTCTAGTGTTAGTTAACTGCATTTTAGAAACACAGAATAGCTGGGTTGGCAACATGGGGCAGGGAAAGAACTGCATGTTGGTCTCTGAAAGCCCCAAAGCTTTGTGTGTAGAAAGCACCTTTCAGGTGTTTATCTGCATGGTTGGTGGGTTCAGGGCATAGTGAGGCACCCAGGTGCCAGCTTGGGTTAGTCAGATGTGGGTGCTGCCCAACAGGGAGGCTCACAGTGCCTGGACACCCTTTGGTTGGTGAGTCCCTGCACCTGAGCCCACAAAATATGCCCTATCACCCCAGCTAATCCATGTGTTGCTGTTACACAGCCAATCCCAGAACAAAATATCTGTAATTCACATTAGCCCAATGACTGCTGTGGCTTACTGCCCTGGTGATGGATGATGATGAGGTTAATAGTGATTATAATGATAATAATAATAATAATGATAATAATGATAATAATAATGATAATGTGAGCCTAAAGATTGGCAGATGCTAACCACTACCCTCCTTGGGTGAGATGGCACCAGCTCCCATCCTCACCATGATTCTCCTCTGCTCCTGCCGTGCCAGCAGCTCGGGAGCACCTCATACCGATGGACCTGGCACGCTCCTCCCTGCTTGTCACGAGGCGACCACATCACCGATAAATGATACGCGTGCTCTGGAAAGGAGGCAAAGAGCCTTTGTCTGCTTTTAATCTATAGTTTTAAATAATTAAGCAAGGCTAATTCTGGTATTTATAATGCAATAGGGTGAGTGTAACTCGATGTGGCTGCTGTGGGAAGCAGTTCCCAACTATCAGGTGGCTGCCTCGGGACAGCAGGCGCTCACAGCCTGGGTCCCCTCACCTTCACTCAGCCCTGGCGGTCAGGAATAAACCCCACGAGGTCACGGGGTCAGAAAGGGAGAGAAAACCCTAATGGAAATATAAAACAGGGCTGGGGGAACACTCCCCTGCAGCTCCCAGCACCACTGCCACATGTCAACACCATTCCTACCTCTGCCACTCTTCTGAGTGCATGCTGGGGATGAGGCTTCTCACCAGTACAGCCAGTGCTCCCCACCAGTAAAGCCCATGCTGCTCACCAGTACAGTCTGAGCTTTCCACCGGTATAGCCAGTGTTTTCCCACTGTTATAACAGTTTCCCCTCTTCAGCCAATGCCCCTAGTCCTGCTTACCCTTGCAGAGTCCCGTGCCAGCACTGCAGACCCCAGGGCCAGGGTCCCCCATTTACACCAGCACCATGGGGCACACCTGGGCTCAGCCCAGGCTGCCCCTGTGTCACCACCTGCAGTCACCCCAAAGGTAAAGGACTCTGGATGTCATCATGGTCACTGAGATTTGCATTTCATGCACATGTATTTGGAAGAGAGAAATCTCATCAGGTTTGAGGCTTGGTGAGCTGTCTGGGGTGTAGAAGTTACTGGCTGGAAATGCTTGTGCTGTGAAGCAGCAGCAAGTGTCCCTTTGCTGTCAGGCAGGACTGTCTGTGTGGGTTAATCATTTCATTTAATTACCTTGGACTGTGATAAGCAAAGATAGCAAGGTTGAGATCTCACTCTGTTAGTAATCACCAAGACACCCCATGCCTTTTCCAAGTGGCATGTGGAACAGTTGTTTTGTTTTGTTAGGCAGTGGCAGATGCTCAGCAGTCCTTCTTGACAATCATAAACTTACTTTTAATCTCTCATCAAATATTTGCTCTGTCATTTGCCTGCCTATGACAGAGATGCATGACAGAGATGCACACCAATCAGTAATGAATACTTTAAGGTAGTTCAAAGGTATTCTGTTAAATACAGAGAAAATCCTCCCATGTTGATTTGCAGGCACTGTAGTAGCCCCCCGTCCAGCGCAGTGCCTCTCCAAGAAGAAGGTTTGAATTGCAGCACGGGTTTACAAAGGGAATTTCTTGCGGGATATGTTTGGAAAGGCACAAGCAAAAGGTGCAGCTTCTCAACCAGCTACTGAAGTATTAAAGTAACATGATATCTCAAATAAAATTAAAACAGGGTCCAAAAGTCACCTATGCGTAAACACGTATGCAGTACAGAGCAATCCCGTGGGGCTCAGCAGCCCATCCCACAGGAGGGAGCGACAGAGAAGTGGGGATCCCCCGGGGGCAGTGCGGGGGGCCCTGAGCTTACCTGATTTCCGCAGCGTGGCCCTGGGGAGCCCAGGGGGCAGGTGCTGCCCTGCGCCCCACGACATGGGGCTGTGGGGGCTGAGGCTGCCGCTGCTGCCTGGCTGCTCTTGTGCCTACGTGACTTTTGGCCGGGTCGGACGAAGCTGCCTGGCTCCTGCCAGGTCTCTGCAGTGGGAGCCTGGACAGGAGATCACGTGGAGGTGGCTGCTGCACCGGTGCTCCCTCCTCGCTGCTCTTGCCACCTCGCAAGGACCCCACTGAGGACTGGAGCTCAGCTGGCAGCAGCCGGTGGCCTTGCTCACTCCTCAGTCCTGGTCCCTCTGCTGCCCTGCAAACTTGTTCCCTTTGCTCTTTGTTGCCAGATGATGTTTTCCCAGGACAGATGAACAAGCTAATCACTCTTTCTCCTCAAAGCAAACAGCTCTGTGTGTGCCCAGGCACCCGAGCTGCCCGCTCGGCACAGCCGCTCCTGCTGGTGGAGAGGTCGCGTCCCTGCTCCACGGAGGACGATTTCTCCTCAACGTGCCTTAACCACTCTCCTGGAGAAATCAGATCGCCCCAGAGGAAGCCGCACGCCCACTCTCTTTAGCAACCACTGCAACAGCCAAGCCGGCACCAGGGCAACCGCTCGAGTTATCGTGATTATTCCCTGGCATGTTGCAACACCCTGTCATCAACCAACTGCTGCACGGCCCAGGGGAGCAGCTGCTGCACCCCAGGGGTAAGAGCTGCAAGAGGGAGAAGCAGCCCCTACGTGGGGCCATGGCTATCCTGGTGGCATCAGAGCTGTGTGATGCCACATCATCGCTGCCCCAGATCTCATCCAGCTGAGATGCAGCCCTTGCCTGGATTGGGCTTCTTGTTCCCATCCTCGCTGTGGCTGGAGGTACCATATTGTGTATGAATTGCCACAGTCTGGGAAAACAGAGGCTGCAAAGCTGGGGGATGAGAAGCAACCACCCCAGCAACTCCTTTTGGCTCTTAGGTGGATGCTGTGGTCCAGTTCTGCCCAGGTTGCCCAGTGCCAGCCTGCAGAGGCCCAGTGTCCCAGTCCCAGGAGGGTCGGGGATGGAGCACAGCCAGAGGAAGGCATAAGGAAGTCTTGGGGGCACTGCTGAGGTGCCCAGGCCCCTTCACACACCACAGCATCCATGGTCTGTCTTGACCATGTCCTGGCCTGACACTCTTGGCTCCATGAAGGACTGGAGAAAGAGGCCAGGCTGCCAGTGGACCACAAGGGTACTCTTTTACTTATTTTCACTCCTCCACAATTTGCTCCTCTCCATTTCCCAGCATTTTCCCCCATTCCAGCCATGTTTCTCAGCAAAGCACTCAGCAGCACCAGGTGTGAGCAGAAGTCCCAGTCCCTCCCAGTTCACCTCCAAAGCTCTTTATGGGGCAGCATGGGCTACTGGCACTCACCTGAACCTCCACTCCCTGGTTTCTTGCTCCCACTTGGACCCTTGGACTGAAGGGAATATTCTTTCTGGAAGAAAGGACAAGAGAGGAGTGGGAAAAGACTGTACAGATATTGCTCTATTACAAGAGATGAAACATAGGAGGCGTTGCTGGTCCTTTGCTACCAGAGATTAAAAAATTGTTATTCTTTTTAACCTCCTGACCAGATGTTACATTTAATTGACATGGGGCATCAGACGCAGGAGACAAGAGGCAGGCTGGTCCACATTCCACTGTGTGTGGTGTGTGTCCCTGTGCTTGTGTGAGCACAGTCAGCCAGACCTGTCCAGCCATGGGTTAAACAAGGGCAGGGTATGGAAGACCCCACACAGCTTTTGCCTCTAAACCAAACCTGTGGTGAAGGAGAGGCCTTTAAGTGGGGAGGTTGTACAGTTTTTCTGCTCAGACTGCAGCCTGCCTCACAGCCCATGTGTGCCCCAAAAGCTTTCCATGGCCAAGCAGACTCCCTTCATGTCACCTATTGCCCCATGGCCTGTCTGCTCATTGCACACTCCAAAAATACCATTTGGTATTTTGAATGGAAGAAGAAATCAATTCACATCTGTACTAATCCCCTTGGATCATCTTTGAACAGGCTTTGGTTCTGTGAGTTCACTGGAGATGTGTCAAAGGGGGAAAAGAGCATCAATCTAAACCTGCTTTGAGCTCCCAGGTAAGTGTGGTTATTGCTGGTGGATGTGGGAATGGAAACTATCAACACGTGCTTTTGACTGAGTAAAACAAATCAGAAAAAGGCAAGCTAAATTTTCTGGATATATTTCTGGCTGATCTGCCCTGGTGCCTGATGAGTTGCACATCTGGGCTCCTCTCTGCAGGAAAGTAAGTTTGTGGGGTGTTGAGAACCTTCTGTCCTAAACCATAGGCAAAGCTTTTCATGGCAGAGCTCTTTTTCTGGGAGCTCCTTGCAGAACAATTATCTTTACTATCTGAATTAGTTAGCAATCTCACCCTGTACTCCTGTGTCTTTGGGACTAACAAAAAGCCTTTGTATTGCCCCTGTAGCTCCCTGAAGGTTACTGTGTGAGGGCGGTTGATTGCTGGGTGATATTTATTTGGAGTGGCTCCTGCAGACAAGGAGTTGTATCAGTCACCAACTGCCCCCGTGTTTCTAATGAGTGCTGGGAAGAAGAAAGACCACAGCAGCGCCCTTGTTACTGGGGCTGTACATGTTGTCCCTTTAGCCAGTTGCTGTGGCACCAGGAGCTTTATGGTGTGGACATGTCTCCTCTGTATTAAAACAGCCCTGACATGTCAAGTGAGTGCCCAACACCAACACTGACTCTTCTAGGGATGTATAATGCTGATGCAAATACAGTGACAGTGAGATATCGCTGCTGCTGGGATGGGCTCACTGTTGCCTGACTGAGGGGCCTCGGTGCAACTGTGAGTGACAGAGCACACAGCTCTGCCTGGTCCTTCCTGCCTGAGTCTTTATAAATCTCCATGCTCAGCACAGGGTTGGGAGTGCAGCATTGCTGCCAGTCAGGCTCCTGATCTGCAGGCAAAATTTTGGCTCTGCTAAAGCCACCCAGGGCTGGACTTGAGGCAGACAGTGTTTTACCTCCTGCTGCAGGGAGGTTCTGGAGGCTGGTTAAACATTTCCTCTGCTGGGTTAATGCTAGATGTTGGCTGAGGTGCTGCTTGTGGTAGTGGGGACTGGCTGGGCAGCCCAGCCTTCCCTCCCACCCTGTGTGCCCTGGCCCCCAGCACAAACTGTGCAAAGCCATTACAACCTAAGAAGTCGTGCTGGTTGCACTGTGTGGTGACCTTGGCGGTGGCCAAGCCAAGGCAGGGGTTGTGTAGACTGGTCAGAGCTATGCTGGATCTCTGATACTGTGTCACCTCTGTAGCACAGTGTGTCTGGTGACAACTCCTGCTAATCTCCACTTGAGCCATTAGTGTGTTTGCAGAGCAGGACGACTCCTTGCACCTCCCAGGCTCACAGGGGCAGTTAATGATTGCCTAGATGATGGAGACTTTTGCCTGCTCCCCATGGGACAAAGCAGAGTATGGGACTCTGTCCTCAGACAGCTGGGCAGGGGAACAAGTACCACAAGAGTCAGAGGACTTTGACTAAATTTGTCACAGTGAGGGCTCAGATGGGGAGGGTGTTGCGGTAAATGGGCGGAAAATGCCTGCTATTTCCCCAAACCTCCTGTTTCCATGTGAAAATCACTTCTACGTGGTGTGACTGCATCTTGAGAGGAGTAAGAAAGAATAATAAAATCTAGCATCAGATGGTAACACTGCCCCTCTGCAGGCGAGCAGGACAGTTCTGGAGTCATTGCTGATGGGAGCAGGTACCACTTCCAACCTGCAGCCAAGATCCTCCTGCGTGGGATCCTCTCATCCTGCTTTGACCCTGTCAGTGAGGACAATCACCACTTGAGCTGGAATTAGCCTGGTGATTAAATGGGTTAAATGCCACAAAGCAACACACAGTATATATAGTAAGTAGTCCCATGTTTTGCTTCTAAAGTAACACAGTAACACTGTTCTGCATTACTCCCAAACATCCTGGACACCTCTATATCCCAGCAGGACTCTTTTCAGCCCTGACTTTGATGCACAGCAAAGAGCTCCTGCAGCAAATGTCTGGAGGTAGTTTCACAGGTGCAGACTGCTTTGAACCACCAGTTC
>JAWWLV010000024.1:8873800-8897342 GCA_035041135.1 Platyrinchus mystaceus | reverse complement strand
GAACCACCAGTTCTAACCACCATCCTCATCCCTGCCTCCCTGCTCAGGGGGTGCAACGCTCTTACTGCAACTTAAAGCCAAACGCCCTGCGTAAACCATTAATCAGTGTTTGTTACTTGTCCCACGTGTGGGTGCTCTAATATTTACTTGCAGCACAATTGATAGTAATTTTGAACCGTGTTTGTGTTCTGATGAAAGCAGGGAAATGAGCCATCAGTGTGGTCAGAGCACGAGCCACGGAAGGGGTGATGAGGATGGCTTCTGGCAGGTTCAGATCAATACAGGTGTCATTAGGGCGCAGCATCAGAGCATCTATATTGTATCTGTAGCCAAAGTCTGGGCAAATGAATTAGGCAAGAAATTGAGGCAATCAGATCACGGTGATAAAGAGGTATTAAAGTGGGCAAAATGCCACCCAGGCTGAGAACTGATATGACTCTCCTACAGACCTGGTTTTGGGAGGGAGATGCCATTAGCAGGGTTGGAAGTTGCTCAGCCTATTTAGGAGTAGATGGGCTCAAAGAGCTCTAAGGTGCTGTAGCAACTGCTGACATCGGTGTTCAGTGAATGGACACATCCATTGATTAAAATAGTCTTATTGCTTAACCCAGAGGCTTTGAAAGGAGTTGTCATGACCCAGAACAAGGCATTAATGGTTGGCAGATTAAAGCCAGCATTTCTGTGTGTGAAGAAGCCACAACATGCGATTTACAGGTTATCCTAATTGTACTCTACCTCTGTTTTCAATTACCCCCAAATACCCTCTTGCTGCTCCTGGTGCTCTGTATGAAAATATCTCTTATGTGCTCCTGGATGCTGAGATAGCATCTAAACTGTTGCTCAAATTTCCTGTGTTATTATTGAGTTCTGGTCTATCTCTGCTCATTTGCAGCAGCTGGGACTGATCCAGAGACTTCAATGAAATCATCCACTGGAAGGAACTTTGAAGGATTAGTAAGACTTTTTCCCATCTGTGATGTCAAAGCACAAAAATCTGTCAGCTTTATTGTTTTGCTGCAAAGTCCTGCCATGTGAGGTGTTGAGGCTTATTTGATTCAGCAAGCTGGTGGACATGTTTGCCGGGATGACACCGTCTTTTTGTCAAGGAGAAACGGAGAAAATCACCAGCATGCCCCAACGCTTCATACTGCTGCTGATTCCCTGATGTCCTTGGCCAAATGAAGTGCTGCAGTTTGGATGAATTTCCAGAACTTCTTGAGGGCTAGGAGAGGCAGTATAACACCCTGCTCCCTCCAGAGCTGGCAGACTGGACCTTGTTTTCCTTGTGGAGGTCACGATATAGCTGCTGTCGGGGCTCCTGTGAGAAACTGCCTGTTCCTCTCTCTTGCAGAGGCAGAGCAATGCTGTTTGGGAGGGTTACTCCCTGATGGGGAGCTTGACTGTGCACATTCCTCTCTCCCAGCTCATTATGGGACACTGTTATTTTGGCAGGTTTCACAATCAGGACTGGCAGGCACCCAGGAGTCAGTGTCCAGGCACATCCCAGCATTCCTGAGCCAGCAGCTATGAAATCTGCTGCCACAGTGCTGCCCTTGTCATGGGAAGGGTCTTGGCAGGGTCTCTGAACCACCACAGAATCCAGAACTTGCCTCAGCCCAGCCCCACTGCTCCCTGTCCTGGGTTGCTGGATGCTCAGCCACCCGTGTCTAGTCCTCTGTGCACACCTGCCCTGGGGGGAGCTCAAGCGAAGCTGTGAGCTTGTATTACTCCTGTTTCCTGGCCACAACCATAGCTGATTTCACTATTGTATTGCAAAGGACTCTAAGAAATATCAAGTTATTGGTGTAGCATTGCATTACTGGTCTTTTGACCTCTCCAAGTCTGCAGCCTGTCTCAGACTGAAGTGAAGCTGAGAGCAGATGCTTGTGGCCAGTCTCACAAGAGCAACCAGCAGCTTCAAGGATTTTTTGACTACATCAGTTTGTAATTTCAGGCTTACAGAAGGAGAGGGGGCTCTCAGTCTGGCTATGGGGCCAGGCTGACATTCCTGCAGCTCCCACACTGCTCTTGGGGAGCACCAGCCAGGTGGCCACTTTGCTGCCTAGTCAAGTAGAAAATTGCAAATGCTTCAAATAGTGCTTAGTGTTATTTTATTCATAAAGAAAACACAATTTGACACAGATGAGCACCGTGCTGACCTCTGCCTGTCTTTGTCACCAATGCCACTCCCCTCCCAAATCCTTGTGGCCCCAGAAGGCAAGCATAGCCCTCCTGTGACCATGAAAGCTGGCAGATTGAGTCCCATTTCACTGACTGTCCAGAAAAAAGGACAAAATAAACTAAAGCAGGGAGGCAGCAGCAGGGGAATGGGGGCTTGCTGGAGCTGGCAGCCCTGGGGCAGGGAGTCCCACTGAACTCCCCACTGCAGCTGAGCAAATGCTGTTCCCTGGCTGCTCCCCAGTGCACGTCTGGGGAGGTGCCATACGACACACCAGAGCTCAGCAAAAAATTTCCTGCATATTAATGAGAGCAGTCAGTGACAGGGCTCAGCCCCACGGCAGCCACTGCACAAGGTTCATTTGTCAGCATTCAAGCTGAATGCAAAGCCCAACATCCCCCTGCGAAGGGCATGGAGAGGCTCTCAGCACAAACCAGAGCAGCACATCCATCCATTGGTGTGGTGCCAATGGACCTGCTGTTCTCCTGTCGTCCTAAGGACATCCTCACCTGCAGTTCAGTGCATTTTAACCTGGTCCCCTCTGCAAAGTATGGAGCACACAACACTTCTGCATGCCAGGGCAAAGCCAAATTGCTGACCCCTCTCTGTTGGCAATACCTGTATCTCCCACCTCAGTGTTGTCAGCAGCAATTAAGCTGTTGCTATGGATAAACCATTTTTTACCTGTCTCAGGAGCTTATTCTTACCCTGTGCTGGAGATGTGGTACCACTGATGAAAGTGAAAGACTGCTTCACTGTTTCTGGGGATGCTGCTGACTGCAGGGGAAGAGCATCAGTCACTGGCACAAAAGGGCTCCAGCAGCTTTGGGGTGAATTGTTCTCATGTTGCAGAGAGACCATTAAGACACCCTAAAGTGCCCTGAAGAATGTTGTTTTGCAAAAAGTGAGGCTTTTGTCACATGATTAATAGGGACAATATTTATTTCTGGTACAGTGCCATGCTGTCCTGGAGCTGGCAGGCTGCTGTGGCATCATCACTCCATTTCACAGCTGGGGACCATATGTTAATGGCCAAGGATAGGGCTGCCATTAGCAATCTGCTCTTCTGACAGCACCTTGCTGAGCTCTTTATCCATCCAGGGTTACTAGAACAGGTTCTTAGCTTGTTAAAATGGGGTTTGTGAAAAGTAAGGGCAGAAATGCCCCATTAGCCCAAGGCACTGCTGGTAACAAGCTGTCGGGGCAGAGTGGTGTGGTCTATTCCCTGCGGGCAGCATGTGCCATCTGGGTCCCGTGCAGAGGAGACCCCAAAGGGAAGAGGCCAAAAGGGAGGAGGTTTGGCAGTTATCTGGGATAAGATGCCACCTTCCAGGCTGAAAATGCCACCATGGGCTGCAAATGGAGAAGGCAGTGAAAGAAGAGGTGAAGCATCCCTATTATTGCAGAGTTCATGAGGAGGCAGCAGATGCCACTTAAACAAGACCCCCAGGAGCAGAGTGAAGCAGTGAAGCCTTTAATTACTTTAATCCATTTTTATTTGTGGACTGCTGAGCCATCCCAGAGCCAGCAGCTGCAGCATTTCCCATGCAATGATCTTGGTCTCCCCATGAGCACATTGTGCACCTCACTTCAGTTTGAGCCCTCTCCATGGCTCCCTTGCAACAGGCAGCATTGGCCAGTGCCAGATAACCTCTGCCCTTGCTCTAGAGGGGCTGGCAGCATGTTCCTCTGCTCCTGCCCAGCACCCTCACCCACAGACCAAACCTGTGTGCCACAGCTTGTCATGCATGGACTGGTGAGATGTGCTTGGTCGACTTACTGGCACGGAGGCTGCATGTCCCTCACTGAGTGTGCATCCCCACACTGCTTCAGGGCAGTCAGCTGCTAGAGCTGGTGTGGGTACCATGGAGCTGACCTTGCACTGTGCTGAAGGGTGCAGCACATTGCCTGCTGACCCAGCGCAGCTGCAGAAGCAGCAGAGCAGGTTGGGGAAGGCTCACTGTGTCCAAATTAGTCCCCTGTCTGCACTGAGCCCATATAAGCTCCCTCAGGACTGAAATGTCAGCCTTTCTGGAGGCAGAGAGTGGGTTATGTTAGGTGTTGGAGGTGGTTTACTACTGCTGTCTGGGTACTTGGGGTGGACAGGTAAGAAATAAAGCTGTGGTCTCATTCCAGGAGCTAGAGCAGCCCCAATATAATGAGTTTGGCTTCTGAGGTCTGGGATGCTACAGCATTTTATTTTACTTTGAAAGCTACAAAAGCCCAGATCAGTGTCTCTGCTTAGAATCTTCACATCGCCACCTGTGGGATTTTAAAGGGTTGAAGAAGAGGAAGGCAAGAATCAGGTTAAAGTCACCTAAGAGAGCTTCTGTGGAGGTTTTGGGACTAGTCCTGACCCAGCTCTTCCACTCTGAGCTGTGTGCTACGTCAGACAGATGAGAGGACTTACAGGTATTTGCTGTCTTATGATCCAGAGCTGTTATTTCTGAGTGTATGTTATTTTTGCCCAGAAGTGGGCAAAAATCAATAATCTTCCCAGTCTTGAGGCACTTTGGGACTTTACTGCTGTGCCTCTGCAGCTCTCATTCCTGCCCCTCTAAGAAAGGCTTGTTGCAGCCAGCAAACCCTCCTCCCCGAGCAGCACAATACCCCAGGACACTGAAATGTTGTGGTTCCTAGTTGCCATCTGTGTTTGGATTTGCTCCAAGTGCTGGTGGCATTCAGCTGCTCAGGGGCCTTGGCACCTGCAGCCCCCCTTGCTGACAGCACAGCAGCAGCGTCCATGGGTGGTGAGGGGGGATGGCTGGAGCTGCAGCATCAGAGCAGGCAGGGTCCCTCGGAGGGCTCTCGTGCTGCCCAGGCACTGGGATGCTTTGAAAGAGCTGGCAGGGACACTGGCTACTGGCTTCCTGAAATATTTGTCTGGGAGAGCCAGGAAAACCCCACTCTGCCGGCTGGTCTGTGGAGCATGGTGTGGCAGCAGTGTCCCAGCCTTGGAGGGCTCCATCCCTGTAATGTTCCCTTTCTGTGGGAGAGGGACTGCTGGACCACGGAGCCTTTCTGGAGTGTCACAAGCTGGTTCATTTTAGGGCTCTTTGTCTTTCTGGGGTTGAGCTCTTCCATCCTTTCTGGGAGAAATTTGGGCCTTATTCCTCATCTTGGTTTTGAATCAGTTTCAATTCCAGCTGCTGCCCACGCTGGTAGCTGAAGGGAAGATGCTGGGGATGATGGGCCTTGGACCACCTCCTTTGGTCCCATGCGATCGATGTCCCTGTACCAGGACAGCCACCATGCTGGTCCCTTCATGGCAGCTTCTTCCCTGTGCTCTGCTGCATCAGCATGAAACAACCTTTTATTTTCCTCATTACAAACCTCTCCTCTGCCAGCTGCAGACACCACTCCTCTGGTTTTCCTTGTTCACTCCTGTGCTTTCCAGAACAAAGGTGCAGGATTTTGTAGCCAAGATTAGAGTTTCTAAGTTCTTGAATGGTGAGAACCAGCTTTTTGGTCAATCTTAATCTTTCATTTAATAATAATAAGCACTTTTTCAAATTTCCTTGCTCCATGTTGGACCATGATTTTTGCAGCCAGTGCTAGTCAAGAAAGCTGATGGTCCTGAGCTGTAGCTGGAGTTACCTGGCATGCTGGACCTGGTGCTTGGGTGATGCCAAGCTGGATATGTGGGTGCTGAGCTGAATTAGTCCCACAGGAAGAATGTCTGCTTTTGGGTGTTCACTTGTGTGTGGGGTTTTGAGGAAGGGACCCTTACCCAGCGTAAAGTGATGCTGAAAAAATACAGCTGAAGGAGGCTGCTTCCTGCCTCCTTCAGGATGGGTGGAAAACCCTGCAAGTCACAATTTCTTCTTCTCTCCCTGCCCTGTGACAGGAGCAGTCAGATGCCTTTTTTAGACAGATCATTCTGACTGACAAGATTACTGACTTCTACACAGATGCTTAGTAAGAACATGACCCTGTTATTGCCCACAGTAGAGCTGCTGGAAGGGCAGTGGCACTTATTTGCCTATTTGAGAGCCTCCTGCTAATGAGGGGCAGAGCAATTATTTTCCCTCCCATCATCCATCCTTTTGCAAAAGAATTTTTTAGGGCTTGCTTTTCATTCTGGATCCGAGGGGTTGATTTTTGTAGTCTTCACCTCCCTTACTGCGTGTGAATAATATGTGTGATCACTGATGAGAATAAGTCCTGAAGTGTAATTAGGTGTGTTGGTGGAGCAGTTTGCCAGAAGCCAAAGTTGCTCTGAAAAGGGGCTCTGCTCTGGACCAGCAGTGCTGGGGTGTCTGAGGGACATGGTGCATGTCCTGCATACCTCTCTTGTGCCCTGAAAAGAAGGGTGGATGAAAGGCCAGAAAGTATGTCCTATCTGAGCTGGGACACAGGCTAAAACACTTCTCTGGCCGTTCTGTGGGGGTACCCTCCCTAGTGGGGTAAATTTTGCTTGTGTGGAAAACCCACCAGCAGCTCCCAGAAATGCTTGTCCAGTCCTGCAATACTCAGATAGAGCAGTTTTAAAGGATGTTCTCAAAGCCCTGTTTTCAGCATGGAATGCCAGGTACTGTGGTTGCCTGAACAAGCAGAGCCTTTCTCCCTGGCACTGGCGTGCTGCCTCTTGTTGTTCTAAACCAGCCGCAGAGCAAAGCTCCCTGCTCAGCAGCAGGGCTAATCCGGGCTCATCTGACATTAGTGTAAACTGACACTCTTGGGAATTTGGGGACAGAAAACTTTCCCTGGGGAAACAGCCTCTATGCAAACCCTGCCTTGAGAAACAGTGGAGAAAAGCAGTGGAGAGGTGCAGGTGCCTGGAAACCACCTCCTCTACTGCCTGGGGGGGGTTGGGAGCATCTGCCCTGGCACCCTGAGGAGCTGCTGCTGGGGAGGCTGCACTTGCAGAATTATTTGAAGGGGGTTTGCTGAGGTTAGAGGGATGTCAGCCACACTCCTGTTCCCAGTGGGGCTGGTGCCCTGCATAGCAGAGGAACTGGCAGGGAATCAGCACCAGCTCTGCAGCACCCCTGAACCAGCCCCCAGCAAAGTCTTTGCCTTCACTTTAAGCAAAGGGTGTCCCAGCAAGGGTCTGTGTCTTGATGGAGTCCTGCTGTTGGCTTGTGCCTGCAGGACACTGGTGATACCAGAACAGGTTTTCTGGAAGTAGATGCAGCCTTTGAAAGTAGAAATGTCCTTGGAGCCATGCTGGCAGCCTTTCCGGTGCCTTTTGTTGTGGAGCTGGGGATTGCGTTGCACTCCACAATCCACTACTGTAATCCCCTTGGAGTCCTGTTCTGTTTTAAGCTTAAAAGGGGTGCAGCTGAGACTGCTAATGCAGGCGGTGCTGGCGAGAGGTGCAGAGCTTTCATCCTGCTTCGTGCTCCCCTGCAGGTCCTCTCTGGGCTGTAGCTGATGGATGGGGTCATGCCTGCCAGGTCCCTGTGTCCCGAGCTGTGCTGGTTCTGCTGGGGGAAGGAGAGTTTTCCTGCCTGTCACCCCGACCCAAGCTGGTCCTCAGGAAGGCTGGATCCTGCTTTCATGCCCACCCTGGAAAGGCAGCAGAAGGAGCTGTCTTGTTTTCATCCCCCATCAGCATCAGCCTAAGGGTAAAGCACCGACCTGGGAGCTGCCAGTCAGACATCCCTGCTTGGTGCCAGCTGGGCAGTGGCACAGGCTTTTGTCAACCCAGGCAACATTTGGGAGGCTGAAATGGGAGAGACATCTCTGACCTTTTGGTACCCATGAAAATAAAACTGTCTCAGAGCTTTTTGGAGCTTCCAGCAAGCTGGTGTGACGGGAGAGCCCGAGATCCCGGCAGTGTTTCAAAGCCAGGCCATTCAGTGCCGGGCTGCAGTGGGATCATGGTGTTTCAGAGAGAGGGAACAGTCGGGAAAGCTGTCCAAAAGCCGTCTGGTCTGGTGGTCAGGAGGCTGGCATGGACTGCTTTGTATGCAGCAGGGCTTAACCAGGTGGCGCTGAGCCAAGCCTGACCTAACCAGCTTATTTCCCTGCTTCCAGTAATGCCTGTACAAATGCGCCGGGGCCTGAAGGTCACAGCCACGTGAGCAGGGGTCTAGGGATTAGCTGTGGGCAGAGCATGGCTCCTCCTGGGTGTGTTGTTGTAGCCCTGAGCCCCGGGAACGACCATGGCTCCCCTGTGTGCTGGAGTCAGTGTGGCATTGGCACCTCAGATGGGTGTTGGAGAGGCAGGGAGCTGGGTGGGAGCGGCACCTCCTGTACCTGGCACTTCTTGTAAGTCCAGAAAAATAGGTAAATGTTTACTAGTCCCACTTCACCTCTGATTTTCCTTCTGGGTGTTGGTCACACTGGCCAGTGGGTTGCTTTTTGCATGTTTTCCCTGAAAGAGTGTCTATCTCTAGTTTTGGAAGAAAGTCCAGGAAGTTTGCAAAATTCTGCAAGGCACCTGGTTCGGAGGTGCCCACACCTCTGAAGGCCACAGCCATGCTCAGCTGAGCATGAAAGGTCCCTCCTGCAGCAAAGGGCCACTGCTTCAGTAGAAGTTACTGACCTGGTGTGGTGCACAAGTGTGTTTCTCTTAGAGCTGGGAGATGAGCTACAGAAGTCTAATTCCAGGTCTGGGCATCACGGCTGAATGGTGATGACGTGTCTCTAGGCACTGATGTCATCAGCCATGAAAGCAAAATCACATCTAACAGCATCCTCAGCACAACCATCTCTAGCTGCCTCCACAGAGCTCTGACTTCATAAAACTGTTTCCATTGGGAGCTGTTTGACCGCTCTCCCTAGGGTGTTTGGAGGAGAGGGAGATACATGTGAGTGCTGTGGGACCTGACCCAGCTCCTCCTTGTCCTGGGAGGGAGCCGGCAGCAATTCCCAGGCCAAGAAACACTCAGGGCTTGTTCTGTACTGCACCTGTGGGAGACAGTCTGCAGGTTGCCTAACACGCTTGGGAACAAACCTAATGTTTCTCCCCAGAAAAGTCAAACTTTGTTTGCCCTATTGCAATGCTCTGATCCCCTCCTCACTGTCCTGAAAAGCCCAGCAGGCCCTAGCGCTGAGCCCATTAGATGGAATTACTTAATCCGGCCCTGATGAGTGGCACCCACACCCAGGAGCGGGTCCCTTCCCCTCTAATCCCTCGCTGCCATCAGCCGCCTTAGCACGCGCGGGGCAAAACAAGCACCACGTGAGCAGATGGTGCCTTCTCCATCCTCCCACCACCACAGCCCTGAATAAAACTGCCCCGTTACCTTTTTCCCGTGAGACGCCCCCATGGTCGGATGTGCTGGCTGTGCTCCACTCTCCGGGCTGGGGGACCGGCCAGCTCTCTGTGGTCACGGCTCCGTTACTCCCGGGGGGACAGGCAGCTTTGCAGCTCCCGGCCCCTCGGCGCCTGCTGCGGGGAGACGTGGGTGAAATCCAGCCTGTCTGTGATGGGGTCGGGCGGGAAAGCTTGCTTTTCCTCCCTTCTTCCAGCACGTGGAGAACTCATTTTCTTCATGCACCTAAAGGCTGGCTCGCACCCAGGCTCTGCCCGGGCACAAAGGCAGCTTTCATGCTGTGGATGCCCGGTTTCTAAGCCGGGATCCGTATTTTGAGAGGCTGTGGAAGATTACAGTAATTGCACTTGACAGGGCAAGATGTCACAGGATGCGGATTCGCCCAGCTGTGGGCCCGGCACCCGCAGGTCCTTGCCTGTGGCATCTTTCCTCGATGCTCTTTTGGTGCTTTGCTGAAATAAACACCAAAAAATAAAGGAAGATTATCCCTCTGCTACATGTCTGCATCCTGGCTCTTGGCTCCTGTTGCAGCACTGGATTTTGCAAACTTTGCTCCTGCAAACACCCCAGGCTGCCTCTTTGCTGCTGCAGCGTTGGAGCCTACTGTGACCTCAGGTGAGCCAGATTACCTGAAGCTGCATTCTGGGAGGCTGGGCAGATCAGGCTTGTGTTTGGTGAAGATTCTGGGGGATGTGGCACAGTGAAAACCAGCCAGGTAGGTGCCTGTCCCCTCAGTAATACAGCTTTCAATATGCCAAGGCATGGGAAAACCTCATTTGAGGATTGCTGTCCCTGCACCCACTGTCCTTTTCAGATCTTCTAAAAAAAATAGCAAGTTCAATTTGACTCCTGAATCCATATTTGTACTCTGCCTCCCAGTTTCTGGATATTTGAAAAGCAGTGATTTATTTATCAGGACACAGGGACTTTGGCAGGAATGGCTCTTCAAAACACTAGCTGATACTGAAGATCCCTGCACAGGAGTTGTACTTTTAGCTCTCTCTATTTCTTGCAAATAGTCATGTACCTTAGTAACTTCTCCATGATGGATTCAGAGCTAGTTTTAACTGCCTGTAGTGTGCTGAAACATAAATTTCCTTTATTTTGGCTCTAAACCAGATTTCTAATGTACATTGCAAAGGGGTAGGAAGAGTTTCCTGCAGCTGAAAGGGGCTGGTTGTTTTCAGGGCTGTAGTTGATGCTGTGCTCTGGTTTACCCCATGCAGCCGCCTTTACAGCTCTTGGGCTGTTTTGAGTTTGGCTTATGAGTGAATCTAGATCCTTTGAGGGGGCTTAAAATAGTTGGCATATTTATGCTGGCAGCACGGCGGGGCTGTGTGATGTGAGGGCTGTTGTGTCTGCTGCCTTGTGTTATTTCTCACTGCTGCCACGGGTAGGGATGATTCAGCGCTTGGGATTAACCACTGTTGTTGCAGCAGATTTAGGGATCGATTTATGGCAGGGGCTTCCCTCCGTGCCATCAGGTGTGTGTTAAGAGCGTGGGAGGATAAGCTGGGATAAAATACTACACCTCTTGGGGGATTCCTCTGGTGCTTGTTTTGCGTTTTTTTTTTTTCAGTTTTGCCTTTGGAAGTTCTTACAGGTGTCAGACAATTTATTTGGGGATTTTTCCTTGTTAGGGGAAACCAATTGATTGATGGCATTGGGTTTTGGATCCAGGGTTTCATCCCTCAGGTGGCCAACACAGGACAGGCTGTGTCCTTTCCTGGCCTTATCCTGCCAATGCACCTCACTTCTGTTTCTCTGGGGTGACCTGAGGGCTTGGGTGACTCTGTGAACTGCCTGTCAGGAGCTGTGCTGAGGCTGTTAGAGGCAGAGAAGGCCATGCAGGACAGCCTGTTACCCCACACAGCTCCAAGTGCTCCAGCAGAAATGTTCCACCATCACGTTATGCAAAACTGCTGGTCTGCTTCAAAGAATGGGGAAAAACCAGATACAATCGTCGGAAATTAAAGTCTGTACGTGATGCAAATTCATCCCTGTCGGTGATGACAGATAAGCCCGTCTGTCACCGGCACAGCTTCTCTGATCTCAGCAGTGCTGGTGCTCAGGGAGGGTTTGGGAACAGACTGTGCTTGGGTGATGCATCCGGACTTGAGTGAGGGCAGATGCTCCCCCAGGATCTGCTCAGTGCTGGGCAGCAGCCTAGGAACCACTCTAGGAGGAGGACTGTGTGGCTTTTCCAGCCTGCCTTTGGGCAGGGATCTTTCCCCTCCTGGTGGTGTTGGCTGGCTCCAGGTTGGGGTGCAGTTCCTGGAGCAAAGCAGGTGTGTGGGTGCCTGCAGGGGGGTGCCAGCCCAGGTGCATTATATTGCTCCAGAGTGATGTTGGCTCCAGCTCTCCCGGTAAAAGGCTCCCACCTATTGGTTATGCTGCACAACTTCAGCTACCCTAGACACCTGCACATTTATCCATCCATCTCTCTCTGAGGCCAAAGTCAGGTCGGCACATCCCTGGCATTATCATGATGGGGATGATTCACAGAAAATTTAGCTTGGATTTAACCCAGGAAAGATGCAACAAGGTGGGGGAAAATGCTTTGGTCAGCTTATATTAACCTACATTGCTGCATGCCATCCCTGTGGACTTCTGGCCTTGTTGTGGCTGTAGGAGACCGCGGGGCATTGGCAAGAGCTCCAGGGGAAAACCACCAAGGTCTGAGCTTGGGATGACTGCACACTGTGCCATGAGGGGAGGGGGAGCACCCATGTGCAGGGCTATGCAATGGGTGATGGTGATGCTCGACTGGTGGCAGAGGACCTGGCATGCTGTGCCTGAGGGGGAAAGTGTGGATTATGCTTTAAAATGGAAATGAGAAGGTAGTGTTTTATAATTAGAAATCTCATTTAAGAAATTTAAAAAACATTCACAAAGTTTTTAGGTTAAAGACAGAAAAATAAAATACCCCAAATTGACCCCTAGAGGAGGATAGCTTGGCTGAAACCTGGCCTGCATTTGCTCAGGCTCTCCAGGCACTTGTGCAGCTCTTCTCCAAACCCTGCACAGTTCCTGCTGTGAAACAGCCGGTTCCTGGGAGCAGACAGCAGCTGCTGGGCTGTGTGACCGGGAAGTGGAGAGGCTGGGATCCCCACGATGGAGCTGGTGTCCCTGTGTAATGGGTGGAGGCTGCCCTGTGTGGCAGGCTGGAGCTTGATGCTAATCCATCTTCTTGGGGGCACAGCCCTCCAACTCCAGCAGCTCAGGCCAGCCGTCATATTTATTTGTCTCCTTATCATTTTTGATGTGCTGCAGGAAAAATAGAGAGAAAATGAATGAGGAGGTTGGTGGCATAGCACAAGTTTGCAACGTGGCAGAAGTTGCAGCTTGGCTTGTCGTGGAGGATAACACCACTGGCCCTTGTCTTCTGCAGACAGGTAGGTGAGATGTAGCTTGGGAGGTGCTATGAAGAGGATGGAGCCTCCAGAGCTGGTGTCAGGAGAGGACCACATACCTTTTCAAAGGGGGTCTTGTTCATCAGCCCCTTTGCTCCCAAGAAGACCCAGTTGTCCCGGAAGCCCAGCTCACTCACGTGGCTGCTGCCCAGCTCCATGAAATGCGCCCGTACGTTGTCAGTCATCCTGAAAGACAGTAAGAGGGTGGCAGTGTGCTGCCAGGTGGGTGTCCCCTCCTGTCCCTCTCTGCTGCTGGCAGCTCCCCTAGCTGCAGGTTTTTGGGGAGCCCAGTGTTGCTCCCATGGGCAAACTCACTTTGTGGCAGGGTCATCGTAGCTTGCTGTCAGCACGAGGGTGCCGCGCTTGATCCCTTGGAGGAAGTTTTCCAGATTTTTAATGTCTGGGAGAGAAGAGCATTCGGGAGAGAAAAAAGGATTTAGCAGGGACTGCTGTGTGGTAGCTGGGGGAGCCTCCCCAGGGTCAGTGGGAAAATGCTGGTGCTAGCCAGGATTTGGGGCCATGGACTTGCAGAAGGGTGGGCTCCCAGATGCTGCATTCCCCATCCTGCGTTCCCACCTGGGCTTTTCCACAGTGCCCAGGACTGATGTCCTCCTCTCAGTACAACTGCAGGGGGGGGAATTGTTTCTAAACTTTGCTCACTAACTGTGAAATCTAGTTACGTGAATTTACTTCCTGACACAACAAATGAACAGCAGCACAGAGCTGCCTGCCCTGCAGTTATGGCTGTTTTGAGGAAATTCCTCATCCCGCATCCGTGGGATGCTTGAATCTAATGCCCCATCTAGTGGCACAGGAGCTGACTGCCTTCTCGTTCCCAGTGCCTCTCCTACCGAGCATCTTGCTCACAAACTCAACTGGAAATACCATTATATTGGCGATTCTCCTTAAAAATCCAGAGTTATCAAAAATAAGTTGCAAAACCAAGGAACATAGAGGGGGATTGATCTCTAGGGAAGGCTTGAACAGAAAAGGGAAAATCGAAAGGACTACAAGGGTGATTTTAACATGTGGTTTTTGATGAGTCCTGCCAAAACTGCAGAGCAATTTGGTAACAGCTTTGCAACAGCGGTGGGATTTTCAGTATCCAGCATGTCCGTGTCAGCCAGGTGCTGCCCTGGCTCAGGGCATCTATTTGCTGCTAGGAATATTGTCTGAAGCCAGTAGGCACAGGTCTTTGCTGCCACCAGGTTCTGCTCCATGTGCCCAGCCTTGCTGGGCCTGGGGGCCATGTCTCCCTGCCATGCCCTGAGCTCCCTCATTTATCCTTCCATGAAAGACAGGGAAACAAATTCCTGCTCAGCCACCACCAGCATTCAAAAACTGAATTGCAAGTTGCAAAATATCAGGATTAGTGTAACTAACTGATCTCAGAAAGTATCTTTCTCAAATCTCAAGTGCCCTGGTCTATTCAGATTAGTGAAATTTTTTCCAGGCTGCTGGGTTCACGTAAAAGGAGTGAGAAGCCAATCTTGGATATGGATGCATTGTGAGGACTCCAGGTTTGATGGCCTCTGGGAAAGGTGGGCTTTTACCACCCAGGCTGACAATTTTGGTCAAAGTCCACTCAAATTTATGGTTAAATACATGACAGAGGAGCAGCTAAAGTAGCCAGCAGCCAGCAGTTTTGGTGTGAGCCCTGGCTGGGAACCACCAAGCAACAGAGCGACGGTGCTCACCTCCAGAGTACATGTCGAATGAGTCCGTTTTCAGGAGCTGCCCAGTTGTTCCTGGAAGGTTAAAATTGAAAACAGAGCACAGTGAGTTTGCACTGGGGTGGCTCTAGGCTTTGCCTGGCCATGGGCCTGGGATTCTTGCTCCAAATGCTTTGCTCTTCCTTCAGTGTGTCGTATCTTCTGTGTTGCTTGGAGGAGTTTGTGGAACTGTCATGCATGACCCAGGTGGGTTTGCTCCCTTCTCACTGACAGTGCTTGCAACCATAACTGTGTCTGTGTGCCCCACACAACAACAGATGGATGTGCTTTTGGCTCAGCCACAGTGCCTGGGATGGGGTCGCCAGTGGCCTGTTCTCTCCTGGCAGAGGAAGGAAACCCAGCCGTAGGGAGAAGGGGGACAGTGCCCTTCCGACTCACCATTCACCAGTGCGATGTTCAGGCCTCTGCCAATGTTGTTTTTGATGCTGCTCATGAGGCTGGAAAGGAAAGCAAAGAGCACAGTGAGTGCAGGGATGCCTTGGAGGTGCTAGTGCCAGTGAAACTGTGATGGGGCAAAGAAGGTGGAGATGGCAAAGGACCTCAGAAGTGGTAGCAAAGAAATCTATTTACAGAAATTTGTTTTAACCACAAATACACTGTGACAGCCATTAATATGCTTAGCAGAGGCCAAATTGAAGGCCAGGCCAGCCACGGATGCTCTGATCCTGCCTTGTGCTACTTACACCAAGCCTTCGAAGCAGATGGAAGGTCCCACCACGTTTGCAGCACCACTGACAATCTTGAAGGCAAAATAATTCTGGGGGCAGCTCTTCTGGTTCCCACACTTGTGCCGGGGCAGCTTCTCACCTGCAAGGGAGAAGCAGAGCTGCAAGCCATGGCATTGGCCCAACGGGGGACACAGGCCATGCCCCTGAGTGGCTGAGCAGGGCTGAAACTGGGGACAGTGGCCCACTAAGGGGGCAACACCTGGACTGGCTTCTTGCTTGAAGGAGGCTTGTCCTGGTGCTGGGACCAGCTTCATGTTTGAGGTTCATGGTGCTGAGGCTTGGGGTGAGAGGTATGAGCTGGTGCTGCCAGGTGCTGCTCTGGGTGTGAGCAGTGGGATGGCACGGCTGATGCCATAGGGGTCACAGGGGTGTGTGCCAGGAGCATTTGGAGTTTGCATCCAAGGCCAGCCCCTTAGGGCTTTTCTGCCCAGAGCTTCCCCATTCTTTGCCAAGGCAGGGGGATCCACCTGGCAGGAACCAGTGACCTTCCTTCTGTGCCCTGGGGGTGTTTCTGCTGGGGCAGGGCAATTGCATGAAGGTTTGTGTGCTCGCAGAGCCCGCCAAAACCACACTGCTGTGTGCAATAGCTAAATCCACCTGTGCTTGGAAGGGTGGGATTTTTGCCTTGGGCAAGGGGCTCTGAGGGCAGCTATCAAGCATCCATCATCACCCTCAACCCTGGAGCAGAGCTGTGTGACAGAGATGAAGTCGAGAGCGGTACTCACTGCTGGGCTTGTTCGTGGCACCTGTGGATATCAAGCAGGAGGGTTAGACACCCCAGAGAGCAGCTGGCTCTTCCCCAAGCCAGGAGCAGCTGTTCAGGCACCAGCTCCCCAAAACTGGTTCCTGTGGCTGCAGGCATCCCTGGACCCATGCTGCCCCAGTGCAGCTTCCCACCATGCTGTCCCCTCCCTGCCCTGGTGGTCAGAGCTAGTGGCTATAGCCTTGGCTAGAGATTGCAAGTGCAAATATTTGTGGCACCCATATCCACCTCTGGGGGCTGGCTTGCAATGGAATCTCTCGCACCCTCCCTCTGAATCTGGCTGTAGCCCCGTTGGTGCCTCACCGAGCCAGCTCCGCAGGTTGATGGTTTTCCAGCTGTGGTGGAAGTACGTCTGCATGATGAACCATGTGCCCAGCAGTGTGATGAGCAGCACCACAAACCGGATCACACCTGCAAGGTGCAGGAGAGGAGCCAGGTGAGAGCAGCAGCCGCAGCTGGGTCGGAGACCGGGACATCCCTCTGGTTTCTTGGGAACTTGGTTTGTCTGTCCCAAGGTTACCAGGCTCAGGGTGATAGTCAGTGCTTACATGGTGTGGGAAGGCAGCTAACACTCCTTCAACATCTAAATGGATTCTGATCTCTTAATTAATATCTCTAGAGTATGTGGTGATGCTCAGATAGGCATTACCGTTCTACTGGGAGGCACTATTCATATTTCTCTCTACATTAAAGTAAATCTGATAATTACTCAGAGAGCTATGTAAATCCAAATATTTCTTATGTTCCCAGTGCTGGGAAGACTGCTATCCCCCAATTAGTCACTTGCTACAGCCGAGCAGCTGCTGATACAAATGTGATTGGCATTTGGCTTTAAAACAGCGCTCATCAGAGCAAAACGTTCCAGTCCTGCATGGAAAGAGAGTAGAAAAATGTACTTTTATTGCAGCTGAATGGCTCTTATGGAACCAGGAGTGTCTCAATAGCCATCTCTTCCCAGACACAGAAAGTTTCACTGGGAAAAATACAACAGGCTGAAATCTACACAAATCTTGTAAAAATCTGATGCTTACACAAAGGCCTTTTCCCATGTGCCTGGCAGGGGAAGGTCAGGGCTTGGAAGGCATCATGTAAATGAGAAGGAGGCATAAAGAACTGTAGAAAAATGGACAGAGAAAAGAAAACATGTCTCCCTCACCTGATATCCGCATGGTGTTGGGGAAGGAGAGCACAGCTGAGGGGATGGCCAATGGTCACAGGTCACCCTGAGGAAAAGAAGGCAATGCAATAAAGAGTACCTGTAACCCACCAAAGCCAGGCAGATTCTGGATGAAAAGATAATAGCTATGTTTAGTCATATTTGTAATAGCTAAGGCATCATCAAAGATGTACAAACTCCTATCAGGCACATGTTCTTGGTCCCACCCTGATAAGTCCTGGAGGAGTCTGCACTGATAGAGCTCAATCCCTCTGAAGTCTTAGAACCCTTCCCTGTGTCTGTCTGGTGCCCCCTGCGCTCCTGTTTCATGTTGTGTTCTTGGTAATGGATCAGGCTTTCCTGTTCTGCTGATGAGGTGGATATTTTCAGTCACAGCTTTGCTGCATTTCCTTCTGGGATAATGCAAAGTAGGTTTTAAATATTAGGGTCTGCAAAATGCTGTCTGAGGACAAGCTGTGATCTGGCCTTGCCCAGTCAGGGGAACCTCTGGGAACAAGCTTGTCCTCCTTCAAAACCAAAGGAGAAAGGAAGAAGGATAGCACCACTGTGCTGGGCAGAGCAGGCAGCTTTGCAGACACCCAACTTAAAATCAGCCAAATCTTGGAGCAACTTCACCCACAGGGATGGGGTGTGGTTGTAATTTGGAGCATGAACTATTTCCTACCCGAGCGAGTCCATCTGTTTTCCTCTCTCCCACTGCCACCCTGACCGATGGGACAGACACCCGCCACCCCACACACTGGGCTCCCAGGGGCTGGGGACCCACTCCTACCTTTGAAATTCCGGGCTGCAGTCTGGTGAACGTCTGTCCTGGAAACCACTCTGGAGTCCTAAGGCAAATTGTCACTCGTGAGATGGGTGCTAACACTCCTGGTTAATGAGCCTGATGTTAACTGAACAGCCCTATAAGTGCCTTTTGACAGAAAATTTGTAAAAGGGCCGTGCTGAGAGTTGCTTTTCCTGTTTGATGGGTAAATAAGGAGCAACGGGTTTTAGCAGGGCTGGGTTGAATGTTGATTTCAGGCTGCTGCGTCATGAGGAAGCAGAGAAGAGCTTTGCCTCCTGCCCAGCCCTGCTCCCGGTCCCCTCCCAGGGCTTGCCGTGTTACTGACCGTGGCTGTGGTGCGTGTTCTGCCTTGAACCCTGGGCAGGATGGACCTGCATCCCCTCTCAGTGCCCTGATATGATGCTCCCCTTAGTTCTCCATACACCCAGGGGCAGGTTGCACCATCGTTGTTTGGGGCTTTTAGGCAGCCCCTCAGTGATGTTTCAGGTGTCTGGAGCCCAGCACTGCTCCCCTGTGAAACACCTCCGCTGTGTCCACGTCTGCTGGGACACTGCAGCAAGGAGGATATGCTGGAGCTGCTCCAGCAGGGAATTACCAGCTTCCCATGGGAGACTGACCTGTCTGCATTTTAAAGGAGGCCTTGGAAGGTATTTCTGTACCCTAGTGTATCATGACTGTGTGTTTTTTTATAGCGTATCAGTCGAGCTCTCTGGCTTCCCAGCAGCATCACCCTTCTCTGCCCTGCAGCTATTCCTCACAGAGGAAGGGGCCTGTGAGCAGCAACCTGTCCCTGTGGGAGGTGTCAGGGGGTTCTGTGATTTCCACAGCCCTTCTTCACACCACCTTGTCCTGGTCCATCCCAGCCCCCAGCACAGTATCTCTGAACCAGATTTTAAAACTTGTGTTGGAGCTGGCATTAACAAGCCCATTTCATTGAGCTGGTAGAAGAGCTACAGACCTGAAAAAAGACAGTTTAAAGGTTTTGGAGGATGAACACTGCCTGTGGCTGGATCTGGAGGGGCAGTACCAGGCTCTTCCCTTTTGCTCCTTTCAAGCATGAAGTTTTTGCTTGTTAAACGCAGGAACCCTCTCCCAGTCCTGGCTCTCCCATTCCAGTGCCTGATCTAGTGATGAGGTCAGAAAACGGGGGCAGTCCTCAGAATCCCCCTTGGCAAGACACAAGGAGTTCAAAATTGGAATTGGTTTGCTTTGTGATCTTGTTGACTTCCCCCCAGCTGCCATGAGCAGAGCCTGGAGCTGGTGAGGATTCAGACCTGGACTGTGATTTGGACACAGTGAGTGGAGCAAAACTCCACTGGGTTTGCAAAACCCTCTCCATTTGGTCCCCACCTCTACAGTGACCATTGGGCTCACAGGGGCCCATTGCATAGTTCTCTCCTTTACCAAATTTGTGGTTTTTCTACACACATATTGATTTCATTGCAGAGGAAGAGAAATAGAAAAATAAATGGATAAATGCCAGTGCTTTAGGGAAGTGATGTATTTATTTGGGCTATTTATCTTCACCTTAATCCCAGATAAAATTTATTGGGTGAAGTCCCTAGGTGGTGAAAATCCTGGAACCCGATTGCATTACAAGAGAGTAACCATGTGCTGGCATTTACATTACATTATTTTATAATTGTTTGCACTGAATATTTTTTTCTTCCTAGGGTTGTGCAAGAATAAAAGGCATCCGTGCTCTGACATCTGCCAGAGACCTGCTGGCAGGACAGGGAGAAAGGAAGGAACTGTGTTGTGTGTTTAACAGAGTTATTTGTCTAATAAACCTGAAACTTATTTACTTAAAAAGCATTCCAGGAACAAAAAAGTTCTTGGACAAATACTGCTAAAGAGGTTCATGGTGTTGTAAGGCAAAGGCTCCACCCAAGCCTGCTCTGGATGGAAGTGCCACTTAGCACAGCTGAGTTAATTGCTGTCAAGAAGAAACCGAGGGAGGTTTTCCAGGATTCAGCAAGTGAATGTTCTGTTGCCTCCCAGCACTGCAGGAAAACTTTACTTTGCTTCCCCTCAAACTCCTGCCTTTTTTTTCTATTTTTTTTTTCTGCTGCTGTCCCTCTCTTTCCCAGCAGGTCCCTGACTGTGAGCACCAACATTTTGGTCTGGGGTGGAGCTGCGGCTCCAAAGAGGTTGACTGCCCACACCCATCGAGTCACCCCTCCAACAGTCAGGGTTTTCCTGCAAAACTGAATGCAGGGGTGCAGAGGAGGGACTGGTGTTGGGTGGGTGCACATCCATCCTGTGTTCAGGGTTTATCCCACCACAGGAGAATGGAGGATGCTGCAGTGCCATTTTCAGTCTCAAAAGGAGTTTGAGTTTTGCCAACTTACTCAACTGGAGGAGGCTGTTTGCCAGAGGGCTTATAAAATTCCTCTGCTCATAAAAATGCTTGGCCAGCTGCTGGATCCACCAAATCACTGGAGAGGACATATTATGGCAAAACTGCCCCAGTACAATCCAGTAGTTATCCGCGATGTTGACCAATGTTTGCTGCTTTCTACCAGAAAGCACTTGCCACCTCATGTCCTCCTTCCCTTCCATCTAATCTGGCTTCTCAAAACTCCAGATGATGCCATCAGTTTTTTAAAGAAAATAATTCCTTCCCTATTGGTGCTGTGTGGGCAGAAAGACTGGGTCTCTTTCAGCAGTGCAAGAAAAAACACATGATAACCTGAGCAGCCGCCTGATCTTGGACAAACCACACACTCTGCACAGTGAACACCCTGCAAATTCATCCATAGCTGTGACAGATAAAGGGCTTTGACCTGAACCCCACATCACACAGCTGATTCCACCACATCACAGATCCCTGTTAACACAGTTAGTTCATTAGTTCTGACCATGAAACCAGCACAGTTGCACCTCATGAAAAGAATGCCAGTGCACGGGGTTTCCCCTTCCCCTCCTGCCTACAAGAAGGAGGAACAACCAAAACTTTCCCCATGCAACCTTCTAACCTGCCAGCAAGTAGAAAGAAATGCATTATTTCACTCATGCTCTAGAAACCACATTTCCCCAGTCGGGGATGGGACAAGTCCACATACCTTTCAGTGTCCCGGCTGTGCCGTCCCTCTCTGCAGGCTGTGTGGGTGCTGGGGTGTCCCAGGGAGCTGGGGCACCATGTGCTGGGCAGTGTGGCAGTGCAGCTGCCAAGTCTGCCCAGCCCTCTGTGACTCAGGACACCTCCCTGAGCCTTATCTCGCTGCCTGGTGTGGGGCTGGGCACCCTGGCATGTCAGCCCACAGGGCACAGTGACCGGCAGTGGTTGGGAGCAGCTGTTCCATGGGAGGGAGGAAACAGTAATTACTGCGGCCATGAGCTCATGTGTTTCTTTAGGAGGTTTTCTCTGCTTTGGCACTCACTTTTTTGGCACACAGATAAAAACCTCTCTGAGGGTGGTCATCACCCCAACTTTCTGCTCTTGCACCAAAGCAGCACATTGGGCAGCATGGCTGATGGAGGGTTTTGCAATGGGAACAGGTGGGCAGGAAGCCATGCCTGGTATTCCCCAATCTGGGGTAAAACCAGAATAACCTGATCCAGCAGGATTTCCCCCTGGCTGTGCTGCATGTGTTAGGGCTGGCCCTGAGCGCTGCTTCGCTGCCTCTCATTTGCAGGAGGCTGGAGGTTCCTTTTTGAAGTAAGCATTTATTTATTCAGCAACAGGCCTGAACACTGAAGTAGTCCTGAGTTAACTACAGTTATAGATTTTAGGCTGTTTTCTTTTTAATCATTTATTGTTATTATTATGGTTCTGAAGGAAGAAATCACTCCTTGGAGACTCCAGCCCTGCAGTTAGCACTAGAGGCCCTATATATTTTCAAAAGCTGAACCTCATTTACCTGCCAGCAAGAACAAAAGTGTTCCAATTCCTTCTTTCCTTTTTCTTTTCCTTTTCCATTACTTAGAAGAACCAAATGGCTTCTCTTGGAGCTTTTAAAGCAATTTTCATTCCAGAACCAGTGGAGGAGATGCAGGGCTGGCAGTGACAGTGCTGCCTTTGGACTGCAGCTTGCAGAGGGCTGGAGCAGAGCCCCTGAGGGACCAACGCCTCTCCCTGGTAATTAGTTTAATACCTGAGGGTGATTCTGCATAAAGCTGTGCACTGAGATTTTCTTTGCTTCCCTCCAGCTCTGGTCCCCAAAGCTGGGCAAGGGGTGCAGGGGATGCTGAACACCAGGGGAAATCAAAGACCCTAAACTAAACCCTTCCAGACAGGAAGCAGAAAAGCAAACACATGCTTGGGCTCTGCACTGGGATAATTATTGCCCTCAGAAGGAAATTTTAGCTGTGGTGAGAGTCTGAGCTTAAACAGCACAGTCTAAATCAAAAACCTTCTCCCTCTCCAGGGAAATATCCTTCCCATTAGTTTGTTTAGCTGCTGGCAATAACCGGCTCAGCTCAATAACCAAGTGCCCCAAGCCCCAGTGTGTCGCAGCACATGTCCCTGCTGCATCCACCCATCCAGGAGCTTGGCCAGGTGTGGGGATTGTAGCGCCCTGGGGGAGGTCAGTCACATGATGAATTTCTCCTCCTGCTTCAAGGCACCTGAGGCCTCTCAGTCCTCTATGGAGACGGAGGCATTGCTGCTGCTTGCAG
Organism: Platyrinchus mystaceus; assembly: GCA_035041135.1. Taxonomy (NCBI): domain Eukaryota; kingdom Metazoa; phylum Chordata; class Aves; order Passeriformes; family Tyrannidae; genus Platyrinchus; species Platyrinchus mystaceus. Next base: position 8,874,716 of record JAWWLV010000024.1, on the reverse strand, counting down.
AGGAAATGAGCAAAAACCATCAGCAGGGCCAGGAGCCTCGTCATCACAACAAAGAAATATTGCTTGAAATGCCTCTGCTCTCTGGAACTGCACATTTCATCCAAGATGTTTCCCTGAAACCACAAGGAAGGATGGTGAGCTGTGTGATTTCCTCATGGGATGTGGCTGTGGCACAGCCCAGGTGCTGGTGCTGTCATTGAGAGCCCTCGTGTCCTATCCCTACATCCTATGATAGCTCAGGTTTTGCCCATCCACTGTGGCACACAGCAGAAGGGGGCTTTTAAATGGGGTCTTTTTTAATGCCACCTAACTTTAGGGAAAGTGTCAAATGCTGGGAACGGGGCATCAGCTTGGTGTCAACACAGCAAGTAATTAACTGGTACAGTGCAATGGAATTACATCAGACTCATCCTCAGGCTCCCCCTGGGAGTTCTGTGTGATACAGAGAAAGAGAAATTAAGAAAAAATAATAGATGTGATATCAAAAAGGTGCCAGGCTGAGGTATGAGTACTCTGTGGTGCGAAGTCACTGCACTGCGATGAGCACCCTTGTAGGATTGGCAGGAGTGAGCTGGTAGGTGAGGAGCTTCTCTCCTACTCCTCCTACTCCTCCCTCCATGTGTCAGTGCTGGGTGTGTGGCCCCTCAGAGGATTACAGGAAGCATTGGGGCACTGTTGGCTCCTGTCAAAAAGCCCCAGTGGCTGCAGGACTGTCCCCCCCAGGACATGAAAGCTCAGCCCCAGGAGGAGACTTCCCCCAAAGATCCCTTGTCTGTGGGGCTCTGCAGTGCCCAGGAAAATGCTGCTTTTCAGGGATGTGCTCTCTGGGATGAAGTCAAGACAAATTGTCTTAGGAAAGGTTTGGCCACTGCCACTTTGCAAACTTTGTCCTGACAAGCACTGCGGGTGTATGGTT
>JAWWLV010000024.1:8839855-8873700 GCA_035041135.1 Platyrinchus mystaceus | reverse complement strand
GTGAGGAGCTTCTCTCCTACTCCTCCTACTCCTCCCTCCATGTGTCAGTGCTGGGTGTGTGGCCCCTCAGAGGATTATAGGAAGCATTGGGGCACTGTTGGCTCCTGTCAAAAAGCCCCAGTGGCTGCAGGACTGTCCCCCCCAGGACATGAAGGCTCAGCACCAGGAGGAGACTTCCCCCAAAGATCCCTCGTCTGTGGGGCTCTGCAGTGCCCAGGAAAATGCTGCTTTTCAGGGATGTGCTCTCTGGGATGAAGTCATGACAAATTGTCTTAGGAAAGGTTTGGCCACTGCCACTTTGCAAACTTTGTCCTGACAAGCACTGCGGGTGTATGGTTTCAGATTGCTCCTATTGAGCTAAGCCCCGTACAGCAGATGGTAAGTGTAGCACCTTTGAAAGGAAACAAACTGCAACTTCTGTGTTTATCTAGTGCTAAACATCATCTACACTTCCTGCACAACACGTGTCAGAGGTGGATCAGGGCGAGGGTTGTGCCTGCAGCCCACACCTGCCACCTGTGCTGCTGTGGGTGTTAATCAGCCACCAATAAACTGTACCATTGCTGGACTCACCTCTCCTCTCCCACTTTTGCAGAGGTCAATAACCAGCACTGTTTCATCGCCGGAAGAGTGAATCATGCCAGTAAACCGCCAGGAAACACATCCCACAGGTTTCAGGAGTGACTGAGCATCCGGGTGAGACCCGGGAGCGAGCTTGTTACCTTGTGCCGGGTGAGAAGAACTGTGTGAGGACAAAGGTCGATAAGAGGCGTGTTATACTGGACAAGAAGGTGAAGAGGCAGTTTCACCAGAGCAGACAGGGGGTTGGTGCGCGGTGCGTGTCCCCGGCAGCGCGGCGGTGCCGGCTATTGGGGGTGCTGTTGTGTAGCGCATCCTGCGCCCGGCCGAGCCCGGCGCACAGCCCACCGCCGGCTTTGCTGCCAGGAGAGAAAAATAAGGGAAATCATAACCGCTTTTACTATTAAAAGAGAAATTATCTCGGGCAGTGCTAAGCCCCTGGTCTGTGGGCCCAGCGCAGCCAATCTGCTTCTATTGTTTTGCAGGACTCCTCTGCAACCGAACGATGACAAATACCAGGAATTAGCACAGTGTAATTACTCCGTATTAGCTGAATTCACAGTATAGACACAGATCATAAACAGCCATTGATTATTCCTAATTTCACATTTTTACCATTCTGAATTGCAGCAATTATGCCTGTCCGAGGGAATTAGCTTCTCTTTCAGCCCCGCAGGTTCACAGTCACTGCCCTTCCTTTAAGAGACTTTTTTGCTGCTGGAAAGAACATTTAATACAAATCCCTCCCTCCTTCTGCAACAAAATGCCCTCCCCACCCCACCCCCTATAGTCCCCAGATCCCTCTGGCTTTACAGTCCAAAGGTTGCTCTTTTTGCTGCCAGCTGCCTCAAGACACAGATGGGTGCTTGGTGTGTTCTGTAACTCCTGGGCCACAGCTCATTGTACCCTGGGTCGCTGCAGAGGCCATCTGCAGTCCTGGCTCTTGGGTCCTGCTTGTGGCAAGGGGTTTAGGCAGCACCAAGGCTCACTGTTCGTCTCCTGCTGCTGGTTTGTCCATGCAAGCAGCGCTCATGTTTAGGCATCATCTCTTTTTCAAAACATGGTTGCAGGCCAGGACATGATTCCAAGAGCTAATTTGCACCTCCAGTGAAATCGTGTTGGGGAGCCTGTGCCTCCAGCTGGGTAATGCCTGTGCCCTCCCCAGACAAGATCTGTGAGAGAGGCTGGTGAATCTCAGCATTTTCTTGTTACAGACTGCAAGCAGTATAAAAAAAAAGAATGTAGATATAAATTATTAATATTTGCATAGGAAATTTCTGACCCTATTAGTATCATATAATTAAATTTTTTTCTTATGCACAGGCAGTGATTTCATTACAAAGGGTAGCAGAGCGTAATGCCAGCTCTGCAACTCTGATTCGGTCAATTAATGATGAGAGGGGAAAGATCCCATTGTTTACTTATGGCAGGGCCTTTGGGACTTTTCCTATTGCTTTGCCCCTGGTATTTACTGAGGGGTGGTGGGTGACTGCCACCAGCCACATGCTGCACTCACAGATGAGCTGGAGTGTTAAGCTGGAGCTGAGGGGGCTCAGCTTGGGGAAAGGGAGGCTCAGGGGGAACGTTATTGCTCTCTACAACTATCTGAAAGGAGACTGTAGCCAGATGGGGGTCAGTCTCTTCTCCCCAGCAACAAGTGACAGGACAAGAGGAAATGGCCTCAAGCTGAACTGGAGGGAGTTTTAGATTAGATATTAGGAACAATTTCTTCACCAAAAGGATTGTCAAGCCCTGGAGCAGGCTGCCCAGGGAAGTGGTTGAGTCACCATCCCTGGAGGGATTTAAAAGATGTGTAGATGTTGCTCTTGGGGACATGGTTTAGTGGTGGACTGGGCAGTGCAAGGGAACAGTTGGATGCAATGATCTAAGAGGTTTCTCCAGCTGAAATAACCCTATGATTATAAGATTCTATAAAGGGATGAGGGTCTGAAACGCCTCTGGTCCAAAGCACTTCCCACTGCTGGTATGGGACAGGGAGTTATTTATTCCAGGCAGTGACTATGGCCATCGAGCAGCAGCAGCAGTTTTTTATTGCATCCATTCCTAGGACACTGAAGAAAGATTATGTATGCTTGCACCATGCCAGCTTTTTATTAGATTGCAGGCAGGGGTTAAACTGATCCTTGTCAGCACAAATATAATGCCCAGGGTGATGGGAGCAGCATAAATTGAGGACAAGAGGTGGCCGCTTTTACCGCTGCTCTCAAGAATGCTCTGCTGTTTTACTGCATCGTTCGCTCTTTAATTGGGACATTTCCCTCTGGCCAGGGGATGTCTTTCCTTTTTTGCCAATGAAGTGCAATAAATAAATGGGCTGAGACACAGACTCTGAGGGGAGGTGAAGTGCAGAGGCCTGTTGAGTGACAGTACCAGAGCCCTTTGAATCTCCCCAGTTTGCCACAGTGGCAGCTATTTTGGTAAATCTTCCCCAACCTGGGGACACAGGGGCTGTCCCATGGTGGGAAGGGGTCCACAGTGGTACAAGTCACACAGGTGCTCTATCTGTTTTTCACCTCCATTTTTTCCAGAGTACTCACGTCAGAAGGTGACGGTCCTAGGTGTGGGTCAGTAGAGTGTTTATTTGTGGCCAGTTCTGATATGTCTGTGTCATTGAAATGCAAATATTCGAAGGAACACATGACAGTCCTGCGCACTGGGCTGGCCAGATTTGCTGCTTGGTGACAGCAGAGCAGGACTATGGTAATGCATCATCTGAGTGCTCCAAACTGCCTGCTATTTGCTGGAATTAGTCAGAGTGAGTCATTATGGGCTGCCTCTTATGGGGAGCAGCAGTTGGAAACATGCTGACATGAAGTGTGTGAACCCACAGGTGGGGACACAGTTTGGGGGGAGGCAGACACTGTCTGGGCCCTTGGCTGCTCTCCTGGCCCCACTGGATCTATCCCTGGGGTGACATGGAGTGTCCCAGCACACGGACTGGCTGTTGGAGGGGACTTTGGGGGTTCGTTTGCTCCTTTGTGCCTCCCCAAGGAAAAGCTTGTGGGGACCAGGTCTGGTGGTTGTGTGTGGGCTGCCAGCACCTGGTGCTGGCAGCAGGGGCAGGAAATGGCTAATAACACCAAGGGCATGGGTTGGATCCCTCTACGGACCATTCACTCAAGAGTTGGACTTGATGATCCTTGTGGGTCCCTTCCAACTCAGAATATTCTGTGAAACCTGTGAAAATAAACTGTAGTTACTGTCAGAGGTACCTTTTCTGATTTGGTGGATGATGTAGTGGGACGCCCTCAGAGGTGACCCACTGCCCTCACAGGGAATCGTCTTTCGGGAAGAACATTCCTCCTCCTGAGTTCTGAGAAAGCAGCCCATGCTGGTCTGAACACCCTCCTAGCTACAAAGGTATGTGAGGATACAGTTTCCAGCTACGACACTGTTAAAAAGACATGTACACACACCTTGCAGAAAACCAGAAAAGCCTTTGAGCTGCAGCTTCCAGGTACAGGTCCAGCTCCTCAGCACCATGGTGAAATGACACCTTGCTCAGGTGAGTAAAGAAGTGTGGGTAAGCAGGTGAACCACCCAGTAGGTAGCTCGGAGCAGTATAACAGCCCTCTTGCCACTGGGAGCCATGGTATAGGCTTTGGATTTCCAGCCAGAGCCAAAGTGCGTTGACTCTGGTCTCTCTGAATCTGGTTAATGTGCCTGCCAATCTGAGGCATGTGCAGCCCCCCAAACCCTGCATGCCATGGGGGTCTGGCACATGGCCACCCCAGCTTGGGGCTGCAAGGCAGCTGGGGAGTAAATAAGGTCCTCATTCAGCTCTCCTGGTATTTTTATTTACCCACAGCAGTAGATTAATTAGGTGTCTTCCACCCCCACTCCCCACCCTCCCTGTGCTGGCAGCAGAGGAAATCCTGCCTTTGTGCTGCTAATGGACCTCACTGATCCAGTAAACATTACAGTGCAGACAAAATGCCTCTTTAAGAGTGCAATAGAAATTCAAGCTCTCCACTGAGAACAAAGCCAGTGGGGCTTTTTGCATCTCCTGTTTTTATTGTATTCTGTAACATTTGTGAAGTAGATCACTTTTATCGAGGGAGTCTATCTTCTCTCCCAAGCTGTAATTCCTAGACTTCTTATAGAATATTTCTGCTCACAAAGGAAATAAAAGATAGAAATATGATGCTCTCTGACATTTGAACACACTACTGAGAATCTGAATTAAAAGGAACAGACACAGAAAGTATCATTTATACAGCAATCAACTTTAAAAAGTCACCATCTGCTAAGAGTTACCACCCGGTGTAGCTGTGTCTTTATTGCTAGACAGAGAATAGGAAATAACTCAGGGAACTCTCCTGCACCTGCTGGGTTTTTCCTGGCTCCGTACACACACGGAGCCGCGGTGGCCGGTGTGCCGCAGGGTGCCTATTGCTACTCTCCTTTTACTCCAGCTCACTACAGAAAATAAATCTGAATACAGGTGCCATTAGGAGGAATGATTTGGGGTTGTTCAAGTGACAAGCACAGTGACAGACTTTCAAAAAGTCTAAAGGTCAAAAGAAATGACCAGAGCTGGACTGAATGACCCGGCTGGGGTTTATATTTAGAAATATGATTTTTTTTTCTTGCTTTCTGCTCACTTCCTTACTGTCCCCCTACCCCAATGACATTTCCTGGCTTCTCAGAGCCCTTTCTAGTTTTGTCTTCCTATTTCAATGCAACTGACTATGATATTACCAAATTCTTTGTCCTGTGAAACCTGAGTAGTGCTCTCCTTGCAATTTTTTGCCTCATTTTGGCCTTTCACTGCTTATTGTCTCCTAGAAAGGTTGTGAACTTTTTGATACAGAAATTTCCTATCAAATTTTGTGTCTTCCACCAAGACCACTCTGTGTTTGGGTGATTCTTAGCACAATTTAATCCTCCGTGTCACTCAGCCCACTGTCACTCTCTCTGTCCTGGCAATCATGATGGTTTCCCTCTGACCTCTCCATGGACAAGATTCAATTATAAAAACACAGTTTTGAATCTTTGGTTTCTTGGAGTGAACTGGGAACTGACTTACAGTCACGAGGTGTATCAGCCCCAAAAGCATGAAAACACTTGCACAAGTTATTTCTGCATTGTCTGCCTTGAGTTTTGTACAACAGCACCAGGCACTGGGAGGCTGCCATGGCTTTTCCCTCCCGTGTTTTCCATCACTGTGCAACATTTATCACAGTCTGCTTGGGTCAGAAGCAAGGAAGCAAAGCTGGGGAAATGAATAAAGGAAAAAAATCATGTATTTGTGAGTTTCTTTTATGTCTGTGTCATCACTGAGCCCCATCACAGCCAGTGCTGCTGAGGGGCATCATCGTGTTTTGAGCTGATGCACCGACACAGACCATGGCAGGCAATAGTATTCATCTCTCCTTTTAGGACTTTTAAGCTTCCTTTTCAAGGTCTTGTCCTGCTGCAGAGGCTGAGTAAGGGATGGTAGAAAGTCTTTGGTGACATGTTAGTTTGTGCCTGGCGGGGAAAAATATCTTTTAACCTCACTCTTAGTTATCCATTCCTGTGTGTGTCTGTAGCACTGTGCTGGGCTTTGGGAATGAGAGTGCCTGCAGTCCTTGTTGACTTGCTTTCAGGGTTTTAATTGCGTTTAATCACAATGGTCTAATTAAAGTTTGGAGGCTTTATTTGAGGGCAATAAATTAAACTAACTGTGGCTTGTTGTATACAGAGATACCCTTGGTTTGGCAGAAGGGCAGCCAACACATGCTCTGATAACAAACATTTCCAGCCTGACCAATGAGTTTGGAGTGCCCAAATTCCTGGGGCTTGATAGTTGGTGTTGCAAGATGTGGGGCTGTGAGTGTGTTCTGCTGGCTTTCTATCATCATCTTTATCATCACTCATATAATCTCATTTATTGCAAAATGCAGTAACTCTTTAAAAGATGGGAATCTGGTATGAAGCACATAAACCTGCACAGGGGCAGTTGCCAAGTGCCAAAATGGTCTGTTCAAGGTTAAGTTTTACATTTTTAAGTGCCTTTTAGGTGGGGATAAACCTCAGGAAGTTTCAGAAGGCAGGGTGACACTGCCTTGAAGGACATCAAATAACATCTCTATTTTTCCCTGTAAATCAGCTGCCTTGGGAACCCACACTACCATTTCATTGGTGACCTGCTTTGGATTTATCACCAGGAAAAATCGACATGCACTGAATTGTCTATAATCCCTCCTCAGATGGAGGGGATTGAATGAGCTGGGATTTTGTTTCTTTGTTGAGATGAAATGTAATTACTTTATGGGCTTTGCATGGTGTGTTAAATTCTGCCAGTATTAAAGTGTGATACAAGCTATAGAACTGTGCCGGTTGCTGAAGATTTATGGAATAAAAGGTATAATTTCACACTTCACTGCATTTTATTTTGAAGTTGGATGTTGATGTGCTTTTCAGTTGTTTAGATGTGTTTATTTAGCCTTTACTCTTGGTTAAGACAAGTATGCTGAGGGATTTGATGAGCAAGAATCGTTGTCTTCCTCACTTTCCAAAGGAGATGCCTGAGAAAGCATGAAGCCCTGTGCTGGAGCCCAACCCAGCACCCCTCACAGTGAAAACACACCAAACATTACAACATTAAAACAGCTCAAGCATTACAGTCTTAGAGGGTGAAAAGTCTTTCTTCTGTCTGCTGTATTTCAATAGTTTATGTTTTTCCAGTAGCTTTGCAGGGCACAAGAGGATGTTCAGCAGTGACGCTGTTCAAAGCCATCACAGCAGTGATTTGGTCCAGGAGTGATGCTGATGCTACTAAAGAAAATGGTAAAATGTGGAAAAGCCCAAATTCTTCTGATCTTTTCAGGCCAGACTGGCCAAACATAAGGGGCACTTGTGTAACATGATGCAGAGATTAATTTATGAGTGAGGCACTGAGTGATGCTGTTCTAGAGCATCCAAAAACTCCCCACTGGTGAGTCTCCTTATAGCTGGTCTCCCGTGTTTGACTCTAGAGAACTGATGACAGAGCTAATGGCTCCCCTTAATGACTGAACATACACACACACACACACACAGCTGCACCAAGCTTCTTGCAAACTGCCTGCACTTCTGTCTGCACTTCTTTGAAAACCGTGTGACTTCAATATCTGTCAACTTCCATGCAGGGCAGCATCATGACCAGTTCATTTTTAGGAACTATTCCATGTGCCATCCGGTATCCCTGGCTAATTGCCTGAAAAACTGTAAAGAAATCCTTTTATTTTTTTCCCTTTTGTTCCCACTTCCAACAGTCACTAAGTATCCATCCAGGAACTGCATGGAGAAGTGGTGCAGTTCCTGAGGTGAATTGTCCCCAGTGGGCGAGAGTCCAAGACCTTTGGGCTGCCAGGGGTCCCTCACCACAGTTCTGCTATCCTTGGGAAGGGAAAGTGTTAATCCAGACTAAAGACACTAATATTTCAACAGCCCATGACACCCAAGCTCCTCATGCTGCCTGTACTGTGGTGAGGTGCTGTTCTTAATACCTAAGCAATTCTTTCTCACATAACATAAGTTTGAGGACACTGGCAAGCTGCTGGTAAATAACTGCTGTCCAACACACCAAGGGTGTGTGCTGGGGAGCAGCACTGTTTGCACCGAGGCTGCTGGCCCTGGCTGTGCAGGTGCATCATCACACAGTGCACCGGCTTCAGACCAAACCATTTCCCCGGGGCTCGTCAGCATCTTTGTCCTTTGAGTGACTCTCCCAGATCCAGTGTTAAACCACTCTTCCAGGAGGAACAACTGCTATTTCAAGAAAGACTCTGCTTTTGGACAGGACTGACTAAAAATAGTCCAGATCCAAGCAGTCATTGGTGAGCTTCCAGAGTGCCTCAGCCGTAAAGCTCCAACATGAGGAGACCGTTCCTGGAAGAGCCATCTCGTAATGCGGCGCCGGAGGAGAGTTACAGGAAAGGTCCACCCTGTTCCTGGCTCTGTGTCCACAGCAGGTTTAGGACACAGAGAGTGGCTCCCTGGTGCTGCAAGAGCCCTTGTATGGCATTGTGGGGTTTTCTGCCACTGTGGACCGTCAGCTGCCACCTAGACACCAACACCTTTCTGGTGCTGCACACGCGGAGCGGCTCCCCAGAGCTCTCCTGCCTGACCCACCAGCACTCACACACACCCAGCTTAGCAACACCAATATAGAGATACTTTCTCCTAGTAGCAACTACTGGACCTGCTTCGAAAGAGAAGTCCCTGAGCAAATCCAGCACTGAGTTAAACTGAACTGAAGCTGCTTTAAAATCAGGGGAGGGGCTTCTGTGGAACAGGCACTGCAGCCACTGTGCCTCTGTAGCTGCTCATCAGGGTGTTTGCTGCCTTGTTATAGGTAATAAATGACCATTATTAATACAAATTTCATTTTTTTCCCTACTAATTCCCTGAACTCATCAGCCTTTTCTGGTGATAAGATTCCTCCCTTGTGCCCTGTTTCACCTGCTTTGATATTACTTCATGGGGTTTATCTCCTAGAAAACATTGCAGCGCACCAGAAAACTCTGAAATAGAGCTCTGTGGGGTATGTACACACACTCACAGGCCTCTCCAAGCCAACCCATGCAAGATGTGCTGATGCTGTGCTTCACAGCAGCATCTTGATTTTAACTATTTAATAAAGGCTTACAACTGCTTTTTCAGAAAGCCTGCACCTATAATTATTTTCTTCATGAAGTAATTTTGGTTTCACAGGTAAACACCAATCTCAGCAATTTCCACTTTTAATATGCAATCTGATTTAGGACTAAACATCCTCTGCCTGCTAAATAGGTATTTATTATAAGCAAGCCTGCCTGACACCCTTCCTCACCACCCAGGGTTTTTTTCCCCCCTATATAATAATTATTGTTCAGGGGGGAAAAAATATGTTACAACACATGCCTGAGGGGGACCTGAACACTTTAACAAGGTTTAATTACAACATTAGCAGTGTGGGTGAGGCATAGAAGTAAACAAGTCATAAATCAGTCCCTAAAAGGAGCAAAATAACCCCCTTCCACCAACACTGACTGCAGATTGCACTGAACAAATGGTGTCATGTGTGTTGCTATACACTGATTTGGGACACCCAAGAGGTTTGCCGACTTTGGTGTTGTGGGAATGGCCACAAATGTCCCAAAGTCCCAGGTGTCACCTCCCATCTCCCCAGGACCTGACCCTCCTGCTCACAGGGATGGGGTGCTCCCACTCCCTTGTCCCACACAAGACTGAGTTTTTTTCCATGGATCCTTTTTACCAGGATCAAGGGGCTCCTGTCTGCTTGGCTGTGGGCTATTGCACTCATCAACCCACTGCAAACATCATGACTTCTCCAGCTTGATTTCCCTATGGAAGCGGTGATGGTCTGCAACACATGGATTGGTTTTTCAAGAGGAACTTTGAGAATTTCCAAGGCGATGTGGCAGGAGGTGGCACACTGCCCATGGGATTGGCATCAAATGCTCATCCAGAACCACTGTGGTCAATAAACTGTGAATTAAGAGGGATTTACATGATAGCATGTGAGAGCTGCTTAAGAGCTGCTGGAGTATGTTGAGTGATCCAGCTACAAAAATATGCCAATACACGTGCTTGATAAAAGACTTGAACTGCTCTAAAATATAGTTATGGGATACTGTATAAAGGAGAAACAGTAAGTTAACTATTCACAGGCCTTGAATATGCTTGACTTTATCATGTGTTACAGTGATTTATGCAAGACATAGAAAACAATTGTCAAAAATGTGGAAGAGAAATTCAAAGCCAAAAGCACAGCCATTTGTTCTGATAATATCTGGTAACGTGTTAATGCAGGGGAAGAGAAACATCAGCACTGCAAATGGAAAGGGACCATTCAGCAAACTAAACTCTTCATTTGGAAAAAAAATTCCACAAAATACTAATTATCCATTAGCTTTAAAATAACCTCCAAGTTAAAAGCTGTTTTCGTAGCAGCACGATGTCGCACATTTTTACAGAGAAAACAAATCTATCACTAAGTGAATTTGTATTTCTTATGCTTTTTATGTTTGTGATTGGGTCGAAATAAAACCTTGTTGAAGATAGGAAAAAGAGATGCCTTAGAAGAATAAAGGGTTATAATTCAGTCAAGGTCTCATAATGGCACTGCATACCCACTGCAGTGGAAAGAGAGCCTTGAGACTGAATTAGTGCCTGAAGATTTTGTGCAAAATCCTTCATTGTTACAGGGCCTTGCCAGTTCATATTTATGTGGTTTATAATGTGTCACGTAGTTGTATGTTTTAATCTCATGGCACTGAGTTTATTGCTGAGAGGACTGCAGAGCTGGAGATGTCACAGGACCAGCAGGGGAAAGCAAATTCATAAATTAGCCTGGTTATCCTTATTTCACAGGGTGGCTCTGGATGCACCACAGCCATTTATGCAGGGACCTGCATGTCCTTGGCCAAGGTTTTCCAGGCTCTGGGTGCCCCTGGGTGCCCACGGATGGGTTCTGAGCCAGCAGAGCCCAAGCAGGGGTGCAGTGTGTCCCAGGGAGTGAGGCTGAGACAGCAGCTCCCCTGGGCCACCAGCTGTGCTGGGGCTGAGCGCAGTTCCTGCCACGAGCAACAGCAACACTGCTGTGGCTCAGCATCACCAGGACTGTGCCTGGGGTTGTTACAGCTCCAGCTGTAAATCTGACTACAAATATCTCATTCCCATTTAAACAACATGTTTTTAAACTGTAGCAGTGGCAAAGTGTTCCCACAATTACCTTCAACATGATCAGTGAACGAAGTAATACCAAGCCCCCTGTTTCACTCAGAGGAAGATGTAAATAACCTTAAATACCTTCTGTCTGTGCATGTGTAACTCTCAGGTGGCTCTGGAGGGGAAGTGGCAGCAGGAGATGGGATGATGGATCGATGAGAGCCGACATGCTTCTCTCGGGTGCCTCAGCACCTGCTGTGTGTTGGTTTGCTCAGGAGCTGGAAGTTAACAGAAGACGTCAGCAGAAGATGAGTCCTTTGAGCACCTTACAGACAATCAGACATTTCCTTCTATTGGCATGAGAGGATTTATAGATCATATTAAATAAGGCTTACTGCACTGCAAGCGATCAGGGCACTGTAATGTGTCAGTGGCACGACAGCTGCCAGGTCTTTAGCACCCCCAGATCTGCTGCCCACCTCTGTCTGGCAGACACCCATGGGAAGGATGAAGGTGTTTCAGCCAGAGATGGAGGATTCTCCATGTTCTGCACCAGGTCAAATGTAGAGCCTCAGCCTTTCTCTAAGTATGCACAGGGTAAGGGTCTGTTCCTTATACAAAACATATCCCTCCAAATAGCACCTGTTGCTGCTGCTCAGGACACGCTGCTCTGTGCTCATGTCTGGGGGTCTCGTAAGGAGAATGCTTAGCTCTGGCCCCTTCAGGATCACCCTAGGGAAAGCAGCGCTGGGGTTGGGTACCCTGGGACTCTTGATGCATTTGGGGAACTATGTGGCGCTGCAGAGAACCAGCAACTCACTAAGGATGGCAGGAGCCCTTCGTGGGTGTCCAAACTCTCCCCACATGGCCCCTGTTCATTCCTGTTTTCCTCTGCCCAGTCCTAGCAGCATGATGGACAGCTCCATGCAAGTGTGTCTGCACACAGGTGGCATGACTGCATGTCACCATACTAACATTGCAGAGCAGGAACCTGCCCTTTCGGTTCACCCTCCATCATGGGAGGCTCTCCAGTCACTAGAAAGGATACTGAGGAAACCCAAAAGCTGGATCAATTTCTGGTATTCTTATGAACATAACACAGCTTGCCCAGGCATTAATGCTATGTTGGAACTGGTTGTTTCTGAAAGCTCCTTGTTTTTTTTTTTTTGGGGGGGGGGGGGTGGGGGAAACAGCAGCTATTTTAATTCAGGCTTCACACAGATACACAGGAAATGTACAGGTATCTGCCAGACCCTCTAGTGGGAATCCATCTTACTGAGGGTTGAATGCTAAAATGCAGAGCTACCCAGCTGTGTGTTCAGCACAACAAACCTTTTGACACGACGGGATTCCTCCTCAGAGGCTTCTCTCACGCCCCAGTGAGAAAATAGCAGCCTAATGTACAGGAAACTCTTGCATGGGATATTTCCTGAGCTTTATGAATTCATTAGAAAATTACTCAGCACACTAATAAATGCATCCAGAGCTTTGATATTTTGCACATCAGGTGGTAAAAGAGTAGCTGTGAATAGATTGCCCATACAAAGGTTTCTGCCTTGAGCGCTGCAGCAGCAGATGGCCTAATAAATATGCAGTGCTCTAAAATGTTAGTAATTTCTGTGACCTAAGGTTTTTTGGTCTCCCATGCAGATAAAATGCACAATCATCCCATAATAAACTTTTTCACAGAAAAAAACCCCTAAGTAGTGTAATGTAAACATCTTTTGAAGTACACTAGCACTAGCAGTGTGGTAACAGTTGTACTGGGAGCCCAGCTGGCTTTCTTTATGAGAATTATTTTACTGTGGCTGTGTGGGTCAGTGCAGAGGACTCATTATTAGCATAGCTTGTACCTCTTCTCTGGCAGTGGCCAGGGGAGGATATCTGTGAGGAGTGGGATGAGGACACAGTATCAGTACCCAGGAGCACTCCAGCCACGCTACAAAAATAAAACTGCTTTTCATTTAATGGCTTTTGATAGCATTTTTCCTCTGTTGTTTTGTAACCATCTTTCAAACCTGTGCGCTCTTCAAAACTCCCGGGGAAAGAACATGATAATGAATTAAAAGCCTGAGATCTGCTGAAGATGTCACAGCCACAGGGATGGATCACTGAGTGCTCTGCCTTCAGCAAAACGTTCTGCCCCTCTGCAGCTCTCACTGGACTGTTGTGCCCGATGGCCAGGAGCCAACAGCAGCTGTTCAGGTGTCAACATCCCCTTTCTCTTCCAGTGCTGAGGGTACTTCTGTGTAGGTATCTTCAAGGACACTGGCACAGGGTCTGCATAGGCAGAGGGATTTATCTGGGCCACATTTTGACAGAATTAGAAAAACAACCTTTATCACAAGCACCATTTTGGTGCCCTTAGGACAGAAAAAGAGGTGGAACTGCTGGGGAGCCATGCTCAGCTGGGGCATCTGGTTTTTGCATTGGCCTTCAGCTCACCTCCAAAAAACTCTCTCAGTTCCTCAGCATCCCCAAACCAAGTCCACTCTCATCTGCCATGCAGACTGGATGCCACATACTTGAAAAGGGATTAAAAGCATCACAAGGCTGTTGATTCAACACTGATTTACCCCAGGAAGCTTAATAATAATTCTTACCATGTAGTTTAATGCCCAGAGATTATTTGTCCCCTTGAAAAATGTCAAACTTGGAAACAGGACTGCCTTTAGAGTGGTGTGATAAGAGCACAATCCTGCTCAGGTCTTTGCACTGTGGGCTGCTGCATGTGAGCCCTTGGAACTCACAGCTGTTTCTGGGGTTTCATCCAGGACTTTTGTATTTGTGCTGGTTATAATGCCTGCAGCAGGATCCCAAAACATCACAGTTAGAAATAGCTGTACAGCTGCTAATGAGCAAGTTAAACACCAAATAAGAAAAAATGATAAATATTGTTGTTACACTTATATATTCCCATGGGTATTGTGAAGCCAAGCTTTCACTTTATCAGGGAACTCAATTTAAATAGTTTTCTTCAAGGTGCTAAAAAAGGTGGTAGATAAGGATGCTAAGTTACTATAGTAACCATGAGAAAAGTGGTGATTATCAGCAATACCACATAGGAAAGACAGGCTGGATTGTCTTTTCATTTTACATGTAGCCCATTGCTTAAAAAAATACGCCCTTTTCTGAAAGTAAGAAATACCATGGAAAAATAAGTTGAATGTGAAATTCATTATGCAAAATTATCTTCATGGATTTTTCAGGCTGTGGATCCTTGCCATTTGACTCAGTGTTTAGAGGATGTGCTGCTGAAGAGAACACTTTATGGCTGAAGAATATGTGAATAATAAAGCATGACTTTTCATATTTTCTCACCTAGTAACCACGGCAGCAGAGAAGAAAAATCAATATTGATTTCTTACTGTAAGCTCCTTAGGACACAGTGTGTTGTTCTTTGTTTGGTATAATGAGGCTTGGATGTACAGACAACACTTGGGTACTGCAAGATTAAAGTCCTGGCAGCTGCTTGGAGGAATCCACATGGGTGCTCACAGGTACCAGGTTGTCAGTGACCTACACCTCAGTGCTCCAGGTGTCCACAGAGATCTGAAGGCTGAAACCTGGTTATTTGGTTGGATTTCAGAAAAAACCTTGGTAGATGGACCTAAGGGAAAAAGAATGAGAAATGGGGAGAACCATTCCAGCAACACAGAAACACACTGCTCTGAGTTGTGGTTTAAAACAGTAAAAAGTGTTTTAAAGATTTCTGCTTCCTTCTGACTATCTGAAAGCTGGCTGTGTTTTTTAGCAAGTAGAAACAAAGCAGAGATGTCTGTCACACCTCACATAAGGAACATAGAAAGGCCTGAGAGACCAATTGATTGACTTGTGATCTGCTGATTCCAGCAACTCTACCAAGCTAAATTCAATTCCTCTATTTTCAATGCAGATCCAAGAAATGTTAATGAATGCTTACTAAAATTTACTGCATTTCAAAATTTCTGTTCCCAAAAATCATAACTGATGCTGGGTCTGTAGAAATAAATCCCTGCAGTTTCATTAACCTGAAACTTTATGCCCAGACATAGGTCTTTTTACCTGTTGGAAAGCTCGCTCCAGTGTGAACTATGTGATTCTCATGGGCTAAAACATTGCACATGACTGCTAGGAGCAAATCTCTGTGTTCCTCATCACTTGCCGTAACTGCTGGCTTTGACAAATCGGCTCAACAAAAAGCCCACTGTGTGTCAGCAGTGCTTTAGTTCTGGGTTCACAGGATGATAATTAAGAAAAACATGGTGAGGAAAACTCAGAGCCCTTTTGAGCTGCTCAACTCACAGGTGTTGTTCACAGCATCATGGCAATCAATCCCCATGGATGCTGAAGACATAAAGCTGCTAACTAGAACACAAAGGGCAAGGATCCCAAACTGCTGATTTTGAAAAGCAGGATACTACCTGCTTACCTATAAAATACTATTGTGCTAATGACAAGAAAACAGTGTATCTGGACTTGACTGTGAATCTCTTTCGAATAACAGACTCACCCTGAACCTACTGTTGCTGCCTACTTGACTCCTTATCTCATTAAAGGTGGGGCAAAGAGTGTGGAGTCTCAAAAGACCTCCTTTTGCCCAAGCTCTTGATGCCTACTGGTACACTTTGACTGCCTGCTGTGAAGCCAGGACAAGCATATCTACCCAGACAGGCACTGGCAGACAATCCGTCTGACACCAGTTTGCAGAGAGTATTTAGTTGGGGTTTTTTTCTCTTTTTCTTCCAAGTGAGCAGCTCAGTAGCAGCAGTGATCCAGTCTAGACTCACAGTGGTGCTCTAGGACATCCAACCACTCCTGTGAGACATGTGGCTATGGAAAGAAAATTAACAATATGTTTTAAATAGCCCTTGCCACAGATAGAGGGAGTGTGGTCCTGATCACTACATGATGCCAAAAAGAAAGTGGTTAGATATGCACAAGCATGTACAAGCCAGCATCTGTTTTTTGAAGGTCAAAATTATTATTTCATTGAACTTTTAAACTGATTATGGCATTAGCAAGAACAGGTACAAATCTTCCTGGCTAACACTGGGTAAGTAAATTATCTCAGCACAGTATCTGTCTTCCCTGTCTTCTTCTGGATTTCAGAGCTACTCTTACTTGAATCAATTTGTGATGATATGTTTGTACCTGCCAAAGAGCCAAATACACAATCTGATCTTATGCCAAGTCACTATTACCAACTACATTTCCAATTGATTCTAGGATATTCATTAACTGGGATCCATAATTACATATAATTTACAGACATATAATTTTAAATCACTTGCCAGTGAGCTTACTAAGCTCACTTTATGACATTCAAATACATTATTCTTAAAAATTCACTGAGTAGTCAACTTGCAAATAATTACAGTGGAATAGCACTGGATATAATCAAGTAGAAACTTAGAACAAGAATCTCCAGAAATGCCTATAGATCACTTCTGCCATGTGATTTTCACATTCACCTTAGCTGTCTCCAAAAAAGTGTTAGGTGGACTCCAAACCTGTTCCACTAAATCAAGTCGATTACAACACAATTCCTTGGACTTCTTTCAGAGACAACCCCTGCCTGACACCTTTTTTCAATACCTGGCAGCTGATTTTGTAAAGATTTATTTACCCTTTAGGCAAATGTCCTGTTGGTTGGGGGAATGCTATTGGCAACAGCACTGCACTTGCTCTGGGGTTGGAAATGTCAGGCACTGCTTGGAGCCAAGCAGCAGCCGTGGCAATGCAGAGACATCAGGGTCAGGTTAACCAGATTTTAGAGCTAAGTACAGTACACAGAATTCATGCACAGTAATAAATAAGTGAAAAAATAAAACAAATATAATACATGTGCAGTATTTTATTAATTTCATATAAGGATTTCATTTTCATGTGAACACAGACCCTGAAGTGCTTGGCACTGTACACATGGCACCACCCCTCTCTGACATCATCCCATCTCTGTAACACACAACAGCAGAGAATTTCTCAAAGATGAGGAAAAGCTTTCTCTGATGACTAAAAGGAGTGAGCTTATGAAATGGAGGCCCGTGAACAACACACTATATCTTACAGAATAAGATAGCTCACACCAATTAAGTAAGCAGTAAGCAAGTAATTAATGTTTTTTTTATTTGAGTAAAACCATAATTTACAGATAAATACCACCAACCTTCTTGATCCAGCTTCATTTGTTTTCATATGGAAGCTGTGAATATTGGAAATAAATCAGACTAACAAATAACTGTCCTAGACACAAGGAACATTTATGTTATGCAGTTTTCCACTGCATTACTACTTAACACAAAACTATAAAAATAAGACACTGTTTACAAAATATATTAATTTGGTTGCGAAACTATTGTTTAATTTAAGTTTTAAGTTAGGTAATAAATTATACTCAGTCACGTTTTGCAAGCAGTTAAAAGATACTCTGAATACAAAATGAGATGCTCTCATGTTCTGACTATGGCAATTCATAGTACTTCCCAGAATTTGCATCAAAGTAACAGTTCAGGCATGGATCATACAGAAGAGTCAAAACTTCCTCATCTTCTTCAGCACTGAAGTCATCTTCACCTGCATGAAGTGGAAAAAGTAAGAATAAATCACTCCTATTCCCTCAGACAATAACATGGAAATACCTTTTTGACAGATGTGAGATATTTTTTTCTTTAAAGTGTATAATCTTCTGAATTGTTACCTTCAGGATAACAGCAATTCACATTTTTATTATATTTCTGAGGACTGGTACTTAGCTGAGGTGAAATGATGTCAGTTGGAGTTCGCTTAACGACTGGACTTTTCAAAGTCCAGTGGAGCAGTTCATCAGAAATACCTTTACTAATAGTGGATCAAAGTACTTCTAAGTGATATTTTCCTCAATAACCTTCTTAATAACTTTTTAGCTTGAACAAAGGCAGTGTGTACTTAAGGCCTGTAAGAATGAAAGAATTTGAATGTCTGGTATCCAATATGTCACCTAAATATCCAGTATAGGTAAATCTGTACAAAAGAGCTTTCAATATCAGAGAGGAAATAAGATTCTTCCAGACAATAAAAATTTTAAATCTAGGTTTTCTAAATTTATATAAAATTCAAGAATGTTTTCAGGTAACAGAATTGAATCTTTAGCCTAAAACACACAGATAAAGCCATACAGACTTTTATTACAGATGCTTTATACACTGTAGCTTCTTTTCTGAGCCTCTCTGCCTTTCATATAAGCTAAATCTAAGTTATATGATGTATACCTTTTTTATAGGAAATAATTCACAGTTGAATGCAATCTGTATCTTGCATTTCACCATAAATGTTCATCCCATTCTCAGGCTGCTAATACCAACGGAATGCTTTGTATGCCCTAACACTTCATAATAAGTAATGGCCTGTTATGCGAATGGCAGCAGTTCCAGAATGCTCAGAGTCTATTTACAGCCAGGACCTCACAACGATATATAGGTTACATTATCTGGAGACCAGAAAGTAGGTTGGTGCATTTGATGCATACCAAAGTGTGAGCTTTATCGCTTCAGAAGAGATTTCATTTTTGATTCCTCAGTAGCATTAACAAATACCATCAGAAAAAAACCTGTCTGTTACTGTAACCAAAGGTAAGAAGGTAAAGCCAAATTGATGCCCTTCCTGCTGTGGGTGCTTCATCAGGCCTGGGAAGTTAAATGAGGTTAACTGAGGTATTTTGTTTGGATAGCTCCTGGGAAAATTATGCAATGCTGAAAGAAGGCAAAGAACTGAATGTTTTTCCTTTGCTTCATATCACAGTACACAAGGAAACAGCGTTCATGCCTCACTCCCTCACACAGCATTACAATTTCACCTGAAACCACGTTGTTATTTTCACTGCATTCTTCCTTTTATTATTTTGCTTTTGACTGCCTGTATTCTTCAAAATGATTCTATTTTCACCTCTAAGCTTAAATCTCCTTCCCTCTTTACCTTAGAACTGGCCCCTCAGTATACTCCCTAGTTTGAGTAAGGAATAAGAAATTCTTCAGACTCATCAGGAGAATACCTCTTTCCCTATGTGCCTTGAATTCATACCAAATCAGAATTATATTGCATCCAGGACTAGCTGGATTTATACCTTCACAGCAATAATTCCCGGCATGTGAATTATTGGTCACGACGTGACCAAGAGAAAGTTTTCTAGACATATCTTGTTTTTAAAGTTAGGCTCCTTTCTTTTAGCATCTCACCAGACCTCCAAATGCACTTCAAGGCATTTCTAGGTGTTGCAACAGATTTCCAATACCAGCATGGGGTATTCAATTTTGAACAGGTGTATAAAAATCTCACTTTTGTTCTTCTTCCTAAATAAAAGTACTACTTAAATTAAGTGATATTCTTCTAAAAACCTCAAATAATGTGTATTGGTTGTGTTAGAAAGCATCTTTCTGATTTTGAGTGGTACACTGTTTACAACCTGACCATATGTAGGAATGAAGTGCCCATGGCCACAGTAATTGATTACCAGGTCACCTTCAAAAAAAATTTCCATAGCTGTTCATGCTGCTACCACCCACACTTCTGGGGTTGAAGCTATTCAGAATTGCATGAGAAAGTCTCTTGGCAGTTTAATTTGCATATCTGGTGAAAGCAAAATCAAAGCTTTTGTTCCTAAATCACTAAAAAATTAAATGGTATTTTAGGTGAGAAAATACCTTGATTTTAAATGAAAACTGAGGTCTGTGATATACACTAGACAGGGATGAATATTTTTTTTGTTCTGAGCTGAAAGAAGACTGAAGGTAGGTAATCCCAGCAAATACCCATCATATTAAATGAAATGCTGTCCCACTAAAATCAAGGACGCTATTGTTTTTGTGGAGGAAGACTTGATCAAGATGTCCAAACCCAGATAACAAAGAACAGGGCAGGCATGTGGCAGCTTTTTCTGAATCTGAAATGAATGTACAAATAACTGTGTGGTTATTATTATGTTATTATTATCAGATAGAAGAGTTTCTCTATGAAGTTTTCAAAATTACAAACATCATACGTACATGAGTCAGAATTTGACTGAATAAAGGCACAAATATAAAAAGCCTAAATAAAAAGCTATGCTGTATAGACATTTTCTGTTCTCCAAATGTGCAATCACAGGCATATGATGTAAAACATTTCAGCTTAAAGGAAAATGAGTTTAGGAACAATTCACAAAAGAGTTTGAAAATCCTAGTGTGAATAACAGGAGAAATACAAATTCCCAAATAGACTTCTTCTTTAAAGCTTTTAAAGATAATAACACAATTTTTAAAATTCACAAAAATTATAGCTTTACTGCAGCAAGCCTTGGATTTCACAATACTAACATAAAAAAGTTCTCCAGGGCCTATCAGAAATTTTTATCCAATGTGCCTTTAACTCAAGGATTATTGCCCAATTCTCTTTGGCTTATTTAGGACTCTTAACACAACACAGTACTTGATTCTTCAAAGCAAGGTCCCTTCCTGACAGCAAAATTCTATTTTGCTGTCATAAACAATTACATGTCTATGAAAATATTCCCAATTTGAGGTGCATAATTTATTTTAGACAGTAAAGCACTGAAACATCTTTACCCCTCAGGCAGCCAAAATACGTGTGGCAGATTTATGAGAGTTCACAATGAATTCCCGAGACTTGAAGAAAAATGTAGATGTCTATCCTGGAAGTGTTCAAGGCCACATTGGATGGGACTTTGAGCAGCTTGGTCTAGTGGAAGGTGTCCCTGTCCATGGCAGGGGGGTTGGAACTGGATGGTCTTCAAGGTCCCTTTCAGCCCAAACCATTTATATGGTGACTCTGTGATGATGACTCGACCCTTTTTCCTAAGATATCTGATAGGAAAAAAGGGCATTTGAAGAAAACAAGGTATTTTCTTTATTCTGTTGTTGACTTTCCAGTTTCAGCTAAGTTCTTTGCCATTCTCTAAGAAAACACCATTAACAAACAAAAGCCTGTAACACTGGTGACAACAGTCCTCAGGAAATCACGCTAAGATTTCATTTAAGGGTAAATATGAAATTTTTCTTCGTAAGAGAAGTGTCTCTTATGCAAGTTTAACTGTGCCTCTGAATAAGAATGTTTAGTCTTTTTGTTCTTTCTTATGTAGGTTTGCCATCCCCATTAGCATAAATTCCTTATTTTAAACAAATAAGATGCATTTTTTATGAGCTAATGTGTGTAGTGCCAGAACATTAGGAAACAACTGCATGTTATTCTAGCAGAGGAAAATAATACTGCATGGAAAACTCTGTTAGCTTGAGCTGAGCATAATAAATAAGAGAACTTGAACCCAAAAGGTATAGAAAACCATGAAAAGGCAGCACCAGCATCGCAGAAAAAACATTTAGAAATGTTTTTCTATCCAGGTTCTTTTAATTTTGTTTAAAAATTCCTACCTTGAATATTCTGTTTTGTTAAAGATTTAGTGTGCTCTTCCAGTTGTTGGCTTCCAGGAATGATAGGGGGACTGAAAACATTTGACCAGTCCCTGAAAAATACAAATCAAAATATCATGCATAAAAACACAGTTTATGTTTCTAATTGTTCTCTTTTGATTATTAAAAAAAATTGAAAGTAAATTGCATGTTGTCAAGTGTGCTGAAACAAAATCAAGCTAGATTTTATTATTATAAAAATAAACTTTACATTTAATACTAAATATTAAGTCCCTGTAATAGGGTAACACAGTAAGTGGTGCATCATTCCCTGTCTGGATGGCTGATGAGTTAGAGCTGAGCTTAGACATGAAATGGATGCCACTAATGGTTTTCTAAAGAGGAAACATTGCATTGATATGGGAAAAAGCACTGTTAGGTAAACACATTATAAATAATTCTTTATAACAATTTCTTATTGATACAAAATGTATGTTATAAATAAAAAATTTGTTATAGAGTATAACATGATTCATCACAGCTGTCACAGAAAAAAATTTTGATGGGACCTTTATCATAGAGAAGAGAGTACCTTCTTCACCTACTCAACTTAATGGACAATTTTTGTCTCTCCTGGACACTACTGTGATAACTTTTAAAAATGGTTTCCATGTTATCATACATTCATGCCAAGTTCAATGGTCATTTCACATATATCACTTTATGGAAGACTGTCTTTGATTGTTACAGCCCAGAGAAAGGAAAACAGAACAGTTGTTTTTATTGTTATTGTTGTCTGTTTTTTTATTGCAAACTGAAGTGCAGTTCAGTGACAAAGTCACTCATATTATACTATCAATCAGAGAAAGATTGCTCTGGAAGGACACATCTAAGTCACAAAGTTAAGACATTCCTTTTGCAGGTGACCATGTTTTGCAATTCTTCTCACGCATGAAGCAAATCTCTGCACACTGTGCATACCTGTTGTTTCCTTCTCGTCTCTCCTCTTCAGCAGTAAAGATCTTCAACACATTAAGGCCTCCATATAATCATTAACTAGACTAAATAACTGCAAGTCAACACTTGAACACAGAATTCAAGGGACCTCAGTGAATCATCTCATTTTGATAGAACCAGATCCATCCTTTTTGACCTACCTATTTCACTGCAAGGCAAGAAGAATGGAAGGGGATAAATTCCTGTATGTTTGCTTCATGCTTATGGGAGCACTGCAGCTCTAAGGAGTAAATTAAACTTGTTTGGGGGTTGATTCAACTTATGTGTGGCCATGACTGTTCCAACAACTGGCACAAAAACAGCCAGAGCTGTAGAAGTAACTTCAACATCCATGGCTTTGTCTAAATGGGATGAATTTTTCCAAAGCTTGGCAGCTTTCTTCGCATTGCCAGGCTGTGATTGTCTCAACTCAATTGTCCAACACCAAGGAAAAAGGTAATTCACTTCTGCTTTCTGAAAACCCTTCATGATCTCATGAATGTGCTGCTTCTGTCAGAGAAATCTGGCAAGGCTCAGTCATCTGGTGTAATTGCTAAAATATGCCAACTGCTTTTTTTTTTTGTTGTTAGTTTTTCCTGCTACTTCTGGACATGTTATTGATTCCACATCATCTCCTGTTGGCATGTACGCATAATCTGGGGTGAATCAGGGGACAACCACCTATCTGTTTGCAGTCAAAACGGAAAAAACTAATTTTCCGCCTCAGGAAACAGAACTGCTGGTGTAGAAATCCAGCAAGTAGTATAGCAGATTTAAAGGAGGAGATATTGAATTTTCCATCATTTCAAAATGTAAAAAACATACGTCAAAATTTTTTTACACCATCACATTATTTTCACATATATGGCCAACTTCACAACCAATCCTTCTCCTCTACTGCTGTTCAGCTAATGCCAGTGAGACCTGGTACAACTAATGCACACAGCAATATGCTTGCCTAGACTTCTCATTGTTAGCTCTCTGTCAGCACACCATATCTGCATTCCCTGGATACAGCCAGAGGCTTTGTTTACACCAAAGCTTCAGAAGTTTTTAGGAATAACAGCTAAATGCATGCTGATATCCAGTGGCATGGAAGAATGTATTTTCCATTTCTGTCATTTGCATGTGTGGTTTGATCTGCCTCAGAATCAGCCAGCACAAGCCTAACACTGGAATCTGACCATGCTCATAGGATGTGTTCTGAGAGCACAAAGCATCATCACTTACCTGATCCTCTACAATTGCACTGAAACACAAAGTGGTGCAAGGACAGAGGAAAGACAGTGCTTGCTTCTAAAGAGAATTATCTCAGTGAGACCAACAAATAGAGTTACAAGAGTAAAGCAATTTTAGAGTACATATGCAGTTCTAGAGGTCTGGCACAAAACAGAAGAGTTTAAAGATACGTGTTTTTCATATGAAACATGTAACAGAGAATTTCTAAAGAAAATAGTTGGTCCCTGTAAAACAGAGAGGATGTTAGTAAGAGGGAAAGAAAGATAATAAGGCAATTACCTGCAATGGAAAAGAAAGAGGCAATTCATTTAGAGAACATTGAGGGAGCGAGGTAATAATGTGTCGTCAAACCAGTATTTCTGCTAAATTAATAGTTCTTATTATTCAGCAAATTGATGAATTTTAGTTTTAAGTCTCATCTCTGGAAGATCTGCCTGAAATATCAGGTCTGGGAAATCAGAGACAGGATGATTTGTGAGTAGCTGGGTGATTTTATCTTTGATTTTATCTTAATTTATTGGAATAATTTCTGGTGTAAAGGAGTTGTTAAATTTCATTTTTGTATTTATTTTGATCCACCTGGTTCAGTAGATGAATGACTATTCTCTCTAGGAGGTCAAAGGGTAAGATATGGGGATGTTCTAAAGTGAGGTAAAGGAGTCCTTATATATATGACAGAGGCAACAGAGATGTATTGGCAAGTTCAGTATTTCCTATTGAGGAAGTCTAGATTCAGGTAACTTTTTTTCTCTCAGTGTCCAAGAAAAACAAATAGTTTTGCCATTCAAGCCTCACTCACCAAGACAAGTAATTAAA
The DNA here is from genome assembly GCA_035041135.1 of Platyrinchus mystaceus. Lineage (NCBI taxonomy): Eukaryota > Metazoa > Chordata > Aves > Passeriformes > Tyrannidae > Platyrinchus > Platyrinchus mystaceus. The sequence continues at coordinate 8,849,050 of JAWWLV010000024.1, read as the reverse complement.
ACATTACTGTATTAGGGTTTCATTGTTGACTTAACATACTTTTAAGGTTAAAACATTTTACACAATATATGTTAAAAATGGTTTAACCCTTCAACAAGATAGCTAGCATTGTCTAAATTAACCTTTCCTAAAATCCTGAAATTTTTAAAAAATCTCATGTGTGCTGAAATCTTCTTGGCCAAATTGCAGTAGAGAGTAAGTAGGTTTGCAGTGTAATTCTGACAGATGCCGGAATCTGGCAGTCACAACAGACTTTTCCACAACAAAACCTGCAGTTGCTTTTAGGAAGCAACTGAAGAATGTCTGTGTGTGTATGTGTGAGACAGAGGGTCCGAGTTAATTTTAATAAAACATCTTGAAAAATTTGTTAGACCTTGACTAAACGTCAAGGCCCAGCCTGGAGACAACTGGCAATATTCTGAGAAACACAGACTGTGGCCTCTGTTTGGTTTATTGTGGGTTTATTCTGATTGAAAAAGAATATACTTTTTTGGAGAACTTATTGAAGAAGACAGTTTATCTCCTTAAAACAGAAAAGTTAATCACACATTTTGACTAATTAAAGACACTCTATTTATGCTATCAATGCCTCCAGCTGTAATCAATACAATCAATGTGCAATAAACTATCTAGAGCTTTCCTGATAACAGTGTAGAATGCCAAATATTGTCTTTTGACATTGTGAGCTGAACTGTAGGAAGACTCAGAATAAATTCCACACACACTCCCAGTATCATCTACCTTTAATGTCTGCACTGAAATTCTTCATTATTCTGGAAGATATTCTCCACACCAAAAAGCAATGCAATTTTTATATAATCTTGTTATATTTTTCTTTAAGAAATTACTTTAAAATTCTGTAAAAAATATTTTCAGATAATAATATATTGAAATATCACATGATGGCTGAACTGTGATGGAGAGCAAAAGAATCTTTTGGACTTATGAATATGGTTTTCAGTTTTATGAAGTTTTATGATAGTATGTTAAATTTCACAGAAAAACAGCGTTCATCAGCAAAATCTGTTGAGAAAATTAGCGATGCTTTATTAAGTAGCACTTATCAATGGCAATGTATCAAAATTATCACCACCAACAGAAATCCTTAGAATCAGAAGGTTTTCATTTAAATCTTAATGAACACCTTTGATTGTCTGGTTTTTTACAGATAATTTTGCAGACTGGTAGACTGAGAAAATGCCAAATCACTTAGTACAAAGATTTTTAACGTTGGTGTGAACTGAGATAGCATACTTTACTGCATTTTTTTGGATTGCATTTAATTTGTATTACTTAAATCAATGGGATCATTTAATCCATGTTATTAACAAAATTGAAATGCTTCAAAGTTTTAGTACGATTTCATCCAACAATCTATACAGAAATTGAAAGGAATTTGTTCAGCCTTGTAGCGTACTTAAAAAATGCAAGGCCAGGGCTACATTACATCGACACAGGAAATGTAAAAACACCGGTTTTGTATCATTACAAAGACACCAAATTGTCAGACTATTAAGTACCTGAAGTGCACAATCACTAAAAACACAAAAGATGGTATTTAACTGCATAAACTACTTAGTAAATCTTTATGAACATGAGAGGAGAACTAACTTGTGCTTGAGTGATAGGAAGAAGAGCACATTTGCTGAACTATTTTCTTTTTACAGTGGATTATTGACTAACTCTGTGAAGGGCCAGAGAATGCCAATGTATGAATCAGGAGTGTAAAAACACTTTAAGGAAAAAAAAGGACCGATTTTTGACACCTTGTGCAGCTATCAACCTAAACCTAAGAACATATTTCTGTTTGTATTAGTAATATTTAATAGCACATGAAGCAAATTCTGCTGCAAATGCTCAAAGTGGTATCTCATGATGCACTGAATGCAAACTACTGGCTCATATCAAAAGTATGGTTCAGTAGAGCCTAAATATTCAGTTCAGCTAAGATGAAGACTTACTTTTCTCATTTGTAATTTTAATTGTATCTATTTAAGAAAGTTTAGTAAAGACTATCTCAGTTCTTAGATAAATTAATAAGTCACCCAGCTTTGTAAGACCCCTCACCTATATGTCTTTTTTGGAGCATGAGTTACTTGTTAGGCTCCTCTAGATGTACAGGTCTGGGTTTTTAATTATTTACATATCTGCTGAGCTTCATGCACATGTGTAACTTCATTAACTTTAGTCAGATTACCTACATACACCTATTTATTTGGGTTCTGCTTTGAAATATATTAACGATGTATACATAATGGAAGCTTTGAGTTTATTTTTTAATAGAAATAAACTCTTCAGCGATAGCTTCAGTAGTGAAGAAAGGACTTATGTAGGCTATTAATAATGAGATTTGTTTGAGTTATGTACAAAATGCAATAATAGTATTTGAAGATACATTGAAACTAAATTTCAGGTCCTGCAACTACATGTCTGTAATAATTATGAAGTCACGTGAGACTTAAATTGTCCATTATTGTATCTAAAATGCTTTAAACAATTCAAATTTTTGCAGATTCATAAAGTTTTTACATAAAAATGCCATAAGCCAATAAAAATTCAATATTAATTTATACATTGATAAATGTTCAGTGCTACTCAGTTCCAGGTGGGAAAACCAGCACCTTTTAAATGAAAAACTGAGTGCACAGCAGAAGAAAATATACTACCAAAAGAATACAGAGTATACTTTTACATACAAATCAAGTATTTTTGAATGCACATTTTAACAAAAATGTTGAGAAATAACATAAATTTATGTGTTCATATGACTTTCATGGATTTGAAACTGTAGTTTAGAAACTATTTAAGGGCAATCTGGCAATACATTGGTGATTAAAAAAAAGCAATCCATGAGCTACATTGTATTATTCTCCTGGAGTGCTACCGTAGTTTCAAAATATCATTAAATCAGCACAAACCAACACTTATCATTTCCTGCACATTTTTCACAGTGAGCTGCATTCTGACTATGAGTAATCTGTTAATCTGTTCTTTGCCTCACAATCCGTCAAAGTGACAGATTCATTCCATCCCTAATACATAATATCTTCATTTACTGTATGCCTTACTGGAACTTTCTTTCTTTCCTAGCACCAAGATTTAGAAAATCACAAGCATATTTAGAGAATGCCTTTTTCCTTCCTCCAAACCACTTCAGCAAATCCAGCCTGCCAAACACTGTACCTCCACTGGAGGCAGAGATCTCCTTAAAAATAAAACCATTTAATTGTCAGTGAATTAGTAACTAAACACGCGATCATAAAAAGTACAAGTGCAATTTTGCAGGAAACACTTGAAACTCTCTTAAAGTCTTTAATCTGCAAATGAACTATGGGTTCTAGCACTTATGGGTGCTAGATTAGATTCAAGGATAACAAAGGAGATGTGAACGCTACTTTATTAAACAAGATATTTAGACAGTGTAAGGTGCCACTGCAAATGTGTACAGTATAATCGTGGTAACTAGTATGTGCTGATAATCTGACCTGTTAATGCTTTCCAGTTCTTCTTTCATGTTCAAAGTTGAAATGACAAATCCATGTAGGTCACTAAAAACATATACAGTCATCTACATCAGTCTAAAAATACAAATTACCTGAATCTAGAGGTTTAACATCTTAGTAATTAAGATATTGTGCTATTTGGTCAATGTTTTGTAGTTAAATACATGAAATTTCTATCACAGCTTCTGTTAAATGGAAGGAACATTTGATTTACTTGAAGACTGAACCTCTAGTTCATCACCATGTTAGCTCCCTGGCTAGATTATAGTCTCCATATTCACTAGCAATACAAATGGCACTAGCAGAGAAAACCAGTGTTTTAACATCTAATTTAAATAAAATACTTCCTCTTTCTTCCTTGCTAGTTTTGATTCATTTATCAGAAGACCAGCTGTATAAATTGGAAGTAATGAATTTGCAAAGGTGTGTTAAAATTCCTTCATGTTAATCTAATCTCAGCAAGTAGATTCCAGTAACTACATTAGATACTCATTGATCAGTGAATCAGACGGATTTTCACATTTAGTGAAGTGTCTGCTAGGTAGGATGTACTTCCTTTTTTTACATATTTTTAACAATTAAATAAACCATTTATTTTTAAAACTACATTTTAATGTTTCACCAGTTCAGGAAGCACCTGAATCTAGTACCTAACAAATCTTTTTTCATAGCCAGCCACCAAGAGCATCCTACTGTTCTGTGCATCCTGGATGTTGACTGCAGCCCATCAACTTTTAATGGATGATAAGGAGACACAGGGCTTTTAAAAATCAATGGAGAAATATGACTCAGCAGAGCACTAACGTCAATATTATCAAAGTTGTTAAAGGTGATGCTATTGAATTATTTTAGTATGGAGTAACTACTTCTCTTTTTCAGAAAAGTAGAAAAAAGAAAAGTTTGCAAGAAAACTCAGACTTTTTTGTATATTAATGCAATGAACGGGACAGGACAAAATCGGAAACTTAATCATCAGCACAAAGTAAGCACTATGCTACCTCAGTTTAATTCTCCAAAAAACATCAAGTTTTGTCAGTCTTGCACAAATGACACTGGAATAGCAAGGAAGGGAGATGTGGGCTCCCACGCCCTTGGAAACTCACATAGTTTTTCTCTGTAAGAAAATGTTGCATGTATATGGGATGTTGGTCATGGAGTCTGATTTGTCTGTATTTAAATAAGCTTCCAAATCAGAAGAAGAACAGAGGAATAAACATATAGTTCCAACTGAGTACTGAAGGAGAGACTGCAACAGTCTGTGAACAGGGAATCCCAGACTTCTTATGAGATAACACCTATCTCTTCCTTTCAATCTAAGATATCTGAGAGGCTTGTAAAATCTTTTACTGCATATTCTCCATCTCTGTGTATAAGCAAGGCCAGACAACTTTGTTTGAATGGCCCAGGAATATCCAGAAAAAGCGTGGAACCAATAAAAATTATTCTCAGTTAGTCTTGAAGCTACAAAAAAAAAACCTAAAAAAAAAGGATAAACAACTTTATCTTAACACGGAAATAACAGACATAACAAGATATTACAGCATATTTGAAAGTATTTGCCATGCTTTATATTGAAACCCTTAGTGTATATGCTGCCACATTTCCATGTTCTCAGATTCCCATACAAGGGAAAGCCATTTTTGGATTATTTTAACAAGCTTTTATGTGTTAGCCACTTGGCTCTTAACAACCTTTCTGCAGCTAAGCTCTTTACCATCATGATTAAAAAATGTAACCTGTTCAATTAGGTGGTTCCTGTGCCATTTGCTTCTTTTGTCATGTTCTTTTTCATGCACATTATAGCCTGACAAATGCAGCAGAACTTCGCTAATTCAGATTAACGACTGGGAGATCTATTGCAAATTACTCCATTTTGTGGGTAAGTAACTGAACAAGTAAAATAAAAACCAAAGTACATTTTGTGATACATTGTTCTTGTTCACTTATTTTGACAACTGTTGTGTAATCTTATAATACTTCATAATGTAATATTGTCTGTTTTGCAAAAGTAATGGGGTTGTATGGCCTTGATCTTGTAATGAATCATAAAAATAAATATGCTTCTTTGTTTGCAAAATTCAATCTTTAAATGTGTTTCTTAACGAAGTTATTCTGCTATTCAAACCTTTGCTTGGAAATACAGGAGACAAAGACCTTTTGTGTCTGAATTTCAGAGCATGCACATTGGAAAGGTTCTGGTGTAGTGCAAATAAATGTTATAGCTACAATCCTTCTTTTATTGCACCATTTTGTAGGTGAGTTTAATCTTACAGAATCTCTCAGTGGTATAATAACACATGCACCAGCTATTGGAATGTTTAGTTTTCATCTGGGATGGATGAGAGTACTTGAATGGAAGTCTCAAAGCTGAATGTACCTTTAAATTTGAGAGTTTACAGTAGATGTGTTTTTGTGCTGGAACAGCTGATATGATGCAAATTCTGCAAATTTCAGGTGCCACGATAATGGCAATATATATGGCAACAATAGGTTCTGAAAAAAGACTTCTCTAGCAGAAACTTTCAAAGAAAAAGAATAATTTACTTCCTGAGATCAACAGAGTGGTCAGAGTTACATACAGAAAGAGGTGTTTATTATATGTACATATAATTTATAACCAATAAATCTAAGTTTTACCAATAATCAGTACTAATCTACTAAGTAGATGCAGGTTACACAGCAATTCCCAGTCCCTGCGCTGGAGGAAGAAGTAACATGGATAGTTACAGCTTCCTGTTTGGAGAGAAGAAAGCAATTCTGAAGTTCTTCCAGGACAACAGAGCACATCAGTCAGTGGGAAGTGCACGGCCAAGGCTCGAACACTGCACATCCTCTCGCTTTTCTGGCTCTGGAGCCTCTGTACCCGCCTGTCTCCTTTCATTAACTGGTTCTCTGCCTTGCAGAGCAGCACGTTGTGGAGGTGATTTTTATTGCAGCAGCAATACCCTTGGCAGACTTATGACCTTACCCAGCAGAACCAATGGACAATGAGCCGAGCTGGGTCTTTTTATTGACTGAATTTCCATTATCTTCACAGGAGCTTTCTTTCCTGGCTTGTTCTTTTATCTTATTACGGACAGAACCTACATTTACTGGACAATAGCTTCCAGATTGGTCTCTTCTCATTTCCCAGAAAATACCACTACTACACTTTTTAAAGTTACTGGAGACCTGTCAAATTCTTTATCACTCTTTACAACAATTTGTTGATTCAGTAAATGCACCACATAACTGTCTTCTTGCCATGGCATTTACACCCACACTTCTAAAAAGGATATATCAATTTTTCAAATACTCTGTGTTTTCCCTAAATAACTATAGCAGTCTGACAAAGTTTTAGACATTTTCTAGTTGCTCATAACACTTATTAAAATTGGCTTTAAAACCAGTTTAGGAACTAAGTTATAGAATTACCATTAATTTTATCTGCCTCTTATTTAGGTACACATCCTCTGTGGAAAACATTACAGAGTTTTCCACTATAAAAGAAAGGTAATGATGTGAATAATGGTATTCAAGTCACATCATCTCCAGTTTTTATATCATGATGCAAACTGACCTCATAATTTTGTCATCTTCCGTATTTACAGCCCAATAATGCTTTTCTGGCAGTTCACAAGGGTTACTGAATTTATGAGGCACTTGCAAGTCAGGTATTTTATGAATACCTCACCTGCATTTCTTGAAAATGATTTCTAGAGAAATTTAAATCTACTGTGTGTACTGGATTAAAACAGCATATGAACTAAGTCGTAATTTATACTATTTTGTTTTAAATTTTACTATATGGAAATACAAGTTTTCATTGTTGATCATATTAACTTAATATGATGAAACACTTTATTTGTACAGATAATGGTGTTTATTCTGTTTTTCAGTATATAAAATGTATCGAGTACCAAATTGCTTAGCACATGCATAAAAATAACTTAATGAAACCTGACTCAACCAATGTATGGGCAAAAAGAAGACTAACAATATAGCCTGCACTAAGATACAGGCAATTCTAATGTAACCAGAACTGTGAAATTGATTTTGGAATAAAGAGACCAAGGTGCAGTCTCAAGGTACCTGCTATTGTACTCTGCGAACTACAATCAAGTGTCTCTGTCCACTTCATCCATTCAACAATTCATAAGGTTCCTTTGATAGCCATCACCCAAGGCAGAGGGGTTCCTAGACCAACATAAGCACTTTCACTTACATGTGAAAGGGAACAGGAATCCAGGATTATACTTTAACTCCAGTAATACATTTTGTGCAATAGGACATATTTGGCTGCGTATTGCAATAACTGATGCATCTGGGTGAACTTGCACAGAAAGTTTCATAGTGTTCACGTCATAAAATCTAACCAGAAGATTTTGAATCCATAAAAATATGGATGGCAAGTGAGACAAGTGGCTGAAAACATCTGTTTGGGGAGAAACACATAATATCTTGCACAACTGCCTGGCAGTGTTCTATCATTAAACATCTCAGACTGCTGATAAAACATAAAGAAGTTGGATCTGAAATGTCCTCTCCTCCTACCCCTCCAAAAACACATACATTGCCAAGTTAAAACTTGGACAAACAAAATCCACATTAATGAAACCAAGTGAAAGTAATATAGGACTACTATTTAAAATAAGTACACCTCTTGCTCAGGCAGTTAAAAAATTGACAAAGTGATGTTAGGGGTTTCACAGGTACACGGCAGTTCTGAAAGTGGTCAATTAATCTTGATTGTCTCAATACTCTCAATTTGATTAATTCTCCCTAGACATCTTCTTCCCTTGTCTTCATCTCACCTTACATTAAAGTCACAGGGATTTTGTTGCTGATTCCAAACAAAACAGATCAATCTAAAAACCTGACAGACAAAATACACTGTAGACAGGATCCCTTTGAACTATCCCTCAGTGTTGTAACACCCTCTCCTCAGTAGGCTATTTACTGAAAAAAACCCTTTCTCAATAAATAACATTAAAATCTTTTGGAACAAATGGATTCCCTGACACCTACAGTCACATACAGAACTCTAGTTCTAAACCTTCAAAGGAGACAGGGAGAGAGAGAGAGAAAGCAATGGATGAGAGTGTATGTACGTCAGATGAGGACGATTTGCTGAATCACGCATCAAAGCAGATGTAGGAGCAAGGCCTGTGTCAGACACTTTAAATACACAGTGGTACATCCAAAACATGCAGAATTCAGTTCTGTACTCCCGGACAGCGCAGGCATCCTGCAGACAATGACTAAAATGAGCAATAAAGCCCTCTGAGAGGAGGTTGCAATTGAAAAGAGATTGAAGATTAAATCAAAGAATGTCACATTTAATATTCAGAACACTCTAACTGAATCCTTACTGCCAGGGCTATAAATGGAATCTTACCTTGGGTTGGAATGAGAAAGTGGGCTCATTTCTCTCTGATAGTGATGCTCCTGACTGACAAGCTATGGAAAACAAAAAGTAATAGAATGTTTAGGGGTATGTAAGAGAGCTTGTATGAGTATACACATTTACAGCTTTTGATACTAGAATTTTACAGTCACTTTTCTTATCTGTGAAATTAAAAACTGATATTCAGATTCTGTGGGACCCCTGGTGGTCTAGCGGTTAAGACGCTGCGCTCTCAGCGCCAAGGTTGCAGGTTCGATTCTCGGTCCTGCTTCAGGGTCCCCCGGGTAGATGGAGCTCGTCAGCCCC
>JAWWLV010000024.1:8783195-8839507 GCA_035041135.1 Platyrinchus mystaceus | reverse complement strand
CTAAAAAATCCATTGCGCAGGCTTGAAAGGTAAAAACACCTTTCCCAGATCTTCGTTCGCGAAGACTGGCCACATTAAAATTATTCAGATTCTAACTGTGCAAAAGTATAATTGAATAAATCATTCTTGTTTGGGTGGAAATACACATGAATTAAAGAGTCAACCACACAGTCATTTCTCTACTGCCTGTGAGAGTGTTGGGACAGAGTCAGGAAACTTCAGAGATGGAGGGTGGCAAATGAGTGAAAATGTAAGCAAGGCTTGTACTATTTAGTACGTGAAATGCTAAAATAATAATAATCAGCAATTTTTTAAAAACAGAAATCACTATAAAAATGAGTATGTTCTCATGATTTCAGAAAATGGAAGGGATGTTGTAAAACATATGTTTGGGATGAATGACATCTTAATTACTGCCCAATATGACTCACTGCCTGGTGGTGGATAGTGCAATTCCCAGATGATGGCTAGTGGAAGATTGAGGATGAGACAGAAAGTGAATTAGTCAGTCTATGAACCAGAATATCTGTCTAAATAATTTTTAGCCTCATTTCATAGTAAAGAATACTCTGCTTTAGTTTTGCAATTTGACTTGATGTGAACAGATCCCTCCAGGGGTTGTCAAACTGAGCTCTCAGTTGGAATAATACTGGGTTTAAATATCACTCCTCTTGTTTGTCAGACTTCAGTTCTGCCAGACCATTTCTGTGGTAAGTGGCTTTCTTTTCTGAAAACTTACAAAGGAGGCCAAAAGAGCTTCCACAAATTAGGTATGAACCTGGAAGTACTCTTTCAAATATCTTGGAGATCAAGACTTATGTGACTGAATTTATATTTAGCAAGTTGCCTGGGGAACAAGTAATCTGTCTTCTCTATGAATACTCCTTACTTGAAAGATGGGTCTTAGTGGTGAGCGTAGTATGGAGTCTGTTAATGCAGCATTATAACACTACAAGTTTCCAGGATATATCAATGAGCAATCCAGGAGAATCTTTCCTCTCCTTTGCATTTCTGACTCAAAAGCAGGGAATTCCCTTAGAGATGATCTTTCTCCAGAATGTTTGTGTTCTATCTCAAGTGGTGCCTGAAGTGTGGAAACAACTATCCAAGAAGCTGAATTCCCTGACAGGCAGGAAGGTCTTACTGGATCTCTATAATAAATCAAAGCATTTAAGTGGAAATGTTTGGTAAGCTTTGCAAATTTTCTTGGATAATGTGTAGATGTGTGGGTATAAACTTCACAATAAACTCTGCAATATACAGAACTGTGCCTTTCATAGTGTTGCAAAACTAATGTGGATCTTCATAGATCTTAAGATTTAAGGAAACATTCAGGTAAGACATGGTTCAAGTAAAATCTTTTAAAATATTTAGTTCTACATACACATATTATTGATTTGAAACTGTACCCCACACACATTTTGCAAGGGTTTATGATTCCCCTTCAAAGTAAATCCATTTAAAAATAGAAGTTTTTCATATTTATAACTGATGGATATGCTGGGTAATGTATAAGATTCAAAGAGATTTTATTCCTTTTTGGCTGTCATAGTTTACAGCAGCTGCTAAATAACTTACATTTCAATGTTTTCTCCTGACAGCATATATTCAGTTTGTGGTAAACTACCATAGAATATAAAAATACAGTTTTAGTATATCCATTTTATAGTTGTGTAATGACATCTGCTCCAACTGCAACTTAGCAATAGGATTGATCTACATGCCTTTACATTCACGATGGTTTCTCAGATTCATTAGTCAGTAACATGACTCTAATGAATCTGGAAATCAGACTAACAATGCTAAGTGATGAAGAAAAAACCCAGCTAAAAATGTGTTTTATATATAAAATATTACTTTGATACATAAATTCACTATTTAACATGATTATACCCTACCCTGCCTTGCAAAAACATCACAGGTATTTCAAAATGAAAGATACACAGAAAGCTGCCTTCTGGTGGTGCTGTTGCCATAGATTCCACTTAAGGACAAAAATGTTTAAAATGAATGAAAATTTGGAACAAAAATACTCCTTATTTATCTTTGAAAAACATAAGAGAAAGCAATAGATACTACTGACTTAAAGAATCAGAAAGATATAACCTGAAAACACATGTAAGCATGAAACTTTAATTATTACAAGAATTTCAATCTGTCCTTAATTTCTCAAACTACAAGAAGAGGATTATTTCCATTTCTTTTCTATATACTGCACTGCTAAAATTATTTGCCTACATACTGGAAGATGGCTACAGAGATATATATATATCTTTATATCTATATATCTTTAGATTTATCATTTATATATATACACTTTTCTGCAGTTTGTACATCTGATTTTTGATGGATTGCGATTTGCAAATTCACTTAAATGATGGTGATACTAAAGATCAGTGACATAAAAACAAATTTGCTTTTATTCTACAAATCTCTATTTTACATGAGATATATAAGGAAGAAATATACATATAAGGAACGCTTCTGTAAAAACTGGAAGCTGAAGAAATGATGAGATTACTAGGATTGGGAGATGAAGGGATTGAGAGCAGGCCTGTGGAGAAGGACATGGGAGGGGTTTCGGTCCCGCTATGCTGCCCTCATGAGAACTAACTTGGACTCCTGTGTCCACCTCTGAAATCCTCAGCACAGGAAACACATGGACCTGTAGGAGTGGGTCCAGAGAAGGGCTGCAAAAATTATCAGAGGGATGGAAGATCTCTCCTGAGGAGACATGATGAGACAGTTGGGGTTTTCAGTCTGGAAAGGAGAAGACTCTGGGAAGATCTTATTGCAGCTATACAGTACCTGAAGGGGGCTTACAAGAAAGATGGGATCAGGTTTTTCAGCAGGGCCTGTTGCAATAGGACAAAGGGCAATGGTTTGAAATTAAAAGATGGTGGACTTAGACAAGATATAAGGAAGAATTTTTTTACAGTGAAGGTGATGAGACATTGGAATAGGTTGCCCAGAGAAGCTGTGGATGCCCCATCCCTGCAAGTGTTCAAGGCCAGGTTGGAAGGGGCCCTAAGCAACCTGGTCTAGTGGACGGTGCCCTTGGCCATGGCAGGAGGGTTGGATTAGATGACCTTTGAAGGGTCCCATCAAACCCAAAGTATTCTATAATTCTATGATTCTAGGTCTTAGATCAAGAGCATGTATGGCAAAAGACCTTTTCATTTCAGCCAACCATTTGAACACTGGCACAGCATTGCTACATTCAGAGCCTTCTAAAATGTTTTAAGCACATCAAAACATACTAAAATTTAACAACAGCATACCAAAAATTCTTCCAACTTTTCTTTTAAAAGCTTCTGTGCAAATACCGCTTGGGGTGACAAATAATCACCTTCCTTAACAAATGTTGTTAATAATCTTACATACTAAAGGTCTATCACCCTCACATAGATACTATGCATTTTTCTAAATATTGGAACAGAATTACATCAAGCTGTGTTAAAACAAGTCCATACTCAGAAAACTTGCATCACATCTATGAAGATCTGGTGCTCTGGCAGATATCTCAGAAAGGAAATATGAAGTGAAATAACAGATTCTGTGGACTATCTGACATAGAACTGGTACAGAGTTCCTCTTTGTAAAGGAAGAGGTAAATGGGTAGGGAAAAGCTGGAAAGCTGAATTCCTTCGTTGTTGTGAGGGACTAAGTGGTTAGTGCTTATCTGAGAAAGATCAAGTTTGTTTTCTAAGTTCTCTCTTCTTGATTCTTACCATTTAATCATAAAATCTCAACGTCTACCTTGCAAAATGCAGAGGAGAAACCTGACAAGGCTGTATGTGTAAGGCACACCAACATTTCACCCCAGCCAGATGAATGAAATATGAAAAACTTCTCTCTCAAAGAAAAATATTTTTCCTTTTACACTTGAATTATGTAGACAAAGATGAAGGACTGTTATGAAAAACTACAACTGTATAAATTGCAATTTAAATTACTAACCTATTATACCTAAACACGTTTTTTAGACTGATGCTATTAGTCTAAAGCTACAGAAGCTGATCAAGGCAGTAAGATCAAAGAATTGTCTTTGCAGTCACATTGTGCTTCTCCGAATACTGGAGCAGTACATTTTACTTTAAAAGTTCATTTTGTTTTAGTCATGTAATTTGTATTAACCAAACCTGACATGTCTAAATATTCTTATCAATTTCTTTATAATTAAACTACTCAAAAATGAATAAGACTGCTATTCTCTATGTTTAATTGAGTTCCATTTGTCCGGTCTTGAAGATTTACACCATGTGTGAGTATATTTAGTGAATACTAAGAAAGCGCATTGGAAATATAATTAAATCAAGAAAATGTGCAATGTTGATCATTCACTATGGAAGACTATTGCCATAGGCCTCTATCTGGGCCTTGTAGAACCTTGGAGTTAATTTGCACCTAACATTTTAGAGCATTTACCCTCCAGTAGTTTATACTGGGGCAACACAGATGTGTTTACTTTTCTAACATTGGATCTGCCTCTGAGAGTCTTGTTGTGTGCTTAAGCCACATTCACTGTTTATTATGGCTTCAACTATAATAAAATAACAGCTATATTGCTGATATATAAATGGACTATGAGGTTATCTAGTTTTACAGCAGCTCCTGCAAGTACCTTTATATAGTTCCTGAAGTTATTCTGTGATTTCATACATTCAGAACTTATTGGTGGACTGTAACAAATACTCTTCTTCTGATATCAGTACTCTGTCATATACTGCAGCTGTGTGTGATTTTGTGCCACTTTGTACCAGGACAAATAATGATACAAGGTGTAAAATACATAATGATCACATACTAAGTGCTCAGAACTACTGCAGCTTTTTACTGCTGTTCTCCTACTTCAGTCCTTTAAACATTTAGCTTTTCAGTAATGAGACTTCATGATTGTATGAAGCAATTATTTTCCATTACTCACACTGTAATGCAGCTGCTGACTGGTATATCTGGGTTTCATTCATTTTGGAACTATTTTTAAGTACTATATCACACACCTGCAGCTTGTCAGCCACTATTGTGACAAGTTGTACAGCCTACACAATTATTCAGGATTCTAGGAAGGAATATATATAAGATTTGCACTTTATCCCTGATGGTACTACAGAAGGGGCTGGAAGTGCATGTGTCTTGGTAGCATGCTTTACTTGAAAAGTTCTAGAAGCCTTTGGTTATGATACCTTAAATTCCAATGCTACTCAAAGAAATTTTAATATTCAAGATCCCTGAGTCTCAGAATTGACAGAAGCTATACAGAGAACATACTGTGGGTTTAGACTTACTGGTGGGAAACAGGAGTTCCAGGTTTCTGTATTATCATCACTGCTTGTGCTTATGTTAACATTGCAGGTATCAATCTGTGACAGGCTCAGCCCATGTGAGATCCCAGTATCTCGTAATTCTTCATTTTGTTGTCTCTTCATGCTGGCCAGCATCTGTAGTTCAGATGAACACAATGTATTTGAGCTGTAGTTTCTCCAGTCATATTCCTGTGAAATAAAATGGAAAAGTCAACAATATAAACAGGATCATGGAACAGAATAGATGAATGAAACAGAGACCCTTGCAGAATCTCTTGGAGAATCTTCAAGAAGCTCCAATACTAAAAGAGAAACAAAATGTTTACTAGAAAAGATCGGTTAACAGATTTCTGTTCAACTATGAAGATCAAGCATATTTATACGTAATTACAGGAAGGAAGAACACCACAAACACTGCAGTTTGTCTCCTGTTTGTACTGCAGTTTGAATCCAGGGTGTTTGGTGAAGTTGCTGTTCCACTGCAGTAAAAACAGGAGACAAAAGCAGGCTTTAAAAAGTTCAAAAATCCAGCAGCAACAATTGTTCAAGCATTAAAGGCAAATCCTGAAATAAACAAAATCACACAGTTATCAGAGTATCATCAACACCATCAACATAACATTCATTGGTCATTCATTACTGGTCAAGTGCAGCATAAAATTTCTCTGGAAAGTTACACGTTAGCACTAAATTTCAAAAGTTATTTTGGCAATTTGCCACTGTATAAATTTTCAAATAAACTTCACTGTCTTTTTGTTTTTCTTTATATCCATTGGTTGAATTGTTAATATAACTCTAATTGTCATAGCAAACTTGATCTGCAGGCCAAAAGCTAAAAACACACACTATCCATTTTTCAGTTTGTACTTAAGCCTCAAGTAAAACCTTATGATAAGATAGTTTAAGGTCACCCAACTTGCTGTGGCATCAACTCTGTTTAAAGAACTTCTTTTTTAAGAAAAAATTCCCCTTTTTTAAAGGGTCCACATAGATTGCTGTTTCACAAAGGAATAGGTCTGATACTTGAGGTATCTACTTTTGGTTCTGAATGAAACCACAAAGCATTTCTGCTTGAAAAGTGAATCCAAGCAGTGACCAGGACTTCAGGTCAGTGGAATATTGGCCAGTGGGCTGCGAGACACTACAACAGGACCCCAAAGAGGGATAGTGCTTTGATTCTAATGAAGAGAACAGAGCTTTTAGACCAGGAGTGTATGTGTTCCTGGCATAAGGGCTGATCTCACAGTCTGTTTTGCTGTGAGAAGGCACCAGGTAACTTGAAGGCCTCATGAACACATGCAGGTCAGCAGTACCAGTGACACGAACACTGCTGGCTTTTCCTGCTATTAAATGCAGTGTGTATGTGTTTTAGTGTGTCCTCTAGGGGTACAAAAGTCACCTTAGCACCAGAAGACATACTGAAGTATTACACACTGGAATTAGGATTACAGCCTTCTTTGCTTTCTTCCTATGTGTATAAAATAAAAGGTAGAAGACGACAGAAGATACAAGGTATAAGAAGATGGCAGAAGCAGTTTGCACAACTGCCACCCCTTTTTTACCTCTGGCTTTTGAGGTCCAAGCTTCATTCCTTATTAGTGTCATTAGTTCTACCATTTTCAATCCTAAAATAATACAGGATGTTTACTCTAGACCCTTTCTGAATGCCTGTGACTAGCTCAGTTACTATCAGTCATTTGTTCACTTTGTTACCCTTGGGAGTCTGCTTTGCTCTGATGTATCAGTATTCTACCAGATCTACAGCTGCTTTTTTATTGATTTTACTGAAGATGCTGATTTCCTGTTAATTTTTCTATATATAGACCTTCTGCAGTTATTTGATTATTATAAGAGAAGCTTTGGCTTACCTTTCTTATCTCATATAAGCAGCAATTGGTATGTAGGCATTAAACTGACAGCACGAACTGGTTCTCTGCAGCATAAAAGCCCTAACAATTGAAAGAACTTTATTCTCATTCTCTTTTTAATAAAAGCAGAACATTGTCCAAACCTGCTTGTCCTTTGCTTTACATCCATGAAGAAAGGTGCATAGATTTTTGGAACTTTTACAGCATAATTCTAAACATGCTGCTGTTTTTACCCTGCAGCTTATTTCAAATTGTCATTCTGTTTTCTTTCCTTGTAATGGTCTTACTCTGGAAATACCACACTCAGGAAGGAGAAGAGATGTCATGACAATTTGCTGTGTTAAACATGCCATTCAATAAACTCCTAATAAAGGAGAAAGAGTTTGGACTACTTATTCTTCATATTCAGATTACTACTACCAAAAAGCCTCTTTACAAATTTTACTTTGTCTTAGTTGATTTTCAAAGAGAGAATTTGAAAACTGAATTTGAAATTAAGTTCACTTTGTAATTTAGAAGAAACTTTTGATGTAAGAAGTAATTTTGCAATACTCATAAATTTGTCTAAAATTAATATTTCATTTAGTAATTAAAAGCTTATCTCGTCTATTTGCATATCCTTCCCTTACAATAAAGTATTTTTATTAAGCACTTAAAACTTTTCCTAGATTGACAAAACCAGTTGTTTAAAGGATTTTTTTCATATATAATGACATTTGCATTCTTCTAGGTTCAAATGATTTGTTCAGAATTGTCTGAATGTACTTATACGTGTGGAAAACTTTAATTACCAGCTATCTACATGCCCACAATATTACCCAGAGGGCTATACTTCTTTCTTAATTAAAAATATTTGAACTTAATAATAGAGAACTCTATTAAAACATGAATAAAACATTGCAAGCAACCAGGTCCTTAAAGCGTATTAAGCAGTTGGCAAACCGATTGCAGGAAGAGTTGGTTAAGCATTTTTTTTTCTTTACTAGTCCTCTGTAGGAGCACAAAAAGGAGTGTCAAAGAACTCCAAGGAAGGGCTTCTGGATGGGAAAATTTTAATACTTGACCAATTCAAGTATGAGGACTAAATCTGCCAGATACTTTAATCTTGTATTTTGTAGCAATAAAATGAGGTCTGTAGCTTTTGAGTTTCTATACATTGATAATAGGATTTGTTCTTGAAAAAAAATACAAGCAACATATATTTTGCACTTATAAGTGCAAAAGCTATAAGTGTAGTATGTTAATAACCCCACAGTCTAAATTAGCAATCAACTATTGCAATATCACCTAGATAGTCTATATTTAGCTAAATTCAACAGGACAAAATTGATGATTCCATTAACTTTTAGAAAAGTAATCAATGTATATTATTTCATTTGTTATGGACAAATAGATTTCAGTTATTATTAGTAACAAACATACTTGAATTTTAAGTGGAACAATTTTCCAAAACTGGAAAAAAATCAGGAAACAAGCAAGGAATAGATTTAATCATGAAACCATAAATAGTTACTGGAAAACAGAAAAATTAAATTCCTATAAATTACACTAGGAGGGAAAGGGAATGCAAAATACAAACAAATTTTGTTATACACTTACAGACAGATATGAACCTATCTAAGAAACAGAGAATCAGATTATCAGTATCAACGGAGGGTTTCCTATCACTAAAAATTACCAAAACATTATCTTCTTTCCAAATACAAAAGAAACCATGCACTGCATTCTTCCGTATTTTCTACACCACTAGTGGCAATTCTAATGTCTTTTCCAGATCATAAATACACAGAACATAATGCTGCTATTCATAGGAATTTCTCTGCTTTTTAATTTTTTTTCCATTTTATAGTCTTTAAAATCACCAGCCACTGATATTTTTCATTACCATAAATTCTCAGCACTGTTTCTGACTTTCACTTGCACTATTGTATTTCATTCCCCTTGCTTTCCCGTAATCCACTTCCTTCCCAAAGGAAACCAGTCTCCACAACTTTCATGGAAAAGCATGTTCTCTTTTTATCAGGAAAAGCCCAAGGCCTTTACCAATCTGATAAGCTTCTTGCAGAATACAGGAAGAGATTTCCAGAATCCCCAGTCTGAGAGACACCTCACAGGACTGTGAGACACATAAACCCCAGTCCCTGCACCAGGACTAAAATAGATTCATTTCACAAAAAGCACTGAAGTATCAGTGGCATGTTGTGCATTTCCCCATAACACAGAAAATACAAAGAAAAGCTGAACATGTGCTTTTCTAGACCCTATTCCTTAATCTGATGCCCAATTTGGATTGCTCCTCCTAGTCCAATGCCCCGATTTCCATACCCACTGCAGGGCTGTCCATTGTCAGCAGCCAGAGCAGCCCAAAGTAGGCAAGGTAGAACCATTCAGCATGATGACCCTGCCCCAGCAGCCCCATCCTTGTCCCATGGAAGTCGTCACTCCTGCTTCCCCCTTCACAGAGGCTTTCAAATCAGGTAACTAAAATTAACTGTATCAACAGGTCACAGAATTGCTACAGACTAAAATTCCCAGAGCAGAATGACAGCACCCTCCCCTGCTGGGAATAGTGATTGCAGTATCCTACAGCAGATGAGACAAGCTACAAGGACAGAAAACACAATAATGATGGAAGATATCCATGCCCTTCATGTAAACAAGGCATATGTCATGTTCCAAGACATTACTGTTATTTTTTCCAAAGAATGCATAACTGCTTCATAGAGCCCCCAAAATAAGAGAAGCATCTATTCTCTTGATTCCAAGAGGTGTGCAATACCTGGTTCAAGATATTACAATGCAAACCCCGCTCTTACAATAATGATCATGCAGTAGTTTGATTCAACATCCCTGCGTAAAAATGTCAAAAAAAGTCATAGAACAGTAATCCTGGGAATAAAGACCATAAAACTTCTTGACCCGTAGAAGAGACAGCTGCAAGGGAATATGATATAAAGCCATCAAGTAGGAAGTGGCATAGGCAAGAATATTAATTAAAAAAAATTATTCATTTTTTCTTACAACAAACAGAAGAATAAGAAAGCAGCAGGAAGGAGACAATGCATTCAAATAAATAAATGAAGATATGTATTTTTTCCCCTGAATAGCAGTTACACTCTGAAATTCACTGTCACAAGGCAAAGGCCATACAGGTACAAAAAAGCAACTACACAAATCTGTGGAAAAAAACTCCACCACCAGTTATTCATCTCAAAGACAACACCTTTCACTGAAGAAATTGCTAAGCTAAGGACTGCTGGCAGGAAGCCTGCGGTACGTGCTGGTGAGATACCGCTGGATATTCTCTGTCCTTGCACTGTTACTCTCCCCAGCCATTACAACTGACTGCTGGACAGAAGATGTTGGCTATGAGAGTCTTTGGTCTCTTATCAGCTGACTTGAGAAAAAAAAAGCCTGTGGAAGAAGCTTGGCATGTCAGATACTCAAGAACAAATCTAATCCACTCGTAACATATTTAGAGAAGATATGGATCTGCAGTGATTCTAAGCCCAAATGAATTCTATCAAAACCAAGGAACAGACTGGCTCATTTGTGTTTTACAGAATACACTTCATTCTTGCACTCCAGTTCCCAATTCAAAGCACAGTATTATAAGCTGAAGAGACAGGAATTAGCTATTAGAAAATATTTAAGAACATAACTGCCTTCAGAAAAACTTATTCTTCAAATTACTGCATGTTTACATGAGGACAATTTTTTTCTTCCACCAAGAAAAAACTAGAAATAAACAACACCTTGGTGAATGTAGCAATTCCTTTAGTAGCTTGGTAATTCAGCTTGTGGCAGAGCTTTGCTGCTGGCTCTCAATCACATAATTTAGTATTGCTCAGGGCTGTCACAGAGAGACCATGAAGTGCCCAGATTAACGCTCTTTCTATGGTCACTCATTAATATATCAATTCAAAATCTGTCAATTTTCCTTAGCAATTGTTCAGCTCCAAACTACTTTCTAACTCCTGTATTTCTAAAATGTGAGTTGCTTAATGACAACTCTTTTTATCTATAAACCACTGTGATTTGTTTTATTTGTAGTATTATTTTGTGTGCTACAAAAACCTACAAAATCAACTTTCAACAGAATGAGCTCAGTAAATGCTGTTATGATGAAACCAGAATATATCTGTGTGAAAGATGTACTATTAATCACTTAATGCAAATGAGTATATCTAATATAGCTTCTCTATACAATCTA
Source organism: Platyrinchus mystaceus (assembly GCA_035041135.1). Taxonomy (NCBI): domain Eukaryota; kingdom Metazoa; phylum Chordata; class Aves; order Passeriformes; family Tyrannidae; genus Platyrinchus; species Platyrinchus mystaceus. Next base: position 8,828,120 of record JAWWLV010000024.1, on the reverse strand, counting down.
GTAATTTAATTTCAAAGTAAAAATCACTTACAAAAGTCTGTGCTGTCAGACATGAATTTTCTTTTGAGATTTTCTTGAGAGACGTTTTACTGACGGATCTTTCTAATTGATCAGAAACTCCTTTATATCTTTCACTTTTTTCAGATCCATTTCTAATTGCTTTAAAGATTTTAGATTTTCTTTGAGTTGGAGAAAGAGAAAGGAGAGGCTTTAAGCTTCTCTGAGAGCTAATAGAATCTGTTTTTCTCACAGTGGAACTCTGTGGTTTTGGTAAGATGGTCTCATCGAGGTTATGTTTGCTGTGTTCCTTATTCTTCCAGTATTCAGTTTTCCATGACATCTTTTTTAATGGGATCTCTTTAAAAACTGCTGAATCAGATGTTCCTTGTGTACAGCAGCTGATCTCAAGGCTCTCAGTACCCTGGATGAGTCCATTGTTGTCATCCTAAATTTAGGAAACAAAGCAAGGGCAGTTGGTTCCCTCTCATCATCACACAATTCAGTTTTACATAACATTAAAACATTTCAAAAATCTCTCTTTAATCTCTGCTTTCTAATTCTAATTTTGCAAGGATGCTTTTCCTGGCAACTACACTGACTACACTATAAACATATTCTTACATTTCAAATAGATTACTCTTTTCAAAATGTTGTCCCAAATTTAGACTGCTGGTAATCTCCCAAACCTGTGTCTTACCTGATAATCACAATTTCAATAAAATTTATTACAACTGTAAAACAAAACTAAGCAAAGAGTCCTCAACAATTATGTCCTTCCATTGAATTATTAATATTCCGTATTTTCACACTGCATCTTCAACTTAAATGTAGAAGGAATAACTCCTGCTGAGATCACTTTGCTCACCTCTGGTAATCATATAGTACAGAATACCATATTCATTACCATTTGAATACCGTTTAAGAATTTTAGAGGTTAGTCTGTTAACCTTACATTTGTGCTCCTAACAACGACTCTGCAAAATATCTCATGAATCAAGTGCACGATGTTCACTCATACCCCCTCTCAACAACAAACAGCAGGACTGAACAGATGGGAAGAAAAATAATGGGGAAGCACATCTAGAGTTTGCCTCAATGTTCTTACTCTCAAGGAAGAAAGGATGAGAGAGGCCTCATCTTCATCTCACGATGCTGCTCCTCTGCCATATGCCACCACACAGGATGTAAGGCAGTACATATTACAGCATTCACCAGGACACTGAAATATCATCTGCTGTGTTGCCTCTCACAGCCATGTGCAGTCTACTGCACAGGAAAGTGATGCAAGTTTGTTACTGACTTCAGTGAGTCCAGGACTGCACAGAATGAAAAGTACATTCAAGAAGATAATAACTCAATTTTATTAATATAGACATATCGGAAGTTTATATTTAATTCCCTCAGTTATTTCCTTGAATTAGAAATCTGCTCTTTCCTCTTTTTCATGGATTTTTATTTTCCATGTTATCTTAAAGTCTGTACTGTAAAACCCACATAAAGTTAGGTTAACTTAGGATGGAAGATTAGTAAAGCAAACACTGTATTTCCCCCCTCATATTAGAGAAATGAGTAACTGATTTATCTGAAGCTTAAAACCCTCACACCTCTCCGTGTCTCTTCAGGCATAGCTATTTAGGTTCTAGCATAATTTGTTAAAAACTAAATCATGAAATGGTGCCAGAAACATATCTAAAGTTTGCTTGATTAACTACAGTGTAGCATAAGGAAACTGAAGATGAGAATGATTTTCCTGAGGAATGAGCATTTCCACTGATGTATCCCTTTTAAGGACATGCAGGTGGGCGGTTCTGGATACATAAAACTGGTTTCTCTTGCTGAGTTGTAATTTTAAGATGATAATTTTAATGACTCCGAAGGGCCCCCTACTAGGAGCAGATGGGATACAGGTTCTTGATACACTCAATAGTGAGGTATCAGTGAAATTATCTTTGCCTTTGTAATGGTACATTATCATATTTCATCTTATTTCTTTATTCTTTGAAATATTTTGTTTGTTCATTGAAGGCTTCACTGAAGCACTGGCCTGTTACACTTAAAACAGCATTTTTGACAGCACTGTGTGCTATGTGGTCACACCTTCCACAGCTGCATAACTCTTGCAATCAGTAAGAGTTCTTGGTTTTGCTCTGAGTTTGGCACAATCCATAAATGCTGCCATGACAAGCTTAATCATACAAAGTCTCTGAGAGAAATCTGAGCTGAAAGCATGGACATTCACGTAATTACAAAATAAGTCACTTGATGGTGAATGGTTTCAACAGAAGAAGCAATTTTTATCCTTTACTGATTATTTGACTCTGATAATTGAAAACCAGCATTGAACTATTTCAGTGACTAATTAGTAACACTAAAGGGAATTTATACAGACTTGTTGTTTTCAGTTTGCAAAAATTTATTCCCCAAAAGCCAGAAGTTACATAAACTGTCTAATTCTAGCACAGTTATTGTGCACATCCTACAGATCTCAGTACATGCAACACAGAGAGAGTCAGCGTCCACTTAACTGAAGGAAATGGTAACAAACTGAAGGGAAACTTGTGGCCTTTTAATCAGTCTGACATATTTAAAGTAAAAAGGTACGCAAAATATTCCTACTTGTTTTAATTTAAAAAAAAAGAAAAGTTTTACTTATATTTTTCCAGGAGAAAGGCAATTTACGCTCAGATCCAATTATTTAAATTGTAGGTTGATATACCTATTTTATTTGTTGTAACTCAAGAGCATGTACATATCCATGTGCGTTATACACAAACACAGTTTATCTGAATTTCAGAGGAAGTTCTAATCATTATTAATATTAGAAACAATAATAGTGTAAGTTTAACATATATTTAAAAAAACCCCAACACTGTAGGATTCAGCATAATTTGGTCAAATAAATATTTTGTCATATAAGTGAAGTAAATTGAGAAACATGTCATGGTTGGGCTAAGAATTCTGGCAATTTTGCAAAGATACTTTAAACTGTGCTAAAACAGATAGAATTAAGTTAGCTATCACAGCTTTTCCAAGATCCTTTTTCCTATATTTTCCAGGCTCAAAACAAAACTGTTTTCCAGTTTACCTCAGTAATGCAAACTAGAGCACTCTGAATATGAAATGTATCCAAACTATCAATATAAAGCTGACTTCAAGAAGCAACACAAAATGTGTCTGTACAAGGAAGAGGATGAATATGGGCAAACTATGACTGCTAAGTAATTTGTTGGTTCAGTGGTTTCTTTCACGTGGAAGAAAGGCTTAAGTATGAATTACTAATGCAGTAGACTGAGAAAAACAAACTCTTAGTAATTTGTTAGCAGGCCTAGATTTGTTTAATGTAATTCTAGCTCTGTAAGCCTAATGCATCTTCAGCTGCAGTGCTGATATTATCTAATGCAGTTTGCATCCAAAGATAATTACTGAAACAAGAGCTGTTCCCTACCACACCTCTGGCACACAATCGAAGAAAAACTTTTAGTTTATGTAATACTAAATTTTTTAAGGGAAGATAGGGGTCCTCTATCACTCTCTTGCATCAACCCTCTAGAATGGCCACTAATGTCCCCAGTGTGCTTCTTTTGCTGTAAAAGCAGGAGTACTTTGCTATTGCTTTCTCTTTGTGTGCTTTGCACTGGATCTGTACAGATTTATATAATTATATAAAAAAATGTTTCTTTTCTTTTTATTAATTTTATTGCTGAAAGATTTCCACATTGCAAAAGAATTAAAGTTGGTGATGCTGACACAGCTCAGACAGGATATAAAGCAGAAATACCAATAATCAAGTGGCATTCAAAAGCTGAAATTTTTTAATTCACTTTCAACAATGTCAGTGAGCAAAAATAGTCTCCACTTACAGTTTTAAAATGCACAATTAAGTCTTATTTACTGCACTCATGAGCAACCATAATGGACTTGCATCTCACCCAAATCTAAGATGCAGGCTTTTTTTTTTTTTTGGAGTAATGATGCACAATTCTCACATCCCTCTGTTAGCACAGGGGCTGACAGAAAGTTGGGCTTCTTTTGTTCACTTTTTACGCATGGGACACCTGCAGTTTCACTCCTGTATCCAGTTAGACACAGCAACCTGACAAAGACAAATCTACCTGTAGGTATACAGGGAAAAGATGATTTATCCTCTGTCTAGCTTGAAGACAGAATCTCATCCTAGGAGTTTTAGGATGAAGACTGCTTTATCAAGAATTACAGGTACAAAGTGGCCTACCTCTTCACTGCTGTCAGTTCCTTGGAAGTTATCTTGTGTTTTCTCATGTACTCCGTTACTGTCTGGCTCCAAATCCAAAGGGAAAACATAACGTTCTGGTGACAAATTTGGAGACTTCCCGTGAGGAGCTGATCGAGGTCTTGATGAAAACGTGAAAACCTCTTTATTATTCACTTGCTGATCACCTGTTTCACTGCTGTGATGTTCAACAGAGGCGTTCTGGGGTGAGTTTAAATTATGGCAGGCTGAATCTTTAGCAGCTGTGAACTGCTCACTGCTATCCAACCGAATACTCTGAGTGAAGCTTCCTGGAAACTCCCATTCATCTGAAACACACAATGTTTATTTCAATGCCAAATATGTAAATTGTGTGATACCTTGATCGTGCTTATTTTCTCGAGAAGTTGTACAGCAAAGTAAGTTTTTCTAGTACAGAAACATTTTGCTTATCAGATTTATACAGTTGGAAGAGTGACGAGGATGCAATAAGAAAGACCAGGCTGTTTTCAAAGTGCAGCAAGGTTAATTAAAAATATTTCTAGATCACAGATCAAAAAGTACACAGGCTTTGGTACATGACATGTAGACCTGCAATTTTCAAACCTGCAACTATTTAGCTGTCAAGATTTGAGACCTGCAATTGAATTTTATTCTAGGAAAACATAATTGTATTAAATTTGGCCATTGATCTTTTTCAATAGGCATTTTTTTGTGGCTGACATTTGAAAAAATAAACACACATTGGTGAAAAGTTCATAATATTACAATCTGCTGCTTCTTTATGGCTGAAATTCTGCACTTTTACATCTAGAAATTACGGTTTAAATCTCAATTTCAAACTACCGCTCTGATGAAAAATAGTGTGACATAAAAAATGTATGAAGATATCTGTTTCACCAAGTTTCCCTGAATACAGTCACTACTAATCTGACAATTTTAAAACAAACAATAAACTCCAGAAATGGATTTAAAGATTGACTGCACCAGATACACATGAAAAGACCACTTTTAAATTCTTATTGTTAACTTATATTTTTCTGTTTGGAATTATAGTATAGAAAAAAATGTCAATTTGATTGATTAAAACCAATTTCAAATAGCATCTGAGAAAAGGAGAATTGCTCAAGTATCCAATACTCCCTTATCTTCATTAAAGGTAGTGTGGTGTGGATTATTCACTAGATATTGAAACTTTCTGGCTCCATAAAACAAAGTTATCATCAACCATATTGAAAAAGCCTCAATAAAAAAAATACTAAAAATGTAATAATAAAGTAACTCTGCAATAATAAAATGCTTGCCGTCACAGAAGACAGTAGGTTTACCCTGGTATTTTAGTTTTAGCTTTGTTAAAGTTCCCACTTCAGGCAGATTCAGCAGCTTTGGGGTGGGGGTGAAGTCTGAACCACCATAAATGAAGGCAAGAGAAAGAAGAATGAGATGCCAGAAGAAACAACTGTCTTCTTACTGGGTGCTATGATTTGTCCAGTTTACTTAAGACAGCTAGTAAAGCTACCAAACTCCAGTTAATATCCAGGAACTAGTGAAAAGTACTTGCTACATTTTTCAAAACAACAAAAAAATCTTCAAAACTTACCTAGCTAAGAAAATGTTTGTATTTTTTCCTATCTCAGCACTCTGCAGTCTTCGGACCAGTCTGGCAGCCACCCTTTCACATTTTAGTCCAGATACGTTTTACTAGGTTTCAGTGGCAGCGGCTTGACTTAGACCAAGTGAATAATATACACTTCTTTAATATTCAGAAGGTCTTTTCCCCATCATGAAATTAGATTTGACAAGTGTCATGCTGCCTTTGCAGTTTTCTAATACCCACAGCTCAGACCACTGTAACAAGCCCTCTAAGGTGTGGTTACACGTTTAGTGTACAACCCACTTCATGAAAATTCACTAATTCTTATGCACAAAGGACTGTGAATGAGTAGAGGAGTGGCTTAATTTTTATTCTGGCCTACTGACTTAATAAGAATCAACTTCTCTAACTGCAGTCTCAACTATTCTGTTCTCATTCTAGAATAACTTCTAATGCTGTTTATTTCCAGACAGTGTTTCAGATAAAATTTTGTAATGAATTCTGAAGCAAAAAAAGGTGATAAATCACTTGCTCTTTGAGATTTTAAGTCAATTTTAAATGAAGTTTTAAAACATGGAAAAGAAATCTTAAGTAATAGTTTTTGTCAAGTGTTTAGAGAACAGGAGACAATTGGAACCTTACACTCCTGACTCTGACTCAGACATCCATAAACTCCTTACATATCACTTTACTCAACATAGTGAGTAATGTCTTGCCCAAATAAAAAGTATTCCAGAAATATAAAGAACTACTTTAAAAGACTTAGTATGTGGATAATATTTAGCCTGAATATTCTGCCTTTTTAGTCTAAGCCTCCCTGAAAAGAACAACATTCATTTCCAGAGATGTTAAAGAAATATACTTGAGTTAGGAATAAGTTAAATGTAAATATTACTTTGCATAGCCCAATACTTATTCTTAAAGAAATATGAGGGGGAAGACAGAAAAGTCTGTAAGGCTTTAAGATGACATTTTATGATGGTTACAGAGTTAAGCAACTTCTGTAACTTCTTGTATAGGCTACAGGGAGTTTTGGACCAAACAAAATCCCATTACCTCTCCAACAAAAACTCTACTACAATTTCTTTTTAACTCAGCATTTCCATGTCAATTGTAACAAATAATTTGTAGTACCTTCTTAGCAAAATATGCAAACTACTGTGTAATCACAACATTGCAGCAAACAACATAAATGCAAGAACGATCACCTTAACATCTAATTAGCTCTTCTACATAGTCAGACTTATGCTAAAGCTTCTAATTGCAGCCTAACATTTTAATGAAGGTTTCAGCATTGACTAAATAAGATTGGCATAAACAATGTTCACTCATTTTATTTTTTCCCCTCAGTTAAAAACAATTTACCTTGGTAAAGGTACACAACACACCTGCTACAGAAGACATGCTGATTTGAGGTTATAATAAATCTAACAGACATTATTATAAATAGCAATACCTAACCTCTAAGGTAATAAGAACAATCACTTACGAAAGCTCCCCTACCCTCAACAAATTTAAATTAATATTTACTCAAGCTAATGGCAGAACAAGTGCAGTGCTGCTCCAAGATCTCCACAGGCTATGGCTGCACAGGGCTCAAGAATATTAAATGCCTGGTGATAAGAGTAGTGTATGATGGATTCTTGTTGGTACAAATTGCTTTGACCACAGTGTAAAAGAGGAGCCAGAAACCATGGAAGCTTGTACTTGGCTTGGGGAATGTAGTTTTGATCCACGGACTTGTCATAGGTTTATGTACATTTACACTTTGCCAGAAGTGTCAGGACTGTGATTTTGGCTGAATCATCACCACTGAGCCAGACTTGCGGTTTGTTCACTTTGGGGCAAGATCAGTTGGGAGCTTCCTCACTAGATCTATCCCGAGGATTATGGCGTTACAACCTTGACAATGCATGAAATACAGCTACAGCTCAAGTTATCACAGAAATCATAATTTCTTTACTTTAATTAGAAGATATTTGTTTTTAAAATGTGAGTGCAAATAAATCCAGGATAAAGAAATCGTTATCGACAAACAATTAGATAACTTCACGTATTGAAGAGAAACTGAAATCTGCAAACTGAGCTACCAGTGACAGGCAATGAAAATACGGGGAAAGAAGTTCGTAGAATTGTACCTTACAAACTCACATAATGCATTTATCTGCCTGTACACACAATTAAGACTGTATAGAAACAGTTTTCATTCTTGCAAACAGAAACAGCAAAAGGGCAGAGCTTATACATAGCTTTCTTCCTCAGTTCTCTGCTTCTGAATTTATACAAGGGCATTTAGACATGCCAGTCTACTGCCCTAAGTCTGTCTTTTCATATCACTTATATTTACATAAAATAACAAGTGTTGATTCAATTTTCTGACATTCTAGCTCTAGATAGGGACCCTGGTGTTCTAGATGAAGAACAAGTTAAGATTTGTGACCCCTGACCCAGAGGCCTCAAAATTCACGTAAATTAAAAAATTCTCCAGAAGGTTCTACTTGCCTGAACATCTTGCATCTGTTTCAGTCAAATTATGACACCCAAAATAGCAATTACTGATACTGCCATAGTACATAATCGCTTCTAAACATCCTCAAAGAATAAACAAAATGGAAATCACTCACAATGTGAAGGAAAATCTCATTGGTCAATTTTGAGCACATTTGAGTAGTCTGACCACTTTTCAAATTGGTGGCTATGCCTTTTAATAGAAAGTAACACTACTTTTCCATAGACACAAGGGCTACTTTTGCCACAATAATGCACTTCCCAGACACAGGCAGGGAAAGTTGATTGACACTGTGTGAGAAAAACATATCCACACCTTTTGGCAGACAACCCAAAACATAAGCTGAGGTGTCTTTCTGTGAAGAAGAACAAAATATAATTCCCCACTGAACTTTATGAACAAACAAAACCCTCTGATATTACATTTATACCATAGTTAATATTCTAAACTCTGATTTGTGACAAAATTTCATGTTTGGAACCTTCAGTGTTAAATTTATTAGAGATTTAAAGAATAAAATATTTTTAGTTCTTTTCCTTTAATTATAAGAGCACAGAACTTTTTCTTTTTACATTCATTCACTGCACTGGTACTCTGCTTAATCCTGCAAATCTTTATCAATGCTCAAAAGCAATTCTGTTGCAGGGTGTTTGATTTCCATAATCCCCCACAACACAGACATTTATATTTTATGTGAACTGCTTCTGGGTCCTTTGAAATTAACAACAGATAGTCCCTCACACCACATAGAAATGAAATGTAAAATAACATAAGATGAGCATCATACCACTCGTTATCTCCCATGTGTTTCTGGCTGCATTTTTTAGAGATAATCTTTTATGACTGTTCTTGTCTGGTGATGGTACTTGTGGTGAGGTGAGCTGAAAATCTCCTTCTCCACTCACAGTTGTTTTCTGAGTCTGAATTTCAAGGTCTGAAATGCAATGCAGAAGCTTATGAAATGCCTGTGAACATTCATATTGTGTGCATAATCAAGCACTGTGCTGGGATACAAACATCTTCCAAACAGCATGGGAGTCTTGTAGGGCAGCAGGAATATGACAATCACAAGGAAGTAAAAATTTAATAATAGGTATGGAAGATGGGCAAACCATACAAGTTATAAAAAACAGGCTTGCAAAAGCCTGCAAAATAATCAAGAGCCACTGCAGCAGCTCAGTTGTTTGCACAGCATGAGGGAAAGTGGACTATGTGCATAAACTGTGGCTACTGCCAGCAGGGGCTGATCCCTGGCTCAAACACTTACAATATGAATACCTGCAGAGAAAATGAGCATTTATTCAAGCTCATACAGGAGAATAAGCCATGATTTAATAAACATGTCTTCAGTAATTAATAAGGCAGATAAAGGATCAGAAAAACAAAGAATTAAGTCTTACATTCCAAAGGCAGAATAATGCACAAATTTTGGCAGTTTGAAAACTCTCCATATTCTTTGCTTTATACTCTTACCATTTTGACATATATCTTCAGTTGTTTGGTGAGTATTTCTTTTGCCTCCTTGATCTAAATAATCATTGCATGATGAGAATGATAGCTCCAATCTCTTAATGTCTTGTATGGATTCAGCTGGCATTCCTGAATTTTGAAGTTGGCATGATCTATTACTTTTGCTACCCAAGGTCTTTGTTACCTTGAAAGACATAATTTTCTTGATAAAAGACAAAAAATGTAACAGCTTTCAAACTACTCCAAAGTAAATACACATTTTGAATTATGTTTATTTTTCAAATAAATATTTCCAAATCTTTTTTTTAACTATTATCTTTTCAGAAAACTTCCTGGTAGGTGTGATTCAGTGTGGTATGTTCAATTTTTACAGTCTAATAACAGGCAGGGGTTTTTTTTTTATACTGAGTGAATGGAAAACAAGGCAAAGAAGAGTGAATAAAAATTAAAATTGACTATCAGAATAAAAGGACTAAAACTTGTAGTTATTCTAGACTTCAGGAGTCTTCTTTTCGGGACAAAGGAATCTCATTTTACATCTTGGTTTTCAACTGACTTCGTACAGAAGTGGATCTTTAATCACACTGTTAAACTGGGAATTGTAGTCCTGCCCAGATTCCAAAAACCTGCATATTGTTTGCTGGCAGACGGAGAGCAGGTGTCTTCCCTGCCATTGTAATTGACTCCATCACATGAGCTACTGTATGGCTGACTATCAGAGCACACTGAAATGCAGTTTCTGCTCTGCATCACAGCTCTCATCATAAGGAAAAATATTTACATACACAAATTTCAGCAGTCTACAACAAAAAATGCAGAAAAGAATGATAAGAAATCACAGTAATCAGGGTAGAACGAGACTTCTTTAGGCATGATGCTGAAATTAAATCATCCTGTTTCAGCCACGTTTTGTTGTCTTCGAAAGTTCTGAGTTCATCAACTCCCTGTGACCCTGTTCTGGCTCTGAACCACTTTATATCATTATATTTATCATTATGTTTAGTCTGAGACCCTCTGCAATTAGGGCCTTCTGCCTCTTGGTCTTTCATGGCACCTCTCAGAACAGGCCTGGCTTCTCTATAGCCCTGCATTAATTGAAAATAGCAACCAGATTTTCCCTTAGCCTGCTGTCCTGGGGGATGAACAAATCCATGCCCTGTGCTGCAGCCACCCAAGCATTTTCCTTGCTCCCCACTTTACCGGATCTCTGGCACTGGGGGTCCATGACCTAACACAGAATTCCAGGGACAGCCTCTGAAACAAACCTTTAGTGTAGTTCCTCTGCTTGTCAATCTCTTCCTTTGCTGAAGTGCCAGCAGTGTTGTACAAATTTAAACCTTCTTACCTCTCCAGGTACCTTTGTACTGACTCTCCTGTTTGAAGATGGAGGTGGCCCATGGATCTTTGATCCAAATGCAATATGTGATATATCCTGAGTTTTACTGCTGCATATGTTGCCTTGTCCTCTATTAACCAAGCTACCTAAGAAAAACAATGGTTAAAAAAATTACAGTACTTACAAACAATAAAAAGTAGTATTTTTCAAATCAACTAAAAGAATTATGAATACTACATATACCTAAAAACTACATTTCTTTAAAGCACAATCCCTAGAAATATAGGAATTGCAAATACACATTTTATAAAAGTGTGTCAACACACAAGCAAGAAACTTCTGGTCTATTATAGAGACATATTTCTAATCCCCTTGCTTTAAAGATTTATTTAAAAGGGGGATATTTATAAACAAAGAATTGGTTTGCATGATTTCTTTAGAACTTCAACGAAAACCTAACTTGTGACAGGAAGAAAAAAGAACTCTAATTAATAAATAACAGAATAAATAAATAATAACACAAAAAAACCTGAGGCAAGGCTGTCAAGGTATCAGTCACAGCTAAGAGAACTATTTACATGTAGCTTGCTTTTTGAAATTACTGAATCTACTGTATTGCCATGGCTGAGCCCTAATATTGCAAACACACTGTATTGCTGGTAAAATGTTCTGCTCCTTTTACTATTTATTTTTTTACTGCTTAAAGTGTAGATTTATTCATGTAATTCTTTTCAAGCACAGAAATTGCCAACCAGACTGCAAGACAAACAAAAACTAAACATGGAATGCAGGTGAATGTTCTGAAAAAATTTGAAAAGGAAGGACAGGAAAATGAGTATGTATTAATTTTATCATCAGGGTTGCAGAATTGGATGTACTATCTATTTTCCTCTTTTTTAATTCTCCAAGATTGTCAGAGAATTCTCCTTTCCAGAGCTGATAAAACCAGCATCTTCACATTAATTTATATTTAATACTTAAAACGTCCAAAGATATTTTCTTTCTACAACTTCAGTGTTAAATTGCTATCTCACTTTAGAGATCTGACACCTTCATAAGGCAACTAAGTAGAAATAAAGCAGTTTGTCGATTCCCCTAAGCATTTTTCATAACCTTATTTCAAGCTCAGCTTTATTTACAGTGTCATCAAGTAAATGAAAAACAGATCATGCATTAGCCCCCAAATACCATAATTTACTGTACTAATAAGCACAAAAGAAGCCATTTCTGCCATTACCTTCCCCCCTTTTTCCTAATGTGACGTTTGGTTGCTGCTAACAGCTGCCATTGCACAAGATTAGATGACCTGTTTTGGTTTAACATCAATTTCTTTAATTTGCTGACTACCTTGGGATGTTGTTAGCTCCAATTAGAAAAGCTGATTTGCATTAAAATCTCTCTTTATGAACACATTAATTGACTGCAATTAATTACCTACATCTACACATAACAGTGTGTTGATGACATAATGTTGATGAAATAATATGTGTAATTAAAAGTGGATGATACTAAAAATAATTTGGGCTTTTGATTATCAAACAAACAAAAAGTTTAGTGGATAAAAAGAACATTTTCCAATTAAAATGTACTTAAACATACAAAGCTTCCATTTCCAAGGAGGCCAACTTCTGAAATCTGAAAAGCATGTCTGGAGGAACACATGCTATGTTCATAAGATGGGGTTAAAAAAAAGATTAGACCTTAAACTAAAGGCATTTAGTTTTCATGCAGATCAGGGATGTTATCATTAATTATTTCCATATATATTCCTAAGGGCTATATGTCTTGGCAGCCTTGATGGTAAAACCTGAGTCTTGTTTTAAATAAACAGCCATTTTTCTGTTTAGATACATCATTCACACTATTGTACTCATCTGAATATTACAGTCCCTTGTATTTTGACAGTCATGAAGTATTTATTTTTGAATACAGCCTCTGAGAATCTGGATTCCACAGTTTCCTCTGCTATTTCAAAGGCAAATTTATAATCCAACTTTACAAAAGAACTTTGGCTGGACTACTTGTAGGGCAGTAATACTCTAAAAGTATTATTTCCCCTTTAATATTACAAAACTATTACTTGCTTGAAAAAAGAAGCTGAATATAACTTAAACAAGTAAATGTATGAAGGGTCTTACTCTAAGCAAAAATTCAAAAGCTCCTGTTATTAATTTCAGCTTCTACAGGACAAAGATTGCCTTTACTAATGAGATACATTGAGAGAGAACAAAAGATAACTTGAAAAAGCACCAGCATGGGAGCTTAGGGTGGAGGAGGAAATATTTATGAGTTGGTTTTTGTCATATTCTGGTAAAAGCAAAAGAAAAGAAGTTTAAAAAGCGTTTTTTAAAAAGCTTTGATATTATCAAGGTTGTTCTTGAAGTTTGTTTTTCCCCAGAGTTTCATGAGATGGTATAGTATTAAACTTAACCGATGGTTATCATTCTCTGTAATCTTATTCCTTTGGTCAATACTTTGCACATGTATTTCCAGAGCATTTTAACAGAAATGGTGGAAATGATTATTCCCTGAATTCAAATACTAAAGATGAGAATCCTCAGGAGTGAGAAAGTACTAAGCCTAGTGGGATAAAAAGGTATCTTCTTTACCTACAGCACCACTTCTAACAATGCCTACACTGATGAAGATGTGTTGGAAATGGGTTCTTTATCTAATTTACTTGTTCAGACCCACTTCTAAACTACTTCAGTCCAACTTCCTTCTCAAAAGATGTTCTACCACCCTGTTTTGGTATGATCATATGACTCATAAAAGGTGGTACAGAGTAAGAGGAAAATTAAATACTTCAGTAAGACATTGCAACTATTATATGGAATAAACCAAAGGTCTAGGCTTGTGTCTTGTTCAGAAGCCAATAATAATGTAAGAGAAGAGTAGAGGAAAGAGGGTGTCTATAGGGAGAGGCTTCACCTGTGGATTTTTCTAAGTTCTAGCAATAAGAAGTTTAGGTACTTCTCAATTTTAAGCTGAAAATAACAATCAATCCAACATCTTAAGAAGAGTGAAACTATCAGTTCTCCATGAAAGACATGAATCAGAGCACCCGTTAAAATCCATTATAACTCTCATTTTTAAGAAGTGCTTGCACATATTCCAGGATATTTACTGTTGCAAATGGATCTACAGAATAACTTAAAAGCAAAAGAGTACAGGTCAGTAATGTATGCATGCATGCAACTGGATTTACAAAAACAGTAATAACCTGGGAGTAAGGAAATGATATTTTTGATATGTTTAGAATTCTAACCAATGAAATTTAGTGAAATATTACCAACAAATATGTTTTTTTCTCATCGATTTATTTCTCACTGGAATTGTAGCTGATGCCTTCAAAACTCAAAAAACTGATTAAAAAAAAACCTGATTTTGTCCAGCTAGCAGAGAAACTTGTCAGTAGCTGAAAATTTTGTCTCATTCTTTACATGGTTATGTTAAGACCATTACTGGTTATGAATAATTTTACAACTGCAGAGTTCCAACAATGAACACAATCTACGTCTCTCTCTACTGCTGTTCTTTAACAACGATCTATCTCATTACAAAATTGTTTTTAAAAGATAATCAGTATTTTGAATCAAAACAGTAAAAGCCTGAATGAAATTCTGCTGTTGACTTTACTGCAGGTAGGAAACAATACACAGTTCTACAGCAAAAGAGCAACTTCACTAAAAAAGCTGTAAATTCTCTGGCCCAAGTCTATTTAAGCAATTTCAAATCTTGGCATTTGCATCTATAGTTCAGTTTCTACTGATTCTTGGCTTACAAATCTGATGCAGACAGACATGCCAATTTAAACATAAATCCACAGGAAGTGCTAGTCTAGAACAGGCCAATAATCTCTCTTACACATCCAGTTTCAAACAAAGGCCAAACCAAAATGCTTCAGAAATGTCCCAAGACAATTTCAGTAGAGATGTACAAAATCATCTGCCTTCAACACAGTTCTTAGAGTAAGTCTGGAAATACCGGGAAGTATAAGATTAAATTCTCCCTTGATATTTTTACTGGTGCTAAATACATTACTCTTACCCATATAAATGGCCAATTGATTTGGGAATCATACAAAGTTCTTTACCAGCTTCTTGTAGCAGTGGATTCCATATTTTAATCATATTCTGTGTAACAGGGCATTTTCTCTTGGTTTTGTGCCATGAGATAGGAAAACCAGCTTTTATTGAACTGTCTTTGTACTTCAGCTTATCTTCACATGAGAATTTTTCATTCATGTTGCTTCTCCCTGAATCATTTCTTGGTCTGTAAGATCTTTTCTGAGATGGTTTAACTGATAATGTATAAAGTATTTCAGATAATAATGCAAAACTGATTTAAAGGTTTGATACCTTTTTCATTTCATATGTATTTGAATTTCCTGCTACTATCTTAGTTTTTTAAAACATATTAAAATCTGAAAATTCTACTGAGCTGTATCTATGGTGACGATAACCTTCCTTCCTTGAGTCATTTAATTTTGATACTTCAAAGCTTAACTGTAGTTAACATTCCTCCCCAATGTACAATCCTTTGCATTTAGCAAAGCTAGATTTTACAGGGTATCATGTTACACGTTTACCCAGTACAGTGGTCCCTAGACAATAATTTTTCAACACAGTGGCCATGAGAAATAAAAACAGTAAACTGAAACCTTGCTTCACAGACTAGGATGTTTCCCGCACGTTACCTGGTCTGTACTGTTTTTCATGAAAAAAGTACATAGGGGATTGCCCATCTCACAAGTTCAAAAGTCTCTAAAGTCCCACTCTTTACTAAACTAGTATCTGTATCACATCACAGTTTTTATCCCATGTAATTCACAACTCTGTTGAGATTATTCATAACTGTAATAAACAGTACAGAGTCTAGAAAGAAAAACACTTTTGAGGTCTCCTGTTGTTGGCCTTCAGCTGGAACAGTAATTTAAAATTTAATCCTCTCTTCTTTCTCTTAGTTTTTACCCAAGTCAATAACTTGTATCTTAGCACACGACTGCCCAGCTTCTTTAATAAATCTCTTCTATGCAATGCTGACAAAATCTGAATTATATGGTTTATTATCTTGTAGCCTATGGAAACATTCAAATAACTTTGAGACAACAATTATACAAGATCTCCTATTTCAGAGTATAAGTTTAGGAGGCTGCATAGTCATATTGTCAGAAGAGTTTCATTTATGTGATCAGAGTTCAAAATAAGCGTACCAACTTCACTGTACAATGCTTCAATGTACATTCAGATGGCATATCTCAAATACTATTACAAACCCCACACATGAAATAGAATTGTTCAGACTGCACATAGATCTCAAAGTACAGAACAGTCTATATGCTCATGGCACTGCAGCTCTGCAAGAATTTTCATGTTTTATTTTAAGACACTGGAACTTTTACAAAAAAAATCCATTATTTGTACACATACTGCATAGATCATATTCACAGTATTCTAATACAACAGGATACCTGTTTCTTGTACTGGATATTCCCTACATTTTATTTCTGGCTTGTGAATTTTTGTTAGGTTCAGCAGTTGAGTAACTTGTGGCACATCCGTATTTAGCCGGCAGGTTCGAGGAATGACATCTGTGGGATCACGTGGCACAGATGGAACAACACACGTAACTAGAATCAAAAAACATGGGCTTTACTTCACTCACATGACACTATGAATTAAATTCAACTTACATTATTTGGTAGATTACATATACTTTAGTTCATATGGCTATAACAATTTAATAGACTACAGTAATTTGAAAAATTTGCTGTAATTATTAATTTTTAAGACAATATGCAAGTAAATTTTAAAATTATATTATGTAAATTTTTAGATCAAAAATTTTGAATGCAGTTAAATGGCTGGAAGAGTAAATCAACTTCTTTGAAATCAACTTCTTTGATTTCCCAAGTGAATAAGTAAAATAGAACCACAAATTATGTTTTTAAAATTTTTTATTACAACTCAGTTTTAATTGTAATACTGATACAGTGCTTTTATATAAAATCAACACCTGAAAATGGTATTTATACCAGTGGTACTGAAGTAGCAAAAGGAAAAGTCCCATATATGCAACTAAAGAATTTCACAAGCTTTAATTTCAAAATTTGGACACCATTACACTTTCATGATAAACTGAAAAGCTGTCAGCCTATCTATTCTTGTGACTATCTCTGCTTTCCCTTTGATAACCAATATATACTGAGTTTATGAAAGCTACTCTCTTTGAAGAAAGGAATCCATGTCAGAACCATTCCTGGTGTTATAATGACAATTCCTTTCAAATTTTAGAAAACTTGAATATAGTAAGGAAATTAATATTAGCCCATTTCTCAGGGAAAAGAAGAGGAAAACATAACCCAAAAACCAAACTTGAATAATGGATTGAGTATTGAGATACTAATAAAAAAATTCAAGTGTTCCATGTTGTGCTTCAGTAGTGGATGTATTTTTTCAACCACTTTTTTTGCCAAGCCAGTACATTATTTATCGCTGTTGGACAATACTTAGTGATAAAAACCCCATATAGAACTTTGGGATTACTATGGAAACCAAAACTAGGTATAGATCAAGCTTGTTTACCTCAGTATCATGGGGCAGAGAAGATGAATTATTTCCTCTTCTATCTCACTAATCTCATACAGAAATAATTTCTTAGTATAAGCGGTTTCTCTTTTGCATTTGCTCTCATTTTAAGAATACAAAGCATACTGTAAACTTGTGGCTTAAAAAGAGTAACACCCACACTGCACTTTGAAATCACTGCTTCTACCACCAAGCAGGTGCTAGAAGCAAAGAATTCGACCCTTGTCCTGGTTTCTGCTGGGATAGAGTTAATTTTATTCCTAGTAGCTGGTACAGTTTGGATTTGGATTTGGGATGAGAAGTGTTAATAACATATTGATGTTTTAGTTGTTGCTCAGGAGTGTGTACACTAAGACAAGGAGACAAGGACTTTTCAGCTTCCCATGCTGCCCTGCCAGCAAGGAGGCTGAGAGTGCACAAGGAGCTGGGAGGGGACACAGCAGGGACAGCTGACCCCAAACGACCCAGGGGATACTCCAGACCATATGGTAAGGTGCTCAACACATCAACTAGAGGGAAAGCTGACTGAGGGGGCTGCTGCTGGTGAACAATTGTTTTTCATTTGCATAATTTGTTTTTCTTGGGATTTATTTCTCTTTCTCTCCCCTCCCCCCTTTAATACAATTTATTATTATAATATTTCAATTATTAAGCTGTTTGTATCTCAACCAATGAGTTTTCCTACTTTTACCCTTCCACTTCTTGCCCCCATCCCACAGGGGGCAAGTGAGTGAGCAGCTCTGTGGTGCTTAGTTAATGGCTGGGGCTAAAGCCTCACGACTCTCATTACAAATTGCAATGTCATTGCATTCAGTGGAGCTCAAGTAACTGGTCCAATCATCTGAGAGGGCAAAAGCTTCATCAAATAGTGATTGTTATCTGAAACTTACTTAATAATAACAAAAACCCCCTTACTATTGTTTTTCTGTAATTGGGTATGAAGCGTAGAATCATTTTAATTCAGCCAAACCTTCAGCTGCAATGTAAGTTTAAGAAGGGTCTAGAGAACAAGACCGGAGGAGAAGCTGAGGGAACTGGGGTTGTTCAGCCTTCAGAAAAGGCTGAGGGGAGACCTTATTGCTTGCAATGAGGTGGGTGTTGGTCTCTTCTCCCAGGTAACAAGAGCAGGACAAGAGGAAATGGCCTCAAGTTGTTCCAGGGAGGTTTAGATTGGATATTAGGAACGATTTGTTCATTGAAAGGGTTGTCAAGCACTAGAACAGGCTGCTCAGGGCAGTGGTGGAGTCACTATTGCTGGATGTGGCTCTCCGGGACATGGGTTAGTGGTGGCAGTGCTGGGTTAATGGTTGAGCTCAATGATCTTAAGGGTTTTTTCCAACCTAAACAATTCTATGATCCTATGAATTGCCTAGATGAGGAAATTCATAAATATACAGAAAATACTAATGCCCACCAGCTGTGTAATAATCATAGAATTGATAATGAAGTAATTAGAAGTACAATATTTTACTATGCACACAGTTTATTAAAGCTGTCTACTCATTATGCTAAGTACATTTCAGAATTTTGGAACTCATTTAGAACATTTAAGTACATTTCAAAAACGGTTTACAATGGAAGAGAGAAAACAATGCACCAATGGAATTAAATTAAATTAATGCCAGTGAGACCTCTAACTGCAGTTTCCTGCTGAGAATTTACCAGATTCTCTCTGCAGACATTTTTTAAATTATTTTTTTTCCCCCAGCGTTACCTACAAGATATCAGAGGAGTAATCACAAGGACTGCTTATTCTCCCCTACTGGTTTAGGGTTTCCAAATGGAAGATATATTTTGTTACACTTACAGTACTGCTGACTATTCCTCCTTCTGAAACCAGAACTCTTTTTTTCATGTGTGTTCTTTAAAAGCCACAAAACGAAAATGTGAGTGAAATTGAAGCTGAACTATACCTAGGGTGCCTTTAAAATAAGAAAGTGCCAGCTGTGCTTTTGCAATTCCTCCTTTATTACTGCAAATACCAGTGAGGAATGAAGTTCTCTCCCTTGGAAAAGGATGATTCAGGATTATGACGGTATTATGGAGACTGGTAAACTTTGACCAATATCCTGCTCTATTAAAAAAAAAACAAACATTTTTCTGCTCACCACCAACATTATTCTCCCAAAAAACAAGGACACATTAGGATAAATGGACATAAGATCAGAGATGTTTATGAGAGTTTCATAGCTCTGTTTCATATAATGTTGTTTTGTAACAGTTTTGTCCTGGATTATTTAAAAAAGAAATTTTTCATCAGCTGCTAATGTCCAAAATTAAGAAAACAAACAGCAAAATGTTGCTAAGTTTTAAGTATTTCTCTTTCCGTTCAGACATTCTCTTCTTAGCCAAAACCTGATTTCTGTCAGCATAAAATACCCTCATTAAAACAAGCTCTCTACTTGATAAATCTTACCTGAATTTGTTCAATAAGATACTTCTAAGGAATTCAGTGTTTAAAACAGAGAAGTACACAAATGTTTAATTAGTTGCCTAAAATCTGTCACTGGCAGCTTTAATATGCTGTGCTACCACCTTAATTTCCATGAAATCATGTAATCTTTCACATTGCCAATCTGATGAAAAAGAAGCTTTTGATTTTACGTGAACAGTTATGATTAAGAGTAGACAGTAATTAAAACACACCGTTTTCCTCAGCTGTGTCTTGCGGCTTGGATTTTAAAGTGAAGATCTTTCTTAGCTTACAGTTAGCTGAAATAATAATTCCATCCAAAGACTGGAAGACAGCTCCTCTGAATATTTCACTGGTGAATGCTATCAAGTCAATACACATATTGCACCACTAGAAAAGAGAAAAATACTCTTTAGTAAAACCCCGACATTAATCACTGCAGCAGAGCATGAGTGTATAGTTCTCTACAAACAGTGTCAGTGGAGTATTAGATTCTCACAGGCTGTGATTCACGATGCATAACATTTGGATATCAAAGTAAGATATTGCTGTACTTGCATTTTGAACAATTACTTTGACAAACAGATAAGGACATATGACCTAGTGACTGCCAGCCCAAGGGAGTTCAGCACAGCATATCCACAATATGTTTTGCAGTTAACTTGTAAGAAAGTATATTTATAGAAGGATTTCTTGTGGGGGAACAAGAATTGTTATTCAGTATTACTTCGTAAGTTAAGAGTTACTGCAGTTTAAGTTCGAGATTCTTTGATGATTTGTTTCTGAGATTCATAACAAAAGGACCTCTCCAAAACTTGCACCCCTTCCATAGTGAAGTTATATAGTAAATTTCTAGTTTGGACAAGACTGCAATGTATCAGAACATCTTAAAACTACTACTTCTTTATAATAAGTGTTATCCATTCACAGTTAGACCTTTCCAAAAGGCAAATCAGATAATGACAATTGCCTAGATTGCTAAAGATCCTACTTAAATACCTAATTTCTCATTAGATGGTTATTTGGTTTAGGAAACACTGTCACAACACTAACATCAATGTGCTACACCCTCCTGCACTATTCCACTACTCTTTAAATTCTCTCAATTTTAATCTTGTCCACTTAATTCACCATTTGTCTATTGCTGTATTTTATAATACACGAGCATGGAGTCACAGGTATCTATTTTGCATGTAAACCATATTACAATTCCATGATCCTCCTAGAAAAAAAACAGTCTACCTGCAGCTCCAGAGAATGTAATCAAAGGTAACTACAGGAGAAGGGACATGTGAACAGGAGCCCTATGACGAAGAAGTATTGGAGACACAGAGAATTTTACAAAGGCTGAATCGACAGGAGAGATAAATACATCACAAACAGCATTACTCTTGGGAAAGGGGGAATGAATCCCTAATATAAGAAGAAGGATAGAGGAGTAGTAGTATTAAGTGGTTCTGCTGCCATCTGGTATAGGGGACATACACACGTGTCTTGAATCAGTAGGAACTGAGTTCTAAATCAAACCATCATTTCAACAAGACTATAAACATACATAAAACATTTCTGATTAAAAAGCATGCTCAACCACAGTGCGAGGAATATTCCCAAGGTACCTACTATTTTGCGCTTGATCATAAACAGAGGAATTTTTGCATGCAGAGGGGTTACAGACAACTCCTTGTGGACTGTTGACAAATACAATCTTCTTTTAATATTGCCTAAATCAGTTATCCTATAAAAGAAAAGGCAGGAGAAAATGGAACAGATCTTTGTCAATTCAATAATCCAGTATCTTTGGGAAATCACAAAAAATCCATTCATATGCAGAACTTTTATGTCAGTGATACAAATATGGAATTTAAGAATTACTTCTTTTACAAGATGAGTAATGAGATTTCTTTCTCCAATTCAAATTTGGTGGCTATAGTCCTGCGTATATAAAATCACTTTACATGCAAATTTTATTTCAGCAGTCTACACTCTTTGCTAGATTTCCACAGCCCTTCAGACTATGAAAGAATTCAATTTGTTTGAACTGAGAACCCAGTAGCCTTTAATAATCACACTTGTTTTGACCTCTTAAACTTGTTTTATCTTGGGGCCTGCTAACTAGAAAAACATTATTTTCTTTCTTTTCCAAAAAATGCCTCTGTCACTTTACATAGACTCTTTGTCAGCTTAAAGGTAAACACAATACATTGCTTGTCTATTTTACTTCCTGAGGACATATCTTCAAATGTGAATTATAATGCAGAAGTTTATTGCTCACTATTCAGGTCATCTCACAAAGACACCAAGGACACTGAATTTGAACATTTCTAATAAATTCAGACCACAGCTATGATCACCAAAAAAATTAGGTTTCCTTTCAAATGATAAACAGGGTCATTTTTATGTTCTGTTTACTTCAAGTCTTGTAAGTAGCTGTACTGATTTTGGCTGGGATACAGTTAAATTCCTTCAGAGTTGCATAGGGCTATGCTTTGGATTTGTGCTGGAAATGGGGTTGATAACTCAGGGGTGTTTTCATTACTGCTTCTCAGGGCTTACACAGAGTCCAGGCCTTTTATGCTCCTCACCCCACGACGCCAGTGAGGAAGCTGTGAGGGGGTCAAGAAGGTGGGAAAGGACACAGCTGGGACAGCTGATCCCAACTGACCCAAAGGGATATTCCAGACCATATGGTGTCATGCTCAGCAATATGAACTGTGGGGAAAAAGGAAAACGGGGAAGTTCAGAGTTACGTTGCCTCCCCAAGTAGCCATTACACATGATGAAACCCCGAGTTCCTGGAGGTGGCTGAACATCTGCCTGCCCACGGGAAGGAGCAGATGCCTTATTTAGATTTGGCTGCATGTGCAGCTTTTGCTCTACATCTTAAACTGTCTTTGTATCAGCCCACGAGTTTTTGCACTTTTACCCTTGTATATTCTCTCCCCCATCCCACTGCAGGAGGAGTGAGAGCAGCTGTGTGGGGCTCAGCTGCCTGCAGGGGTTAAATCGCAACAGCAGCACAACCTTGACATCCCCCAACAGTCCTACATTATTACACCAGAACACAGATAAAACTGTAAAGGCTGAAATCTGGGAAAATATGCTTAATGTATGGGGAAACAATGATTAATTTACTTATTATTTTTGAACAAGCCTATTTCTAACAGATGGGTATTTCTCTGTAATTAGCCACCCCTCTGAGAAGATGACAAAAAATTACAATAAACAACTTTTTGTCACTACTTAGGGCTGTTAAAAGTAATTACTCATTATCACTATTCAGATGCTGGGTTTTACTTTAAAATTGTGAGACTGCACAGTAGACTTGTTTTTTAAACTTTATTACTGAAAACAATTTTTCATTAGTTAAGGACTACTTGTAGCTCAACTGATGAAATGTCTTCACCCAAAATTTGCAGATAAACACTAAAACATTCTTAGGTTTCCTTAGGTCAACTTAGGAAAGCATTAACTCTGGAGCAAGTTACATATTTCAGCTGATTATGGCAATTTGAGAGTTCAACCAAGCACAGTACAAAATATACTGCAAGTATGTAAACATGAAAAGGTTCCAGTAGTACAGCAATAAAATACAGACGCACCTTTGTGTTCCCCCATAGTCATAAGAACATTATGCAAAGCAAACTGTTCACCAGCTTTCCAGAACTTCCTGATTCTTTCCTCTCCCTTGCAGACAAATCCAATCTTTAATCTATTCATCCTCCTAACATGGGTGGGCAAATCAAACTAAACTGGAAGAACCTACTAGCTGTTCCATTCCGAAAGACTAGCAGTTCCTCTTATAAATCACAAACACTTCAAAAGCAGAAATTTCCCTACTGTGCCAAGGAAAGAACAAGATATCCTCACCATTGCTCTTGTCTGACATAACAGATTCCAGTACCAGCTGCATATATACTTATGAATGGACAAATTATACCATCAAGTCCTTGAAAAGTGCTTTCATCAGAAGACCTCTAAATGTCTTACAATCCTGGGGTTTGATCTTACTTTAGAAGACAAGCAAGATGTAAAATAATTCATGTAGGATCACCAGCAAGTTGGCCACAGAGCTAAACCTGTGCCCCTGATCAAGGCTTAGTTCCATCCATCGCTTCCCATATCGCTTTTGGTGAAAATGTATGGATGTAGTTTCTGGGAACTCTCCACTCTAAATCCTGATGTTCTGAAGTGCTAAAAAATTGATGCACCAAAGAACTCCAAAGTATCGGAGAAGTGGTTGCCTGAAACTCCCTAAATTTCCTGGTTACATGTAGAGCTGAGCAATTGTGCTGAGGAACCAGGTAGCTGCAGTAACCTGAGTGCTGAAAAACAAACAAAAATACTGAAACTCAAACTGGGTGATTGTCAGTAGCAAATGTTGCTTTAAATGATGCTATGACAGAGCAGTGGGAGCCTGGAATTAAGTCCTGGATATGTCCAAACAACTGGCAATAAATACGTAAGTTCACTTTATAATATTAGTTCAATATGTTTAAATTGTATTATTTATTTGTTAGATGAATAGATTTATCTCTCTCCCTCCTTGAAAAAAAGTAGGTACCGTAGTTACAGAAAGGCCATTGGTAAATCTACAGCTCAGTTACATTCCAAAATGTAACACTGAACACATTCACTTAGATAAAAATACATATATTTATATCAGACTCCATCATATACATCTAAAATAAAAGGTTTTTATGATGATATATGTGCAATAAAGGGGCATACCTTAGATACATGCCTATAATCACACCTAAAGAAACATGATTTATTTAAAATAATACTTTTAAAACAATAAAAATATTTATATTCCACAAGCAAAAGTACATGAAACATTTGAAGAGGCAAAACTGAAGAAAGAAGGCGGACTTAAAATTCTGTAAAATAATTTATTTCCTAAGAGAATAAAGATAATTATTTAAGAGTTTGTGTTACTTCCAGACTTTCAAGTTACACTGCTTACTGGAAAGCAAAAATGCAGCAAGAGTCTGAAGAAACACTTTTCTGAAATAATTCAGACAACAGGAGTTAGAACATTAGATCCCTCAGTTGTAAAATGACTCCAGTGCTTCTGGTGAAACTCAACTTTTTTTTTCCTGTAATCCAAAAGCAGAACCTATGTTAAACCTACAAAGGCAAGAAACATCTGCAGCTCACATCTTGCTTTTCAAAAAATCTATATGTGAGTTAATGTATTTTTATTATGTCTGTGCTTGAGTATTTATATCTAAGGGTCAGACATGTGATAGAAAAGTAATGAGACCATGCTGAGAAAAATGAGGTAGTCAACAAGAAAATCAACCTCATTTATAATAATATTCCTGTGATCAGCAGGTGCATAACTCTTCTAGCTATGGTCATTAACTGCATTCACTTCACACTTAACATCTACATTTGCAAACCATTTGAAAGTAAAATTACCTTCCCATTCAATTTTCAATTTTATTTTATATCTTCAACTTTGATTGACTATTCTCCTTACAATGGTAACTATAGTGAGATTGCAAGCAAATGGTAGCAGCTACCCAAGAGTACAGATGAACTCATCTTCTCAGATTGGCTATTCACTTTGCTTCTGTATGTATAATAATTTATAACCATTTGTTAATGTTCAATTCAAGGCTTAAAATGAATTTAGAAAAAAAAATGACACTGGACAGTTGAAGGGACACTTCATTTATCAGGCTCACCTGTTCTTTAAATGAAAGTGGTTTTCTCTTTATGGCTTAAATGGCTTAACCTGGAAGTTTACCAAACATGAAAGCAGATATTTCCTGGATGTTGCAAAGCTAAGAGCGACTCCCACACCATTTAATATTAACACAAATCACTTTGTATCCTGGTCAAAAACCAGACAGAATCCCCTGCTAAAGCTTCACTATTAGTACATTAGTATATTAGTACTTAGCAACTGCAGTGCCATTTTCTCCATAATAAGCACATTAGATCATATCATCACCATCTCCATTTTAAAGAAAGTAAAGTAATAGCAATTGTCAGCTGATTTGCTATGCTTTCAGAATCTAAAGTTTCCTTATTCAGGAGCACCCTTTACTTCACATATGTTTTATTTTATGCACTACTTGTAAATTGGTCTCATAGGAGATATCACATTATTGAAGTGGCTGCCTGATCATCTGAAATCCAGAGCACTGTATTCCGCCATCATAAAAAACAGTCTTTCATTGAAAATGAATCAAATCTCTATTAGAGATCTGGAATGATAAGTCACACAGACCTGGAGAACAAGTTGTTTTGTGTACTGGAATTTCCTGTTGGTAGTGGTTTTCTGGAGAGAATTAAGAAAAAAACTCCACAAAGTCCCCTTAACCAGTATCTGTAAAGAGGGAGTAAGGTGGCAGATGCAAAACAAGAATCATCAAATCTGGTAGTTACAATAGAAAAACTTTCCAAATATGAACAATTATGAAGAACTGGGGAACCCTGACCTCTCCCTACCAGACATACTTGCAATTAATTATCCAAATAAAAGAATGACCCGGTACTTTCACTGATCAGGAATACTTTACTTTGAAAGTTTAATTACTCTTAGAGTCTCATATTGTTCAAAAAGTCATTCTGGAAGTATTCACCTCGTAACTTATATATTAGAAACTTCTATCAATATTTTAACATCCTTGGTTTTGAAATGAGCTCATCTTTGTCTTATTTTCAAGTATTTAGCAAATTCTATTTTAGGGCACAGTGGTATGTTCCTCTGTAACAAGGCTGCCTGTGCCAAATCATTTAGAAAACTATAATTTCCAAAACAGTTTTTGATTTTTCAGTACAAGGTACTCCAATGAGTATTAATATGTGGGAAGTTTAGTGCTGACTTTTCAAGAATCTAAACAAATTACCTCTATAATGCAGTTATTTATGCCTGCAGCTAGTTCTTTTGGCTCTTTTGTTTAGTTTATCGGCTGTTATTCTTTTTGCTTTGTTATTTTTTCCATGAATGTCTCTACTCTAAAGAGACAATCTGTCCTTTCAGGTTTACAAAGACAAAGAAAAGGTTATGTTCGCACTTGCTAATGTAACAGTTCCCTCAAGGACAGCAGTATTTCTCACATTTAAAGCATTTATTCTAATTAGTAGGAATTGTTAAAAAGTCTGCCCTTTAAAAAGACAAAACGAAGTTCCTAACAGAATTTACCTCATTTGGTGTATGAAAATCCTGACTAACAAACCCTACCATTATACAAAAATATAAACAGGACTCAGTTTACTCCACATTACTTACACTGATCCACCAACCAATACATACATAATTAGTACACTTCTTTTCTCTAAAGTCCTAGAAGATGATAATTTATTCTGTAATATCACCAGGACATCATCTAACACCATGATAAGATTTATTCTATCAATATAATTAATAGTACAATTATTAGTATAATTAAAAGTATATTAGCATTTATTTCATTAGTATCTCCATTTTTGTTCTGATCCCTTTTTGAAAGTAAAGCAGAGAATGAAAGCATCTCAGTGTTAGAACAGCAAGTGAAATGGTTTTGCCTACCAATTTACAGTAAACCAAAATATCTAAAATTTTGTGGCAAAATTTAGGAATGGATTATCAGCTGTACTGAGCTCATTGGGAAAGCCTGCCAATAATGACCTGACTGAAAAGAATGCAAGGAATCATCTATCTTAATACTGACCACTTGGAATTTTTTTCTCCTTAAAAGCATCATACCCAGATAAGGAAGAACAGAGTTATGGAACAGTCTCCAACTTTCCAATTTAAATTTAAAGTTTTCACAGCATCTGCTTCCATGTATTTGTATTATGGAGCATCTACTGCTATGTGCATTTAGTTGTCTGCTTAAATAACTACTCTTTGGTGGTGAGTGACACAGGACAGCCTGTAGGCATCTGGTCAGATCATGTCATTTCCATCAGTCTCTGTACATCCCGGCATGTCCCACCACAAAAGCAAGCTGAAATGTAGATAGATGTACCTCCTATCAAGAATAAATCTCAAATCAGATGAAACTTGGAGGCATTACTCCCAAATTTTGTTTTTGAATAAACTGAAGCTAACAATCCTTCTTCCCTTTTTGAACTAAAGTACAATTGACTGACACAGTGCACAGACAGGGTACACATTCAAATATGGGAAGAAATGCTGCTGGAAAAGAGAGATCCCCCTCAAGTGGTGTGCACACTTATGGACTCAAGAAAGGCAGAGAAAAGAATGCTTTCATAAAAATCCAGACAGTCTAAAGATGTACTGGAGAAAGATGAACTGATAATTAAACTGTTAAGAGGCACTCAAAGAGCGAAACATTTTAGGTAGTAGTCAGAGGTCTTGATAGTGGTGGAGGAAAAAGAACAAGAAGTACAGACTTCTGAAGAAGGTCCAGGACCAAGTTAAAAAGATTCCTTCAACAAGCAGAAAGTAAATTTGGTTGTGTGCATGTTCCAGAACAGAAGATCAACAGTGCGAAAGTCTTTCTCCACACTTGATGTTTTATATTGATTAATTCAATGAACAATGAAATTATTGATATAAGATGACTTTAAACAGTTTTATAGTTGCAGAAGCAAAGGAACTCATCAAATGTGAGAAATTAGAAATACTTACAGAGTAAGAATAACAAATTTGTCCTGACTAGGGAGAAAGAAGATACCTTTCTTCTTTCAGACCAAGTGTCTAATCTAAACAGCAACAAAATTTTAAACTAGGACTGTGTATTTTGTTATCAGTTCTATGAAACTGCATGAAACTTTTATTTTTTATATCTGGAAGCAGGACACCCTGTTCATAGGTTACCTTCACACCTTTTTTTTGGAGACCTGTTTCCTAAATTACTACCCAAGCTGTGCTTGTACTCTACTCAAAGTGATGACTGAAGTTACTAAAAAATGTTTACTTTCAAATATATGAGTTTATCTTCATAAATGATAGGATTTAACATATTCTAATACTTTTCTGTATTTCACTCCTGCTTCACAAAAAATTCAAGGAACAAGTGTCATGCTACTAAACACCAGAATCTCTCCAGCTAAATCTATTCAATAGAGTTTATTTTCAGTGTCTATCTAAAATCTTCAAATATTGTCACACATATGTGATAGAATTAGCATCTATGTCTTTCTTCAAATCTAAAGAGGTTGCTTTAAGTTTTGCAAGCCTAACCAAGATTCATATTTTTATTATTCTGTATCTGAAAACATGCTGGGTCTTTGGGTTTACATGAATAATTTATGGTATCTCTGCCAGCAAAGCTGAAATGATGACTGATTATGATAGCATCTAATTCACATAAATTCAAGCTGTTACGGTATCTATGAATAAATTAGCTATGCATGTAAAACCTAGTATGTTGTGGTTATTAAAAATCCCACTGTAGTAAACTTACATTTATAGAAACAACTGTTTGAAAACAGGAGATATGGTACAAAAATATAGATTCTACTGCACTGCTCACAAGTCTTGCAATAAAATTTCTTTTAGGAACTACTTTAGGGATACAGGCGTTTTTAACCCCCTTTTCTCTACAGATTCCTCTATCCACAACTAGCTAAACTTCAGCAGAAAACCTCTTAAACTTTATCAGATATGTTCCAGAGCTTGAAACTCTCACGGAGTTTGCATTAATTCAGAATATAACAAGAGCTGATGCCTTTTGGAGCTGGCAAAAACTAGTGACAAGCAAAGATAATTTGATTATTAACAGTGGGATACTAACTGAGCAAACCTGTTGATACACACTTGGCCAGCTGAACAAAAGGCTGAAACACTATGAAGAATTAAGAGACATAGATACCATTAGAGTGAATGAGCAACCATGCTGTGACCCTCAGAACATGGTCCATAAGGTACTGAGGAATTCTAGGAAGTGGCAACACAGCAGAGCCTCGTGGCACGTTAAAATCAAGCACCAAGTCTGGGACTCGGAAGCAGGACTCTGACTGGGAAGCAGTTTTCATGGACAGTGGGTATTTTTGCTGTGCATGTTTTCACATCACAGAGACGAGAGAATCTTACATGAGATCTCAAACCTTCCCTAGCTTTACAAATTATGCCACATGTGATTTACAGCTGTTTACCAAACCAAGATTTAAAGTAGTTTGAAGCACCATGAACTGGCCACCAGTGAGAGAGGCAGCATGACTTAAGAGCTGCAGCCAGGGGTTTTGCCACTAATGATGTCGGATCACTTCATAGTTTCACCACATTTTGTTGTTACTATCTGCTGTCCTGTCTGGATGCCCAAATGCAAAATTGGGAAACCTTTCCTTTTTCATACAAAATGCTCTCTCCCTAAACTGGACTCAATTCAGTGATAGGATAAAACATCAAATATTAAATCTGTACTATCAGCACGCAGTAGTTTGCATATCAATGAAAGTGTACTTGATCAACCATCAGATTTTAAAATTTACTACCATTCCTATTTTTATCACTTCATATATTTAAAAGTATCATACATTGAGTTAACTAACTAGTTGTAATATATTTTCACAATACATTGAAAAATATTATTCTCATATCTTGCATGAGAGAACTGGGACAAAAAAGGCTGAGCAACCTACAGGGACTCAGACAAGACCAGATAATATTTCAGTGCATAACCAGAAATTGAGTTTCTGATCCTTGTTCATACATCACACCAGTCTATGCTTCTTTTTTTTTTTTTCAGGCTGTGTTACAATTTCAAGGTCTGTCCTCTCAGATCAATAGCTCTAATCATTTGCTGTAAAACTTATTAAAACAAGTTCCTCAGTCTTGGGTATCCTGTGATACCCAAAACTGAGAAAAAACATATCAGAAATAAAGTATGACAATGACTGGCATTACAGTACTTTAAGAAGAACAAATCTTCATATGCTTGTCAAAATGCTGAGCAGAACTGCCAACAACCACATGTTCTATATATTGGGAATTAAAGCAAGAATGGCAACACAAACCAGATGCTGTTTTCTATTACACACAAATATTTTTTCAAACATTGAGTTACCTTTGCTTTTTCAGAAAGGTAAAAAAATCCATAATACTGAAGGTTTAACAACTGGCTACTGCATTTAGAGCAGACAGCTATATTCAGCATTACTAATAGCTTTGCTATTATTTGCTCCAAAGAGGCTGCATAAATTACATGCTCTCTACCTTAGTCGTGATTTTATTATGCTTCACCAAATTCTTCATCCACAATCTATTTCACACATTTTTAAGGCAGATCAATACATGGATTGTTAATGTGGTGATATCCACCTAATTATGCCACCTAACAAAGTATCTAAAATTCTACTTAAATTTCTTCCAAAGAAAAGATAAGCCAGCTAATGTAAACACTAGTTGCACATTCAGTGTTTATGACAGGAATCTTGCATGACTGGTTGATAGCAGCAAGTTAGAAGGTTTATCTCATCTGATGGCAGCAGTGATGGATGGCCTTGAAGGAATTCTTGTTTGCTAACGGGATCAATCACTGAACAGAATGCAAAAAAGGATGAGGCTCAAATACCAATTCCATCTCTGTGCAGAATATGAGAGCAAGAAATGTAACAGAAAGCATCATATGCAGCTACTACAAAACTTGCCTGAGTGTTTTTTACACACAATAAATTTCATGGCTTAGTATGCTATCCATTTTCACTTGAAGCAGCTCAAAGATTCAATAGTAAGTAGCCAGGTTATGTAACAAACCACCTTTGAACATTAAACTCTAGGAAGGAACAACACAATCAACATTCTGTACACAAACAAGCAAAGATTTCTTTCAAAACATCTGAAAAGAAAGGAACTGAATGGCAGTCACAAGAAGCAAGGACTTGTTTTCATTATTTACTGGATTATCATTAAACTGCTAGGGTAAAATAATGCACTACCTATTCTGCAAGTCTTGAAGGACTTTATAGATACAGCAATAAATTACAGTTGATTTCAAATACAAAACTTAGTAACAAAACTATTTCTAAAGATGTTTTATTAACTTTTTCAAATAGTTGCACTAAGTGGGGAACAATTGAGATTATACTTGTAAGATATAAGATATATTCAAAATAACTGGAGCAACTTAAAAAATTAATGAACTTATCATCAGAGAATCATCAGGGTAAGTTTGACTTTATTATAACACATGTAATGAAATACCAATTCATTTGTAAAAAGTATATGGAAATATATTAAATGGGATTACTTCATCCCCACAGACACTGAAATCACTGCATATAAGAGAAGAAGAGAAAACTGGGATTTGTACCAGGTCATTAAATCTCTGTCCTCTGCCTAGACAATGTCCACGAGAAGCACATCTATGTACTTGCTTCCTGTTTACATGCAAACTTACAGAAAGACAAACAAAAATAAAATCCTCCTTTGACTTTACACAGTTTAATCTCATATAATTCAACCCATCTTTTCTTGCAGGGCTTGTAAGGCTCAATATTTCTTTTGTTAATCCGGCTCTTAGGTGTTCTACTGGCTACAAAGCTGAGTGAGTTGTTCTGCTTATATAAAAATGGATGGTGTCAGTAGGAGAGAAATGTTGTCCAAAGTCTGACAACTCCCCAAGTGTAAAACTCTATTAAATCATTCCACATTGAACTAATAAAAATTCAGCTGTACCGCTCTTTCTTTACAATATGGACATAATTATACCAGCTGAGCACTCCACTTGTTGTTCTAGCTCTTTACCATTTGTTTGGTCGTGATTTTCTGCCCCGGTTATTAGAATATATATTTCTTTTTGCCCTGAACCAAGGGGCCCTGAAATAGTTATAAATCTCTTAAAAATTTCCAGAAAGCCCTCATGAGCCAGTATTTTCATGTTTGCTAAATCTATGTCTCATTTCTTCAGATTTTTTGCCATCTTCATTCAGGATTTTGAGAGTTTGTTCTGTCTTCAAAGGAATGTCAGTATTTAAAACATCCAAGAAATAATGATCTCATTAGCTTAATTACTTCTTATTGACTTGATAAGTCACTGTGCTTTAATGCAAAATATGCCAGTAAAATTAATGACTGCAATCAGGCATTCCCTTTACATTAAGTCTTCAAGGAAATTTTGTGCAACTTACAATAACTCGGTGGAAAAGTCTTTTCCCGATGGTACAAAAATCTGAAGTGTCAGAAATTGCTGGATCAGTCCCACTAGAAATAAGGAAAAAAAATTAAATAAATGTGCTGTGTGCATGCAGATGCATGTTTCACTATAAAGCACTTCAATTCTGTAGCACACAGCTATGCTCCTGCAACACTATTTCCCAAGGTTCACACAACATACGAACACAAGAAAAACCTGAAGAAAACCAATTTAAACTGCAATAAAAATGTTTTAAAAGTCCCATCTGTGGCTTTGGTGGAATTCTCATGAAAACAAAAGGAACCTTTTTTTTTTAAGTTACAATTCTCGTGTTCCAAGAGCATGTAGGCAACAAATATCCCATAAGAATTATAAAATGAAGTAATACTTTCCTATCAAGATATGAAACAAAACAGTCCTGCTTGTGGCAATGTACACCTTGTTAAAAAACGTCAAAAAACCCTTGGGTAAGTATGTAATCAGATCATGACAACACTGCTCAGTGGAGGCTTCTGATTTTTAGAATAATAGCAAATGAGCTTGACTGAGGGAACAAACAAAAAAATTCAGGTAGCTCCCTATCAAGGGAAAACAGAACAAAACTGTCTGAATCGAACCATATGTTGTTTTCCCAGTTATTCCATCAGGGAGGAGTACAGGCTGCTCTTCATTGACTTAACAAGATTCAACACCAGCATTGGCTTCTCTTCTAAAGAATGACAACTCAAAACTTTCTGCTAATGTGTTTATTTGATACACCAAAGAAAAAATAATTTGAAAAGTAAAATGAGGAAGGGGATAGGAACCTATTTCACATTCTGAAATGACAGTAGAATTACTGACTTTAGTAAGTGCTGAATGGAGTCCGAAGTTGTTTATCAGACATTGGTCTGTAGCAGGATCAGGTACAGAAGTGAACCTGGTGGCACCAGGACAACATGTATCAACAAGGATCTTCCCTAGAGCATTTATTTTAATATGACATTTCTATTCCTTTTGCTTATTTGTAAGTGAACTGCTCAAAGTTAACAAAAACCTCCCACTTTTCTAATGCTGAATTACCCCTGAACTAAAGGAGAATACTGTAAGTTATACATTCCAATGTAAGACTGACATAATAATCAGAAAAACATCACAAACATTTAATTCTTTGATACTTACAGGTTTGTCTAGTTTCCTTTGGTAGCTGCATTTTGTTGACTTGACTGCTTCCTTCAAGTACAAAAACAAAGCCTTTTAGTTCTTTGTCATATTCCTACAAAAAGGAACAACAAACATAAGCATCCTGAGAGAATTCTCTTCCTGACAACCAACCATGCTACTTATATGCAAAGCTATTTCTTTTAAAAATTAGAAATGGCAGATGGCACTGCAAGTATGAAAGTAGTTCAAATTTGATGGCAATAATACCATCCATATAAATATGTCCTTTACTTGCATGTTTTATGAACAAATTATGCTGACAAACAGGACTCATGACTCAAAGAGCCAAGCTCAATTCATTAGTTATCAGAATAGCAAAATTACTTAGTAAATATTTAAACTATAAAATTACACTGTGACCAACCTAGTCTGCAAGCAGGCATAAAGAACTGATTTAAGTAGTCATTTAGTCTGTCATAATGACAGAACTGCAAGTGACAACTCCACTGTCAGGTCAATGCCCTCATTACCTTCTAATTTTAAGCTTCATTCACACTTTTCTGGTTTATACTCCAGGTTTTAGAAGTTTCTTTAAAAACTTACTTTCCGTATAGCTGATGGATTGCCAAAAATCTTCCATTTTGCTCTCGAGTTCTTGCCTTGAGCACTGAATATTTCAACAAACCGGCCACCCTATAATAAAATGGCTTAAGGATACATCACCCAACCAAATGTTCAGCACTATACTATCAATGGTCAAGATGAGGACATAAGAATCGCTCCCCACATCATGCTGTTACCACAGTCCATATTACCATAAAAAGATAAGGGCTGTATTCATGCTGCAGCCTTCATGAGGCATCAGAGAATTCATATTCGAAAAAGATTTTTATAAATGCCCCTGTCAGGTGAAAACCCCTGATACAGAGCATGGGCTCTATTAGACATCAAGGAATCTAACCACAGGCTCTTGGGGAGGTTGGCTTTATCACCTCTGCTTAGGGAATTATTTGCTTCAATATTTTTCTCATTCGATGTCACATTTTTTTTGTAACATCTGATATACTCAGCCTACAGTTTGCTAAGCATTTTTCAGCAGCCTGGTTGACCTAATCAATCATTACAACTCTGCTGCTCCCTTCTCATTTCTACTTGCCTGCACTCCCTAATTCTCTTTATGCTCAGCTGCCCAAGCAATTGTACACAAGTCAGAATAAGCAAGAGGGGCAAGGAGTCTTGCCAGCAAAGAAATGCTCTTCAAATTATTTTTTCAGAGAACATCAACTCTGCATTGTATAAGAATTAGGTATTTTCCTCTGCCCTCACACACCTGAGAGCTCCAGCCACATGGCTGATCCCAGTGATTGGACTTACTAAGTTCTAAGGAGATTCAAAATGGCATTCCATAAACTGCACTTAAAATAATTTTTGAACTTATAATGGATAATTTTTTTAAAATACACTATAATATCACTTTCTAAGTTATCTGATTAAGCTCTTGAAAAGTCAAAAGAGATTCTTAACTGCCAAGCTGTATGTGCTTGCAGCAAATCTTAAGTGGCTTTTCCTCCCATCTTTGCAAATGCATTTTGCTATAATGCAGCCTTTGAGCAGGCCCTGATTGGAGGTTAAACTGAACAGGACATGGAAAGACATGACATGAGAAAATGTCAAAGAAACACTAACGTGAGAAGCTGACAAAAGTTACTTAAGTGCCGTGAGGGATGGTTGGATCTCGTGGTGGGGGAGGCATGGAGAAGTTAGGGAAGAAACTGCCAAACTCTTGGCATGGGACTAGTTCAGAGAAAGGGAGGCAAAAGTGGTGAAAATGAAGGCCAGGAAACAGAAAAAAGGGATAATAAGGTTTACAAGTGACAAGTGTGACTAGTGTTGTCACAACCTTGTGCTGGACCAAGAAAATAAACCAACCCCCCTTTTCTGACTATACCTTAAGAGCTGGGACTGCTTCCATGACCAGCTGGAAGCAGAGGCTCTGCCTTCTCTGGCCTACAAGGGTAAAGGCATTGGCAAAACCACGTTGGTGCCCATTCTAGACCTGACAGCAGCAGCTACCCACTATTTCATGAAATTTCTGTAAAAATACAGAATAATGAAACACTCCAAAACATTTCTGCAGCTGGACTTTTTGCCTCCCAGAATAAGTTATTTTAATTGAGCTTCCTCAGAGGTGAAATGAAAATGGGTAAAAAATAAAATTATTTCTGTTTTACCTGATAATGATTTTTGAACATTTTTCCACGTTTCACAGGCAGAAAATAATTTTAGCTTCTCAATCAGAAAAGACACTTACAAACTGTGCTGCAAAACAAATAAACAAACAACTTTAGGACAACAAATATAGGATCTGACAGGAAAACAATCCTAAAATGAAACTCCAACCATATTTTAAAACATATGAATTCTATTATGAAGTACTTTTCTGAGTATAAATTTATATCAACTGCATCAGAGTGCTAACACAAAAGAATTAAGACCAAAATAATATTAATATTGACACTGTCTTGGAAAACATTCTCTCCATTCATCAAGTATATAGAATGGCTGCAATAGAGACCTCTCCATCTAGAAATATGTCAGAGATTTCTGAGACAAGTTATCTTCCTTCACACTCAACATTCTTCTTTGAGGGTTATTAGTGTAAGACTGAAACAAAGCACTTCAGTTATTTGAGGGCTGCTAAAGTGACTGTGAATTAAGAGATGTCTGCAGTTAGAGAATCAGAACAGTCAAAAGTGAAGAGACTGATACTGGAAGCCTCCCACATTCCCCTTTGATCGTGCTGAGTGTCTGCAGGCTCAGCTGAAGTCAACAGAAAGTGAAGAGACCCTGAAGATAAAAGCGAGTTGTCAATCTCCAAAGACAGAATCAGTCACAAGAGCCAATACACACCTTCACTGAAAACTGAAAGTGCTCCTCAGCTCACACAACAATCCTTTCACAAGACTGTGCCTCACTTTTATTTGATATACTTTCTTCCTGTTCATTGCTCCAGTTCAGGCACAGATGACTTAAGAATTAATTTTTTTTTTAATTACTGGGATTTTTTTGAGACTGAAACCAGTTTCTTAACAGACAAACATTATGCTGACCAGGAGACTATAAGTATAGCTTCTCTAATGAACAATTTAGCTCTCAGTGGCAAATTTCAAAGAAAATTTATAAGAATATACATGACTGCAAATGAACTAGAAATTCAGTGACAATATGTGTGAGTTCATAAAGAATGGACTCATTTAAGGTATTAGAGCAGAATTCTATTTGAAGGAGTAAATAATAATTCATTTATGAAAACATGATGAAATCTATTGATGTTTATACACAATTATTTTAATCAGCAATAATTAAGTCTAAAAGTTGTCTGTAAATAAAAATGGAAAAATAATCAGATACTATAAATTTATCCCATTCTGTTTTCAGAGATATTAGTTTATTTTAAACTTTTTGATTCTAAGGAAAATGAAATTTAGCAACCACAGTATTTGTAACAGGCTCATCAAAACCCATAATTAGTATTTTGATTGTATTACAGTAATACTGTCACTGCACATCTAACACACCCATTCCATTACTCTTCATTTTAGACCAGTTTCTATACGTTTTTTTCACTTATTTAGTTGGCATAATTTTTTTAAATTACTACATTAACAGTTACATTGAACTACTCAACTATGAACTAGACATTTGAGAAATACTTTTTAAAGAATGCACTTTTAAAGCAAGTCCTTTATTTTTCCTTTCTCTATATACATATATTCTCTTTATATACAGAGCAATTATTTCTGAAATCACTGTTCACTTTTCTGTCTGCAACTGTCACTTTTCTAATATTTGCTATTATCTACAGCCTTTAAACAAGCCAGAACTACTCCAAATTGCATGATTCCGTTCTGAGTGAGAAGTAGTGGCACCATGAAACTAATCTCAGAGTGACCTACTGTTTTAATTCCCTTTGCCAGAGCAAAATGTGAAGGACCTGTACTAAAACAGAGGCAGAAGCCAAGCCCTCCTTCAGGACATATTTACAAGTGTATCACTAACTCACATGATGTGGCACTTGTCATTCTGGACTAAGGATTTCGCTGTTGCCCATTTTTTATTTATTATTAATTTTAAGCAAAGGAGATGCAAAGGAATACACTGTTTCTTCCTTAGGGCAAAGCACTTGCACTTATTTTTGCTTTAAAAATCAGTTCCATGTGTGCCAGGCATCATGTACCTAACACAGCCCTCACATACTCTAAAGTTCTGTTATGCCTTATTACATCTGAGGGAAAAATATTAGGACTAAACAAGTGTGAAAAATCCTGATTTAAGAGTCACTGTATAAAAAGTTTTATTCGAGACTGAAAAGAATAACTCACTTCTTTCAGGGACTAATACTAATATTCTGGTGAAAATCTGTATAACTATATTGTATATTTTGGAACAAACATGTAGGGTGCAGTATGTAGAGGCCAAGTTTCATCTTAATTACCACACCATCTTTCAGGAGGGAACAGCTACTTAGCAAGTGGACAGCTACAGCATTTGCAGACACTGCTGTAGTCAGATTTGCACTTGAGACGTAGAAACTAATACTTCATTTTCTTTACTGTTTTCTCATACAGTAAAAGTGGCTTCCATAAGAGCTAGTCCACTACTGGCAAATCCCACAGCTTTCTGAAGGAAGATGCAAACAGCTCTGGAAGCCATCTTGATATATTAACTTGGGTTCAACACGGTGCTAACACACTTTTCCTCTCAGCAGTGCTTATTAGCTTTGGCTTGACATCACTCATCTCCACTCTGCATTGTGTGGAAATAGTTCTCACTTGGCTCCGAGCAGGGAGAGAACATACATTCACTGATAAAACTCCATGAAGGCACACACCTATATCATGCAAAAAACTTGTGCTACTAATGAACCCTTAAGTAGAGGAAATACATGTCTGAATTGAAAAGCTTGTCATTCAAATGCTATGCTTAAGACAGAAAAGATGACCAAATAATTAAAGACTTTCATACTGTATCACAATACAGAGAGAGATATATGGAGAGGGTAGAGATAGATATGAAGAGATAACATGTAGGAATTACATGGTAGAAAAGAGAAATACAAAACCTGTGGGATGATGAACACTTACTGAGTGACTAGAAAGATCATACCATCACTAGAAATCTCCAAATTTCATACTGTCAAATAAAGTTCACTCTTACAATATGGCTTAAAATTTGTCACCAATGCACTTGTGTTTTAAACTGATATACATATGGGCAAGCCAGGTTATTTGCTAATTTGCAGAACAGATTTTACACAGACTCAGAAAACTGATGACTGTTGTAGCTATCAAATTCATAAACAGATGGCTCTTTCTAACTTCAGTGAAAGGTAAACTAGACCCAAAGTTTGTAAGCATTTGTGTTTGGACAACTCATTCATACTACAAAGCTGATTACTGTAAACACTTCAGTGAAATGTCAGTTTGATTTTCACAAAGGCAAAAATACTGCAAGTGACACTGCAATACATTTTTGCTCATATAACTCCTCCATTTCCATTAAAATGGTAAAAATGAAGACTGGAAATTACCTTTGTTATTAAGAGTGGTAGCTACAAAAAAAAATTAAGTGAATGATGTATTTGTCATTTAATTACTGAGATACTGCTTTCACTATGCATCAAGTACTATTGTTTTTAATTATAGTAACCTATGCTTAAAAACAAAAGAGAGAATGGTCTGGGAATTTGGTGGTTGTAATATTTTTCCTCTTTTCATCTTTCCTCTTCCCAGTCTCTCCAGAAATTCTAAAAATCAAGAGTACTTAAAATCCAGAAGGACTATTTGAGAAAAATCAAGAGCAACTTGAAATGCAAATCTTCATTTTTTTGCATAGTTGTCAAATAAATAGATATTTCATGACATCTTTACAGAATGCCATAAACTAGCAGTTCTCAAATTTTTCAGTCACAGATTTGACTTATCTTTTTATTGCCCTGAACCATGTACTTTAGTACCTCTGTCCAATTGGAAATACAAGCTTAAAGTGTCAGTCAGTGACAATCAATCAAGGATGTAATTTATAAAGTTAAGCAACAATGAAGGATATTTACCTTAGAAGAAGATAAATCCCTATCAGGATTTACCTTGTGATGTCCTGATTTGTGCAGTGACTTCGATCTTTAGTTTCACAACGTTTCCTACATTGAAAATAAAGCAGCAGCTGTCCAAAGTGCCCCTTATTACGTCCATTCACAAAAGCCACTTAGGACTCTGCAAAAATACGTCCATCCTATGACAGCTTCTTATGTATATTTCAACTAGAATGTTTCACATTCAAGTGTTTCACTAATATTTGGTGTTTATATAGTATTGCAATTCCAACAACTGATCCCTAGAGAGATAGAAACAAAAGAGTATTTCACAGACAGCAAAGACAAACAGACCTTCATCCTTCCTTAAGCTAATTAATACTAAGCACCGATCTAATTCCAGGAGAGACAGGGATGGACAGACTTACACAGACCTAAAACCCTTCGTCGTCATGGTTAGTCCCTTGAGTTAAAAGGGACTATTTACATACGTTTAGGAATACATGTTTCTGATCAATATCCCAGTGTTGAAAAAACTGTGTTTATTTAAGTCTTTCTATTCCAGAGTCAAAACTGTGAAGCAAAATAAAGTGAATTTGCACTTACTACTAATTTGCATTGAAAAATGACACGGATACACTATTTTTGGCAGGGCACACAGGCTTAGACCCAAGCCCGTTAATACATATAACTCACCATCACGGGCCCAAAGCCAGCACTGATTTATGGCGGCTGGGACACGCCGGGGAAAGCACTTCATCACTGATGAAGGGTTTTAGTATCTCCCAGACAAATGAATCCCACATATTGAATATTTAAAGCTGAGTCGGTAACACCGCTATATATTTTCTCAAAACACAAGTTAGCATAATAAATGGGCAGGAAGACTATTAATAAGGTGTAGCAAGAGGCGCTCCTACGCGCGAAGCGGCACAGCCTTTACACGCAACACAAAAAATTAAATAAAACAAACTAAAAATCGAGACTTTCACTTTTACAAGAAATTCGAGCGCAGAACGCCTTGGCACCAAGTCAAGACCCACGACCCGCAGCCCCGCTTGCCCGCGGCACGGCCGCGTCCCGCCCGCTCCCGCCCCTCCGCCGGCACCGGGACCGGGGGTCGCGGCCCGGGCTCTCCGCCATCGGCCGGGGCCGCTCGGCCCGAGGAGCGGCGGCCCCGCCGGGTCTCACCTGGGCGAGGGCGGCGGGGCCGTTGAAGATGGCGGCGCGGGGCGGGCACTGGGGCCGGTACCTGCTCGGGTTCCAGCGCCGGCGGCTCCGCGGGGGATGTGGGGGAGCCGCTCTGCCGGCCCGGGCGGCGGTGCCCGCGGGTCCCTGCCCAGCACCAAGTGACGGATACCCGGGCGAGGCTGTCACAGAGCCCGTGCTGGCCCGCACGGGTGTCCCGAGGCTGAGGGTGGTCGTGTGAAGTGACGCTGTGTGTCGCCCACGTGTCTGAAGTGCAAGTATTGCTGACATCTCAACTCGTGAAATACACCCGCCATTTACTCTTTCAGTCTTAATTTATTCCACACACACCCCCCGCCCCCCTCTTCGGGAAGATGAGGGATGAGCTAGAGCAGCCACATCAAAGTCCTTGTTTTTTAAGGGAATTAGAATGGCCTTGCGAGTCCAGCATTTTTCTCTGAGAAAAGGAAAGAAGAAGGACAGCCCCATTAGTTTAACACCACTGACAAGAACAAGCAAACCCCTCCCGATGGCTTCAAAAACCTCTGGGAAGAAGGTTATGGGGGAACCAATTTGATCCTGGGTTTTATAATGAGATATTAGTCAAAGGAGATCTTCCCTTGAAGTGACTGCTTTTTTGATCACAGCATTTCTTCATGAAACTCTGTAGCCTTTTCACAGAAAAGTAATGGAATTTTCTTCCTCGGAGTGTATCTTAATGTTTCTACAAAGAGCAATTATAAAGACCCTTGTAACCCATTATGTTGTGATGAAATACATGAACTGAAAGGGCTGAGCCACCAATGGGACCCTGCTGTGCTCAGCCCAACATCACACTGCTCACCTTCCTTGCTTTTCCCCCTGAAAGGTACCGTCCTGGTTTTGCCAAGGAAGGGAATGAGTTAAATCAATTATAAGATGTATTTAGCTTTCTCATTTTACCTTGGGATTTTCAAAGAAATCACATCCAGTGTAGTTTTATCATACACTGGATTACACTGAGTAGAGTTCTTGGGTACTGGAGATAAGGAAAACAATAATACTAAAACAGAGCTACAGGTTATTAAATAAAAACAGTTAATAGAACAAGGACAAAAGAGAGATGATGATAGCAAGAGAAAGGTTAAAAAGCTATTGTGGAATTCTGTAGCCAACAGGAACTACGTAGTTCATTACATATGGTTTAACCTGAAGTCATCTTGAAATTCATTAAACTCAAAACTGTATCTAAAAAGCCTGAATCTTTTGTGACAGGAGTTATGCTAAGGCCTGAGTAGTTTGGAAATTCCAGTTAAAAATTATGTATGTCAGCAGCTACCTGCCTGCTTGGGGCAAAGCTGGGCTGCCCAAGTCCCCTTTGCCAGCTGCCAGAGGAAACTGGTTTTAGACATACTCCGAGGGGAATTCTTCTTCCTTGTTCCTTCGAGTTTTACAGAAAAAAATCCATATCATGTGACTCAAAAATTGCAAGTAATATATTACTAGCAAGGAACCTTGTGTCATTAAATTTGGTCGTTCCACAGCCTGAGCACATCGTACTTCCAAGGTCTGTTTTGGAATTATGGCAATATGGGAAACACTGTAAAAATAATAATGAGACAATCAAGATGTTTGTTATAATGAATTCTTTAAGACTACATCTGTATATTGGCTGCTGTTGGTACCTCAGCTGCTGGGTTATGTACTTTTCTTTGGCTAAATATTCGAGGCTGCTCTGCAGTGAGTGTTCAGCAAGTGCGTCGGTAATAATTTGGGAAAAACTGTGAGAACTCACATACATTTATCTTCACCCCTTACATGTTACAATGTATTTCAGTGAAGAGATTTTTTACTGTGTCTTGGACTAGGAAAATGGAACATATGGACATCCCTTCTTCTTGTAAATGCTCTAGGCATAAGGTGTGGTTAGGTCTCCCGTCTTAAATTAAAATACTGAGAAGTTAGTAGCATCATGCTGGGAACTGAATTGATTTAATTTAGGAGAGTATTCAATGTGCACTAGATATCTGATGTGTGATATTAAATCCAGCCATTTTTAAAGGACACCCACTGACTTAGCTTGGGTTTGTATCCATAGGAGTAGTTCTGTAATTTCCTTCATCCTTTCCTGACTTTGCCTCTTTTCATGCCATTGCTCACACTTGGAGCAGCCTGCTAGTTGATATATGGCAAGTGGCCTCCCTTCCCTCTGTGTAAAGCTCCATTTCAGCTCTAATGACCATTTGCCAGTCTGTTCTGTGCCGCATTGTTCTGAATCAGTTTGGTTTGTGCTTTTTTAGATTGACAGTTCATGTAGTCTGGAGATCTCTCGTCTTTCTAGTTTACACTGTATTTTGTAAAATGCCATGTTATGTCTTGAGATCTATATAAATTATAAATACTAGTTAAGCTAAGAGAAGACACCCAGTCATCCCATCAAATGTTCTGTAGTCCCTTCTTGCAATTCTTGCCGT
Organism: Platyrinchus mystaceus; assembly: GCA_035041135.1. Taxonomy (NCBI): domain Eukaryota; kingdom Metazoa; phylum Chordata; class Aves; order Passeriformes; family Tyrannidae; genus Platyrinchus; species Platyrinchus mystaceus. The sequence goes on along the minus strand of JAWWLV010000024.1, from coordinate 8,784,068 downwards.
GCAGGGAGGGAGACACAGTGTTGTTGCTGCCTGCTTAGTCTTCACTTGGTAACAGCTGCCATGGAGCTGAGGCATTGCCCCATTGCCAGGCCAACCTCCATGTCCTTTGCACATTATTCCTTGGCCTTCCTAAGTTTGTTTGCCAAGATTTCATCATGCAGAGTAATTTAACTGCATTGTCACCATTGTATCCATTACTGTTTGGGGATGTCTGAACAATTTCCAGCAGAATGCTTCCTCCTTCAGCCATGTACGCTCTGAATTTTGTCTCATTTTCATCTGTACCTTGAGCTTATGATATAAATACTTCAAATAAATAAAATAGTGGAAGTCTTTAGTTATCCTGACGGTCTCTTTGATATCCTAGAACAAAATAATTTCTGAGAGAGATGCATGTAATCTCTTCACCAGCTTAAGGCTTTTCTTTTAGAAGGATGGAATAATACCTTTGATTCAGAAAACACAGCAATTTGGAGAAGGCAGTTCTTGGGTAAATATGCTAAACTTGAGAACAGGTTCACAACCTATTTTCCTAAGCTCCATCAATAAAGATTCTGTAAGAATCCTTATTTGAGGATTGTAGATAGTTATGACAAAATACAGTTGGGCCAATTTCTATGGTGTGTACTTCCAAGATTAGACTTTCACTAAGTTTTCTTTCACTGATATGCAGTCCTGATAAAAGGGGGCACCAGGGAGGGCCGTGGTTAAAGGGCCTGTTAAGGGGATGGACACAGCTGCAGCAGGGACGGGAAAGCTGTCCTTTACACCACACTGGACAGTGGAGAGCTGAGAGCAAAGACAACCCTCTATCACCAGACTAATTCTGATCACAGAGCGTAAAAAAATCAGAGTCTTTCTGTAAAATAAATG
>JAWWLV010000024.1:8755121-8775319 GCA_035041135.1 Platyrinchus mystaceus | reverse complement strand
GTTGTTTTGCAGATGTATGCTGATGATTTATAGATGCCTCAGTTTTCACAGCTGCTACATCTGACTGGGTATCAGTCCATGAATTATACATTTTGTGTAGTGGCGATGTATTAATTTCACACTAGAATCTGTAAAGATATTAAATTTACAGATAAAGCATAATTTCTCACACTTCCAGAAATGAACATTAATTCTTTTCACCTCCGAAAGAATCTGAAAGGACTTGTTGCATTTCATAAGAAGAAATATAAATCTGACACCTATTTTGAAGATGTGGTCCATTAACATACCAGTAAAGTTTTACAATTTTTTCCATGATTTTGTATATTAATATAGAAATCTGCAATGTGAGGTTTTTCTCTACAGGAACATGGGATGTACTTAAAGAAACTGTATCCCAGAGCTCTCCGCTGCTTCTTATCATCCCTTTTGATTGGGTTCTTCCAAGTGAAAATTATTGGGTAACTGTAAATTCTGATATTTTATCATTTGTCTCAAGTTGAGGATGAACTTTAATTCATCTTGTTTGATGAGAAGTTTTATGAGAAGGATGCATTTACATAAGTATACCATTGCCATTTTACTACACCCCACTAGGTTTTTCCTAGTGTAGCTGAGGTGACAAAAGTGATGCACATATTAAATAGCGTCTCATGATAACACATGACAAGTTTCTGACACTTGAATCATTCCTTATAAGCCACTCATCATATAATCTGAATGTATGACAGAGTGCTGGTCAAATGGCTTCCCCAGTGCTCTGCATCTTTAAATCCTGTAGATTTTGATTTCCATTTTTAGGCAGCTCTGCTCTCCTGTGTAATAGTAGCACTGCATTGCCCTGTTTAGCTAGTGTGGCTAATCAACTATTAACAAGAGTGATTTTAAGCTATTTTGGTAAGTAAAAGCTTTGCGTTTGATTTATATTAATTTTGTGGGACATAAAATTCCCAGGGTGTGCTCCCTGAACAGCTCCCAGAAGTCTGTGAATCCCCACCTTAATTTCAAACCTTAAAATATTATTCATTTCAGTACAAATTGAAAGCATCCAAATATTCAGAAAGGACATGTTTGTTTGCTATTTATCACTTTCTAGTTTCAACAATCCCTTTAGGGATCAGAACAGCAGTGATACCTTGTGATTTAAGTGATCAGTGACCCTCTGTGAATATTCAGTAAAGGATTCCTGAAGTGGGCAATTTGCAATGATTGAGACAAGAGATTGATTTTTTTTTTTTTTGTAAACTGGTGACTATAGTAATCAGGATTATTATTTGAAAGAGAAGAGTTCATGCTCATGGCCAAAATTATTTGTAAAAGTATCTTGCTTGCAAACAGGTGAATTCATCTCTGTCCTTACTGGTTGTGGTACTCCACTGCAGAAAGCATCCATCATATCTTTGCTACAGCGGGCAGTGTGTGCTTCTTTGAGTGGTAGACTAAGCCCATTAGACCTTTATACTTCTTCTTTGGCTAATTTACCCAGAAAATTTCATTATCAAGTATACATTGCAGTAATACCTCCTAGAAACTATTACCTCCTTGTCGCTTGTTGACACATTTATAAGTACATAAAGACCTTTCAGTAAGTCAGAATCTTTTCAGGGAAATGAAATTTACTTAATGTGATGGTTATAGGAGCATGGAGATAGAGAGCTCCATGTATTAATCAGTTCATTGCTGCTGTTGCTTCAAAAATAATTAATCTGTCACATGAATGTTTTCTACTCATGTAATCAAATGCTCCTTTTTTTCGCTGAGGTATCTGCCCCTGATATAAACACAGATATCATTTTCTACAGTACTTGACAAGGAAACTTTTATTCTTTTCACATACTTGTGATATACCTCATATTAGATATTTGCACTTGCTTTTTGGTTTAAGGAAATCATATTTCTTAAACTTCCTTTCTCTCAGCAAAAGCTTTAAGACAAAGGTTCTACCTCCACCTCTTACAGAGATTTTGCAGTTTACGCAGAAAACCATTTCAAATACATAACTTTCTTGGCCCTGTTGATTTTAGTGTAGTATATGTGTCTTTCCCCCACCAGTAAAGCTGTCCCTATGGACTTCCAGAAGCACTAGTGGTGATTCTATAGTTAGGGTCTGCACATGAGATTAAATAAAGCATTCAGCCTTTATTACCTTTTTTTTTCCTGACAAAATACTCTGAACTACAAGCTGCATAAACTTTGTGAATTTTTACTTCTGGTACATTCAAATTTTTGTTTAGAATTAATTATGATTTTCCACATTGCTCCTTGTACTCGTTGAAGTTTAAAGAGGTTGAGGATATTATTCTGTAATATCCTCTTCTATAAAGAAGCTCCATCTCTCCGCATGGCTGCTGACTTACTGCTCTTGATAGTATTAAAGTAGGAGGTGGACCTGAGCTGATGATTTGGAGAAGGAAGGGTCTACATGAAGAGTGATAATTGGGAGGACAGTGAAGAAGGTAAGGTTGTCCCTTAAATAGTAGGGAGAAAAATCCAGATAAAAATAGTTTGTCTTTTGTAGACATGTGGTGTGGAAACTCTGGTGTAGAGCTGAAAGAGAACTCACCAATCTGTTAATTGAGTTGGTATTAAATACAAGACAGGAGAAAACAGATATTTCTTCTCATGCTTTGGTGTTTCTAATGACACAGAGATAGATTGATCTGCTGAAAGGTGTCTGTCACAGTAATAAAAACAAACACTAGTCACTATTAGAAAAGGTAGTGGCTGAGTGAAGACGTGCAGGTATATAAGTAGGTTAATGAAACTTATGTCTGCTGTTAAGAATTTCCATTTTCACTTGGGGACATTTACCAATGGGATATTTTGTAAACAAAATATGTTTTGTTTAAGCTTGTGTAAATAAAAAAAAATCACTTATATGAAATGAAACAAAAATGCAGTACATTTTTTTACATAAAATTTTCTCTGATCATATACTTTTAAAACACCCATGACCTACAGCAGATTTAATATTCAAAGGTATTTTGAACAGTTCTAATACTGACATTAATTATTCTATCGCTATTCTGTGTAAAATAAATGTTAGGGTTTTCATTTAATTTATATTAATAACATTTATTTTTACTTGCATCAATGTATATATTAAAGTGATTCATGAGTCCATGTCGAGATGAGTGGGTTTTTGTTGGATTAAGTTGAAAAGGGCTATAGAATTAATTTCGTTTGAATCAAGTCATGGCATTTGCATCATAAAGTTGCTTAAGAAAACTAATTGCTGGGTGATACATAGGTGAAACTATGAACAGTTTTGAGGAAAATAGTGTCCTGGAAATCTCACTGAAGATCCAAAGTATTTAAAGAACACAAGCCCTGTGAAAGGACAGTGCCCCTTATGGTGGGCAAAGTTTTGCTCACATTTTAGGCTCACATTTTAGCATTCCCCCAGCTCAGGAACGTTACTGCACATGGTGCATGTGCACTTCTCCGTGGGCCTTCCATTCTTCTGTGCTTAAAGCACTGTCCTCTGGGTGGTTCTTGCCTCAACACGTCTTGACTTTGATACGTGACAGCTGTTTTATGTAGCTAAAAATCTAGTTCCAGAGATCTTTTATTCAACTGGCTTGGCTTGCCAGCCTGTTTTCCCTTCCTGAGTATTTAAGTAGATTTTTAGCTTTTGAGGGGAAGAGGAGGAAGTCTGACATAACTGGTGTCTCTGCTGGCTGTGTATTATAGTAATGGTAATCACGTGTGTCTGTGCCAGCCTTCCCTCACATCGCCTCTGTCTGGTCACCACATTCTCATGGTTGTTTGTTGTCACTTAGCCAAACAGAACTTTGAGCAATTATGAAAATGAAGAATGCAAATGCTTTGTATAATTCAGGATCAAGTCTTTCTTCCATGGGTATCAATGGGAAATTTCCTACTGAAAGGAATCTAGACGATTCCTGTACTCTGGAAATGCTGAGATTTAATGAGAAGTGTTTTTATAAATCCTGGCTTTTTTCTGTTAAACTGTGGTTGTGTAAAATAGATATTTTTGTCTCACATAGTCTAAAAAAGTGTGAGGATGTGGAGAAATATTCCAAAACACACTTTCCACCACTTTCATTTACTACTACTAAGACTTTGCAATGGGTTGTAATTTTTTACGCAATGAGTTTTTGTCCATATTTTTAAAAATCTTGAAGTGAATACATAAATTGAATGGATTCTGTAATCCATTCATATGCAATTGTTAAGTTCAGTGAAGCCTCTGTGGCACAGTTGAATCACATTCTGCAGCATTCAATCCTGCATTAGAAATTAGTAATTCTAGAATGTTTACTCCCTTAAATTGTCCTCTTAGCGGGGCATGTTGTCCATTATCACTCCTTTTTGCTGTCACCAAAGCACACACACCCACAGTCCCATATTTAAAAATAGTGGATGGCATAAAATATGTAAGGGACTGTTTCTTTCTGTCAGTCATTATTTTTGCAGGTTGGGTTGCCTGCAATGGTTTGCAAAACAACTTTATGATTTGTCTCCTAAAATTCTGCTCTTTGAACAACTCAACATAGAATCTCCATTTTCTTAGGTATGTGATCATTTGCAGATTCCTGCCTGCTCCATTGCCTCCCAGCTGATCCTCAAGATGCTCCAAACCTTTCTCTCTGAAAGATGGAAAGCTGAACCGAGTGCAAGGAGGTGTAGTAGGAAGTCACAGCACATCTTGCCGGGGCAGGGCAATTCTCACAGCAAAAGTTTTGCATGTTGGATAATTGACACATGGTACAGCTGCAGAGCTGTGGGGTCTGCCTGGCTGTCATGGAGAAGAAGAGCAGAGCAGCTGATGCCTCTAGAGCTTTATTCTAACTGTCCACATGTGCTGACAGGTAACGGTGACACATGCTTTTCTGCTGTCAAAACTCAAGCTTAGCTCTACGATCATAATGCTTAAAAAATACATATTATACATTCATATTCTGGATGCCAATTCTGTGATCCAGTGTGACGAATGCGAGGCGAAGATCAGTAAGAGCTTCACTTTTGTTTACTATCGTTTCTACAGGAGAAAATGATTTATTTAAATGTCAGAAACTCAAATTCTGCCTCCATAGATAATTTACACATGTCTTTAGAGATGAAAAATGGAACCAAACTACATGTCCTCTTTGCTCTACTAGAAACTGATGAAATAAAATTACAAAATAACCCTCATCACCAGCATAGAAATTATTAATAACTGGTTAGGCCGAGAGCAGAGATATCATTGGATGGCAAAGAATTAAAATTTTGTTCTCAGGCTCCAGAGTTAACATTAATTCATTAGGGTTGCATATTTTTACTGAAATTCAGGAGTTCTAACACTGCTAAAAGTTAAAGTAGTTTTTTACTCATTACTACTGTAATTTTAATATACTTTCATTAATTGAATTGCTAAATGCAATGGTACTAATTCCTCATGACACCTGTTCTGCAGAAACTGAAATTAAAGTTAACATCAGAAAAGTGTATGTGTAATTCTTATTAAAGTGCCAGCCATGGAAATAGGGATGGACAAGGTTGTAATAATGGGGTATAGAGCTGAAAATAAAGGACAGTAACACAAGATGACATTTTTAGCTGCTGTGGGGAAGCAAATGGCTGAAGACTTACAAAAAGAGCATGAAGTTATTCCTTGCAGAGCCCAAACCACAGTGCAGGGAGCCCATCTGCCACCCAGACCTCAGTGCTTGTTCCACCAGGCAGCACCCTCAAGCAGCAAAGACAACGTACTGCACTGACACTTTTTCCTGTCTTTCTCTACTCATTTTGTGGTTCCAATGCAGGGACAAAAAAAATCTTGTTACATTTTCTCTAATTTATTAGCAGGGGTAGACTTCTAGGGCCTTTCCATGCTTTGTGGTAGCTGTAATCAGGAGACTTTGCAGCAGGACAGGCTGCACCCAATTAAAAGTTCTAGTACTGATTTTTTTCATAATAATATTTTTTGTGATTATAAATGCCAATGAATTTATAGTAATGCAACTACCGTTAATACTGCGTGGTACCCCTTGAACTCAAAGTGCTTCACAAAGGAGGTTGAACATTGTCTTTCACAGCTTACAGGTGAACCAAGGTGGGGCAAAAGAAATTTCAGCCAGATCTCAGGTAGAAACAAATCTCCTTCATTTTTCCTGTGAAATTAAAATGGACCATTCTGTACAGCAAAATCCAGATCCAGGAACTGCAGCCACAGTTGAAAAGAGAAGTGCTGTCCTTTTTGATGACTAATTTTGCAAGTTGAAAGAATTAAGTCAATAGCACCGCCACAAAAAAGGGTTTCTGTAACAACTAAGGAACAGTTGCACATACCATTGTTCTGGTAGTGACCCACAGGTTTATTCTTTGCTTCTGTGTTACCTATAAAGGACGAGGAAAGAGTTACCTGAACAGAATGGATTGAACAAGGTTGATGGCATGTGCTTCATTGCTGTAAAGGAACCATTCTCATGAATACATCATGAATAAACTTCTCTCAGACATATCTGTGTACTGTGCAGAGAAGCAGAATCTCTGTGTTAATTATACTGTTAATCCATAGTATGAGGGAGATTTGCTGCCTGTTTGCAGTTGAGATTTATAGAGATTCCCAGTACGGGGCACTTGCTCCAGCCTTTTGTGTGCATTTGCTGCACTTTCTTGGGCCAACAGGCTTCCTTTTTCCGTGCTAAATACGATCCATTAAAGAGGTAGTAAGGCATTTACATGACTTCATTATTAGTGTTTTTGTGAGTATAGAACAACATGTTGCAAGAAACCAGCATTTAGTCTTACCACTGCATTTGGAAAAGTATCTGAATATTCATTGAGCTGGAGTAGAATTTCTCCAGCTGATAAATTTGGCTCTAAAACAACATCACGACTTACAATGTGGTAGGCAAAACAGATCTGTACACCTTCATTCTAGTGGAAAACTTGTTCTGGATGTAACAGACTTTCAGAATTGGCACAGTTGTTCAAAACTCTCACAAGAAAAGTGAACAGTCACACAGGCAGATGTTTAGGGCTGTATGTAGGAATGGCGAAAAAGAGGATTGCTGTGGCAAGGACTGAGCACCAGTTCTCCACCAGTTGAACATTGTATTAACTGATAGCCCTTCATAAAACGAGCACATATGGTGCTTGTCAGCATTTCCCTGCCATTCATCAGACTTGGCTTTCCACCACTGCCCCTTCATCTGACACAACTGATTTGGAGTTCATTGTGAATCTCCCTGGAAGGCAGCTTGTCCATGACTGAACCCGGGTAAGCCTGCACAACGTGATGAGTGCTCTGAGCAGAAGCTGAATTGCTGTAAGATGTCCATTCATCCAGCTTGGTGTTCCCCACATGGACGGTCAACAGTTTGCTTGCAATCCAGCACATGTCCTATATAGTCTACCACACCTTTTGGCGAGAGTTTCTGCAGAAGAGAGAGCAGCGATCGGCTCATACACAGTTTTTGACACTTGGCTTTTCTATTTTGTTTTTCCACACTAACACGGGTAGCTGCTTAGCTGTTACAGTGCAGCATCCAGGAGGATCTTTGTGGAGTAGTTTTGTACTATGTGGTCTTGAGGAATACATTGAGTGCAGCTGCAGGTTGGGCTCTAGATGGCAGAAGCCCAAGGAAAGAAGCCGGGAACTGGCACCAACCTTTGCATAGCAAAGGACACGGGGGCCTCTGGTGCCAGGAGGTGACCAGACACTCACACATGGCAGGAGCTGATGACCCCAGATGTACCCATGCTTAGGCAGTGAGGCACCAAACTTGAGCTGTTTTGTTATTGCTCCAATTTTAAGGACTGTCTGAGACTCTGCTGTGGGAAACCTTGTCTGGCTGTGTGAGTGCTGTGTGTAGCTGCAAAGGGGGCCTTGGTCCCAGCTTAGGTGGTGTGAGCGTGACTGCCAGAGTGGCTCCTGGATGGTCAGACAGGAAAGTTTCCTTTACAGTGGTTCTGTCAGTCAGAAGCATATATTGATTCAAGCGCTTCCAGTGCTCAGCAATCTACCTGCCAGTCTCTCATAGACAAAGTTGTAGATGCATACAAGAGAACTTGAACTTAGTTCTTGAGACATGGCTCTGATGATTTTTAATTTCATGCCTGATACACAGAGCAAAAAGAAAACTGTTTTGGCTGAAAATCACTTGTCTGCTCTCCATGCAAGGTCAAAAAATGTTTTTCAATCTCATGTGCATTTACATCTCTCAGATTAAGAATGTCAGAATTGGGGAATACGTAGGAAATTTTGGTTGACATGGGGGCAGATTGTGATGTGATTCCGGCAACAAACTAGTCCTGTTTGCCTCATGTACCCTCCCATGCAATACAAAACAATGGCAGCCAGAAAAAGTGGACTTGAAATTAAACTCAAGTGGAGAGAAGATAAAGGAGTGTGTGTAGGATACAGAATGCAAGCAATCATTTGTTGTGATGAAATATAAGTGCTGTGTTCACTACAAATTAAGTTGTACATCCACACATGCATAGTATATAGATATGTATATGCATGTGCCTGTGTCTGTGTATCGTAAAAGAAGGAGAAAGATAATGTGGTGCTTGCAAGTGAGTTAAATAGATGGATGCATGGATTTTGGCTTGGGTTTTAGGAAAGGGCGTAGCACACGTTAACAGAGAACTGGAAAAACCAAGATGGTGACATACTCGAGTGTGTAGACAAGATTCTGTTGCCTTGACATAAACTTCCTTCTGCCAGTATTACTGTGCCCCTGCATACTTAATATTATGTATAAAAATTGTGATTTTAGTTTTTTTTCTGGATAGATCTATTCTCTTCCCTCTTTGGAATTTGGCAGAAGGTGCATATGCGTGAAACAGTCATCTGTGTCCCTGAAGACTGTCCATTTCAGTCAAAACTCCTTGTTCTGCAAAGCCAACTTTAGCAACGTGTTCCTCAGCCAAGCCCTTTTGCCATTTGTAGGTTAACCTTACAACTAGATCACACAGCTGTTTTCCTCAGACATCTGAGTTTCACTCATTGGTGCTACAGGGAAGTTGGCCCTTCCCTGCTCCTGGCACTACTCTACTCTGGGCAGCTTGATGTATTGGTATTTGGATATTTTGGAATAGCAGCAAATATTGGATAGGAGTTAAAAGTAGCAAGTGCTCAACGCTAAAACTTCCTTTTTTTTGTCATTAAGAAGTAACTATGGTAACTTTTTGCTACAGTGACTTTGTCTGGATGATAAAGATAGACAATTTTTGGGCACCTCATTCCTTCCATTTTAGGAATGATTTGCAGAGTCCAGCACAGAACCACTGAGTCATTAAAAAGTCATTGAGAAGGTGTTCTAGTTTTGCATCACCAGCTGCCTTTCAGGCCTTACACATTCAAGCTTGTCACCCTAGATTCTAGAGCTATTACTGATTGATCCCTGTATGGTTTCTCCCTGTAGTTTCTGGTTCATTCTTTAGTTACAGAGATTTTATTCAAGGCTGTTTTTCTTGCTGAAAAGTTTTTATTAAAGGTTGTTTTTCTTGCCCCCTCTAAAGGAAGGTCTTTCCAAAGACAGAATTGTTGGCACATATGAATTGTCTAATGTTGAACTGATAGATGAGCTGTCATCAGGGTACAAACCTGTGACTGTCAGAACAAAGGTTGGCAAATTCAAATGGGAAATAAAGTGCATTTTTTTTAACGTGCCCCAGTTCAACAAGACATTATTGAGCTCCATACAGGAATCCACTGTTGAAATTCTTTGGGCTACATTTGGCAGAACTCAAGAGCAGAGGATCCAGTGGTATCAGCTGAATCAATAAAGCAAAACCAAACTGCCTTGAAAGGAACAGCAAACAGCTTTCCTCTGTAGATCAGGCAGCAAAGCAGGAAAATGTAGCATTTGACAAGTGTGCTGTATATGGTAATTAAATTGCTTCTATACTCATTTACAACTTTCTCCTTCCTCTTCTCAGCTGCATTTTTCATCCTGTATTTTCTCACTTCTTTTTCTCTGCTCTTTTACCACTTTCTACTCCAAAGCCTGAACTTTTGAACCACACATGGAGTTTGTCTTTAATCACCAACACACCCTGTAGTGCTCCACCACATGACAATTTTAGGGTAAACATTTCAAAATTGCAATATAAGGAGGGAATGAACAAGCTTAAGGATTAAAACTGTTTGAAATAATCTCAGAAAAAGAAATCATGGCAACAAATCATAATAATTTGACTCACAGGTGGCAGCCAAGGGCAGATGCTAGCAATTGCAGCATTTGTATCATAGTAAGGTGGGCTGAGTTTGAACTGCTGGCAGCAGTTCAGATGAGTTTCAATTTATGAGTGAGGTCCTCTCTTCCTGCAGGGAATGGGAATGGTTTGTTTCTGCTGGAGCCTTGGCTTCTACTGACCAAAATGCATCCATTCAGCCTGCACAAGTGTGGACTAATGCAGGTGCTCAAGCAGTAGGACCTCATTTACCTTTTTCTGTTTTCTGATTGAATTTAGCAACAAACGTGAGGGTCTCTGCAGAGCATTCTGCTATCAGCTTTACACATTGCCAGTGTGTGTTTTTTCCTGCTTGTTTGTACCCATTCTTCTGCTGTCTTATATAACAAACCAGTCTGTAAGCCCTTCACAGTAGGTACTGTCTTTCTGTTCTGTCTTTCTAATGTCTAATATCCAGGACTTGTAATGCCTAACTGTGAGTCCTAAGTGTTATGATGATAATTTTAATAACACTTCAGTTACTTTGACAGTGATTAACTGTGCCAAGCTATTGATACCAAGTTAACCATATTTGCATCCTCAATCTTTCAAACAGCAAGCTGCACCATAATGGCCTGAAATTTCCCCGTCTGAAAACAATTTAGCAGCATTTAATGTATTTTTTAATTAAATGAGAGCAGAAAACTTCTTGTTTTGATTGTTAAACCAGAGGAGAATCTTGCTGATTGCATTTCTCTTTGGAGTTTCTTATGATAGTGGAGCAACAGAGGAAGTTCCTTTCAGCTATTACATGACAGCCATGAGAAGTTTCAGAGGCACTCTCAGTCTTTAGGCTTGAGATGTAGTTGGTGGGTGTAAGCACTTTCTAAAGGAATTGTTCTTGGTATGGATGAGCAAGAGTCCTATAATTTGGCCAATGGCCAGGACGCAGAGGCCAGGGAGAGGGGGGATTTGCCTTCAACATCTGTTTCCAGTGTGTCTATCTAACTCTCAATTTATCAACCCTTCATATTGTCAAGTAAAAAAAATGCATAAAATAATTGGTTTATATATTGAGGCTCGAGAGAGGGTTGCTTATTGACCTTCTTCTACTCCAGTGAACGTAGCTGTGAAAAATTGGGTAAGAAGTAGGGCCTTGCTGAAACCGAGATATTACATCTGAGCAGTGCACTCTTGGATAAGTAGAAATTACTGAATAAATAACAAAATGTGAAGAAGTAACATCCAAATTGAAGTGTGGAAATTGTGAACTGTAGAAGTGATTGCTTTTCTAAATACTTTTAAATGCATATTTGCTCTCTGAATTTCATTGTAAATTGTAATGAAGTACTTCTAGATTCAGATGTGAATAGGGCCAAATATCACAGTTGTTATGTGAAAAAACCCCCACCTTTGAAGAAACAATATATCAACTGAAAATAACTATGTTTTACCTCCCAAAAGATAGCAGGATTGGTTCTGAATATCACAGTATTCTGCTGTCCATTTCTTGTGCTAAGCATTTGCTATAACCTTTTGGACCTTTCTTGTCATTCAAGCTTGATATAAAATAAAGCTACACAAAAATAGTGGATTTTAAAAATCTCATACATTCTGTCTGTAATTATCCTGGTGGCATGGTGTGACCTGCTGATTCAATTCTTATTGAGATGAATATGAGCTGTTAGTAGACCAAGGTTCAGTGAATACATTAAATCTTGAGGCCTCAATCAATTACCCGTTTCCTCATGGCAGTGTCTAGGATGTCTGGAAAATAAGAAGTATCAGAGGTGATTAGAAAATACCTCCTTGGATGTAAAATGTCTCTGAAAGGTTGAATACCAATTTTAGATGCACTTTTCTTGGTGACTTACTAAGTTTGACTTCTGTTTTTTTCCATTACAAGAGAAGGCAGAGTGTTGCACTGACTGTGTCCCAATGTCAGTGTGATAAGGAAGGACTGGCTAAGGTGTGACACTCCCATACAGCTTGCTTTGGTGGCTGTACTGGGTTACTAACACAGCAATCTTGTGCAAATAGGAGCAGAACTCCTTTTTTCCCCTGCCAGAATCCACTCTGCAAGTGGGGCCCAGGATGAGGGTGAGGAAGCTGTCACTTCCCAGCAAAGAGCTTAAGAAGAGGGAGACAGAAAAGGAGGAGCAGTCACTCTGGTCTAAATTTAAAAGTCAATGCTTTAACCTTCCCACAGAATTCGTCAAGTGGCTCTTGTGCTATTTCCTCTCTCAGGTGTCTGACCCAATGTTAGAAAGGGTTTTCTTAATATGTAAATATGTTTCCCCCACATATTCTCCAGTGGCCATCATGATTGATGCTATTAGGGAGAAGAGGGGCACACAGTAACCTATGAATGGTAGTGTTCTCCTTGTCTTGTTTCAGTCATTTGACTCATTTTTTTTCACAGCAACTTCTTCCTGTGTAGTTTTTCTGTATGTGTATAGTACATTCTCACTCACACCCACTTTTTCTTCTTTCCTGGTGGGAGCCATTCCACTAATGATACAATCAGGGAATACTGTAGAGAGACAAAGGGTGAAATTTGCCTCATCTGCCAAGCCTATTAAACTTTAAATGTTCCATTTCATTAAATCTGTATTGCTGCACTGGAAGAGCAAAGGACTATTCCCATACCCAGGGACCAACTCACCTCCTAGTAAGGTCTTTAGTAGGCATATACTGGGAAAATTTTATTACTAATGTAGATGCCAGAGTACAAAGGCACATGGAGGTAGACAAATTTGGACTGAGAGTTGTGGGTTTTGCTTGTGAGAGTTTGTGTGTTTTGTTAATTGGAGTGGGTAATTATTTGTAATTATTTGGGCGATTCACTAATTCTTTCATGCTAGAACAAGTGCCAGGTTCCTTTTATATTGTGATCTCACTAAACTTGGCAGATTTTTATGTCTTGTAGATTTTAAAGCCATAGAAGTCAATTGTTATATTGTGAAGACCGTAGTATTTTAACAGAAATAAAGTGTCTTGACCGGGGTCACTTGGCAAAACTGGGAACAGAACTTGCCTCCTGACTTTGGGTATGATGCTACATCCATCACTTCCTCTGAAAGATCAGTGAGCTGGATAGATGAGACCTGAATTCATGCTTTTCAGGGTATACCTCAGTGCACCTTCTCCTAGTCTAAAGGGAATTTTGATAAACAGTCAAATAATTATCTGCTTTTACAGGAAAAAATAATTATGTGATAAGATAGTAGAAGCTATCTCATCCACTGTGCTTTCATTAGAAATATTTACATTTTGAAAGTGACTTCTTTTTCAGTTTTCAGTGTATAATTTACAAAGATGCAACTAAACTTCCTTTCCTCTGGAAAACATTTTGTCTGGCTGTTCTATGCTAATATGATCAGTCATATTCTGTACATCTCTTCTCCTTCTCTTCCTTCCTATAAATTATTCAAAACTATTATAGCTAAAACAGTGAGTAGATGATTTTATTTCTGTCTTCTGAAATGCTAGAAAGGATTTGGTTTGAAATGAAGGAGATGACATCCTTGTGAGGTACTGGGAATCAATTGTGCCTGGCAGGCCTGCTCTTGGAGAAATGGAAAAAATGTTTAACAGTATCTCTTTTAGTTAAAAATATTAGCAGACTTAATGTAAAATATTTAAGCCTACACAGCTCAGTCTTTAGAACTTCCTATCAAATATAACAATAAGCACATCAAAGTTTATGGAACCATTTCCTAAGATAACTATCTCAACTCCCTTACCTGAGCTGCTGTTAATTTGGCTTTGTAGAAGAAACTTAACCTCTCTCAATAATTTAGTTCTTTTCACCTGAAAACACTTGATTTAATCTTCTGTAACACAAACCGCCAAGTAATTAATGGCTTCTCTTGCATACAAATAAACAATGCTGTGAAATCACATCCGGTAATTCACTCAGATTTACAGGCTTTGTCACTTAACTTCCTTGAACTACCCTTCCCAGGAGCACCTGGGCTGAAGGGCAGATATAATGAATGCCTTCAGGTGTTTTGTGACTTGCAGAGGGTCAGGATTTGTTTGTGGCTCAGGGTGAAATTTGAAGCTTTTGCTCTTGGGCTGCTTTGAGCACACTTTCACCTTTGTTCTTGTGCAACATGAGGTTAAGGTAGGTTTATCTTATTTGTGTTTTCTTCAAAGCAATCTATATATCAAGTGTTACCGTTTTTTACATGGAAAAACAATCCTTTCTTCCTGCATGAGTTGAATTTGCAGCTACTACATAGATATCACTTTCTGGGGTTCTTTGCCTGATGGAGAAGTACAGCTCTACAGAGATATGGGCCATTTTGTCGTGATTCAGCTGCATGGTCTGGACTGCAAAACATGTAATTTTTAGTTTTATTGACCTTGAGGAGGTATAGTAACCGTAGAATGCTTCTGTTTTGTCCTCAGGGCATAAGTTTGTCCTTGGTGAGAAGTTATATGCTCTTAATGTGATCCATGGTGGTGTGGCCAGTGGTACTATTCCCAATTTCTACTCGAAATATCATATATGTAACATTTTCTAGGTAAATTTTAAAAATCTGAGTAAATTAAGCTCTCCATGTAAGCAAGCCTGCCTGGAAGGCACTGAATGCGATAGAAATATGGTACACTAGTAACATGGCTGGTATTAAAATGATAATATAAACTTAGAATAATTCAAAACTGCATCCTGCAGTCTTGGGATATGTACTATGTATTTAATTTGCATCCAGGCTCTCTTATTACTGGTTTGCTAAATTGTTTTACTTTAGTTTACTTTCAAGTTTTTCAGGTATATGGCTATTGTGAAATTTGTTCTTTCACCAAAGTATAGAGTTTCCTCTACCTGCTCCTGGCATTAATAGCAGCAAGCTACTGGGGTTGCCTGGCTGACAACTTTAGAAAGCATGTTGTTATGCTCTAGTAACACCCAAGTACCTCTATATTGGGCCAGAGTCCTGCTGTGGTAGGTACTGAAATGCAAAGGAAGTGGTTCAAAAGGTAATAGGAATAGGAGAGAGGAGGCAAGAGAGCAGGTTGTGGGCAGATGGGGAGCAACTGAGGCTGCTGAGACTGTCCTAGTTAGTGTGAGAGACAGATGTCAGACTGTGCCAGCAGCCTGCTCGTAGTGCATCACAGAGAAGGGAAGGGCGGTTGTTCACTGGGAATTTCTCTGAGCTTTATGGGGCCTCTGAGGCAGAAAATAAAAAAATACTCTGAGGTGATGGAAGCCAGCAGTGTTGGATGTACAGGTGTGAGTAACATTGTTCGAGATATTGTGGGGGCTGGCTGGGACAGGCCCAGTGAGAGAGACAATTCCCCATCCCTGGAAGTGTTCAAGGCCAGGTGGGATGGGACTTTGAGAAACCTGGTCCAGCAGGAGGTGTTCCTGCTTATGGCAGGGAGGCTGAAACTAGGTGACCTCTAAGGTCCCTTCCAACCCAAACCCTCTGATAATTCCATGACAAGGTTTTGTGCTTTATGTGAGGTGGATTACAGGAAGGGGTGATGATACAGTCAGAGAGAAATGAGACAGGGATGTTGTTTTGTAGTGCTGATTTAAATGACTGAGTTGGCATTTGTCAAGCCAGCAAGGAGCAGCCTATGAACTTTAGGAAGAGTGTTCAATAAAATCCAATAGTCTGTGATACTGTGGGATAACTCTCCTAACTAGCAAAGGTCCTGTTCATAAAATTTGTGTTTAAATTCAGTACAGCCTGAGCTTCAGAGATGCTGTTCTTTCATATGAATCCATATCTTTGCAACAACATGGGACACTTGCAGAATCATGTGTAGGTGTAATTGTCAATTTATTTTTCTTCTTTCTCTCAAAAGTCTGGATGTATTTGAATTAAAACCTTCTAGTCTTTGCCTTTGCCCCATCTTTGTATGCACTTATGCTGAACCAAAGTGCTGAAAACAGAAGTGCTGTTTCTAGCAGAAATCACAACAAGTTTTTACAAAGTTGTATCTGCAAGAAGTTTCTTCCTGTTATTTTGTTTAGTCCAAAGAAAGAAATTAATTCTGTGGTGACATATAATTTGTCCTAATTAGCAGGAAACAGAATTTATATAGACTCAAAAGCTATTTGTTAGTCTAACATACCAGCCTAAAATTTTAGCCACCACTGATTGTGCATTGTTGACTTGACAGCAGAAGTAACCATAACTTAGACTTAATGAATGCTTTCATGCAGTATGCACAGTCCTCCAAGAGTCCTTATTTCATACTATTTAATGCTGTGCTGAACAGTTGAGTTTGATAAAGGCTGAAACAGTCAGAATTATGCTTTCATTTGAATTTTAATTTTTAAAGGGGGAAGGCAGATGGTATTGTTTTACAAAGAGAATAGCCCAGCATGTCCTGCCATACTAAAAGTCTCTTCGAGCCCATCTGATACTGGTCTCTGAGTTTTTTCTCTGCTGGTTTCCTTAGCTTACACATTGCCTTCAAATTGCATATATTAGTTTCCTATCAGAGTAACTTGCAGGCATGGAAATCAGCCATGTCCTGTGAAGGTCACTGGAGTCTTGGTGATGGAAAATTCATTCCCAAATAGACAGCTTCTGTATAGCATTGATGCTCTTCTTGGTGCCAAAGCCTTAACTTTACAAATGGACATGAGTTCAAAGGCAAATGCTAATTCAGAGCAGCAGCATGTCTTTGGAAGTACAGTCTCCTTGTCCAGTATTCAGGAACAAATTAAATCATTCGCACTGTGAGTTGATAACTTGCCTGACCAAAAGTTTAAGCATATTCTTAAGGCCTTTATCCAAATGCCTCTTAAACACTAACAGGGTTGGGGCATCAACCACCTCTCTTGGAAGCCTGATCTGGTGTTTGACCACCCTCTTGGTAAAGAAATGAGCGTGCTCATAAGTAAAATGGAAAAATCCAATAATTCCCTTTTTCTTTGACAACGTCCCCATTTTTTTTCCCACATGGCATCTCCCAGTAAGGCCCCTTCCTTCAAGTCTGCCTTTTATAGACCTTCTCTCCTGATTTCCTTTAGATTTCATGGGATGATGCCATCTGACTCTTCCCACCTGTAGTTTCCTGGTTAAAACATCTGTTTTAAAAGCTGTTGTAATCTCAGTATAGATTTGCCTCAAAATAGAAAAAACTCCTCTCTCATAAATCTTTGCTTCCACATCCTTACCTTCCCCCAAAAGCTTAGGCAGCAATATCTGTTATTTGCTCAGCTCAGCCTTCTTAGATAGAAGTTCAAAGCTTTTGATGTTGGCACAGTTAAGTTTGAATGGTATAATTTGAATAAAATAAAATAAATGTAAAAGGTACATTGTTTCACGTTTGGTGAATTCCATGCAAGTAGATAGGAAAACAAACAACACAACAGCAAAACCTAGATCTGATTCAAAAGTGTTGGCTACCATAGCAAAACTGCATGGATTTGAAAATCTCATTCCTCGCAATACTAGCAAAGATAATAAAGAATCAGTTCTTTGAAACTGAAGTCACATTTTGGAACTTATTATGAAGAGACCTGATGGGTAGTTATGGGTGGACCCAGCTATGTTGTGGGAAGTGGAGTGAGATCAGCCAGTAACTGTGTCATGACTGATAGTGAAAGTGGATGAGGGAGGGAGATACAAGAAAAAAAGGCTGGAGCTTAGAAATTACCTTTCTGCCTTCAAGACAAATTCATATAGTGCAGTGCACATTGCTGGAGGTGCTTGGTGATCTCACAGTAGACTAGAAGGGATGGATATGTCAGACAATTTGTTTTCCTTGCTGCTAGAAGACTTGTCCTAATGCTTTACTCTTCCTTGGCGAGGATCTACAAGTCAGTGCATCTCATCTTAGGGCTTCTACTGGTGGGAATAGTTATGATAGAAGGCACCAAGCCAAGGGCCTGGACTGCAGTTATCCCAGAAAAAATACAAGGGCAGCAGAAGAGAGCAGAGTTCAAGTATTATACCCAGATTTCTTACGTTTTTAACCCCAGTAGACCAGCTGGTGCTCACACAGAGGAGTGTACCAATTTCAGTACAATAAAGTAACATTCAGCATAAGAAACAGCATTACATACTCAAAACATTTTTTTTTTTAATTTTTATAACTGCTACTAAATATGGTGAGCATTATTGATGTGAAGGTTTTGTCCCTCGGGAATTTCTGTGAGTTGACTCCCTGTTGAAAACTGAATAATGTGGATGATGGCTGTATTCAAAGTGATGTGAGATTTATTTAAATGTACAATTTGCTCCTGAAACAGAAATGGTCCTAAAGTATCAAGTCTCTTAGTGTTTCCTGTGTACACCTTGACTCCTGCTTCAACTGCTGACTTCTGTGAGAGAGATTAAAGTGGAGAGAGAGCCTCCTACACTTTAGAAGAGCTGTCTTTCTCTCTTTCCTGCTCTCCAAAAAGAAACTTCACTGGTAAACCTCACAAAGGCATAATCCATCTCCAAATCAAAAAGTATACCTATCCTGAAAAAAGTGTTAAATTATGTGTAACAGTGCCACCTGCTGAATCCCAGCCTAACACCTTTCTTCTCAAAGGGGATGTGAGTGTTAATGAAATGGAGTTAGTTTTGATTAAGGCACAGACCTTGTCTGTTTCTCATGTAGAACACAGGATACAACATGGTTTAAAATACTAAGTTAAATGTTCACCTTTGGAGCATAAGATTGGTGTCGGTGTTATCATAATACAAAGGCAGAATATAGCCCTTGGAAATTATGCCAGAAGTGAGTTTTTCTGCTGTTAAAATGGCTTGATGCATTTTTCACTATTATTAGTACTGACCTGTAAAAAAAATAATAAAAAAAAATTGAACTGCTCTTCTGGTAGTAACTTGTCTAGAAGGTGCCAATGTTCTCAAGCTGCAAACAAAGAGAGATTCCCTGCGGAATTTCTAAACTTAGAAATATTTGATTCTACCAAGAACACTGTCAAATGAGTCTCAACTGACAGAGACAGGCAGTCATTTTGTGGAAGTGAGCAAATGCCTTCACTGCATTCAGCAGTTTGATGCAGCAGCCCCCATGCTGCCTAAGAACACTTAACTTTTTTCAAAGCCATTATGAGCTGAATTCTTCCCACCTTATTAATATTTAGTATGTTTTTAAATGTTCCTGTTGGTTTTAATGGAATGCTGATGTAGGATGATGCTGTTGAGAATCTGTGTAGTTGAAAGGAGTTCCTGCTCTGAAGAAAACCCCTGTGTGATGTCAGATACTGGCGAGTTTGAGCAACCTCAATGACACCACCTGGTTTGGACTGGTATATGCAGTCCTGCACCACTTCCATATTACCAGGCTGTTTTTTACATCATATCACATATGGAAAAACCTTTCTGTTGTGTTTAAATCTTGTATGTGCCCTTGCCTTAACCCTTTACTACCTGCAGGGACTGGTTTGCTTGATGACCATCTTGCTCAGGTAACCATCCCCTGCTACATGCTCAGTTTGGCAAAGGCCAGACCAGTGTCCACTCTGGTCACAAGTATAGCTCTGACATCTTTGGGAACTAAATAAAGCATGTAAAAGTGCAACATACTGTGTGCTTCTGACATGAGTTGGCAGAAAATGTTATGCTGAAGAGCTTGCTGTGAAGTTGTCTTAATTGGGAAAGAAGAGAACAGAATGTAGTGGACAGGAGTCATGGAAAAGATCCGGCAGTAAAATGCAGGATGCATACCTCCTCTTTTCCACACCCCTACATCCACCTGAAGAACAACACCACCAAAAAAAAAAATGCTCTCAGCACATGGCAAATACAGTTTTGTTCAATTAGAAAACTAAATCTGTATATTTTGGGCATCAAATTCAGAAATATGAGACCTGAAGTGGCTATCATAGGTAAAATGCACCAGTATTTTTCTTCTTGCTGCCCCTGGCACTGACATTAGGATTGTAAGTGTATAGATATAGAGCAATGCATTCTTGTGTTTCTATTTCCAGCGTGAGCTCTGTGGTATTGGCTTCAGTGTTTCTAAGCGAGGAAAAAAGGGATGTTAACAGCCATGTAAATGAAACTGGACACATGCTTAACAAAATGCGACAGCAAAGTAAAGCCAGTGACTTTGTTCCATCAAAAGATACAAATTTC
>JAWWLV010000024.1:8687419-8755021 GCA_035041135.1 Platyrinchus mystaceus | reverse complement strand
TCCTGCTGGAGTCAGACTTCCAAAAAACAGCCATTCATACTGGCTCTGGATGGCAGCAGTGGCACAGAACAGAGAACCTGTTTTCTTCCATCAAGGAATGCAGACAGAGATGGAAGCACTCTTGTATTTTGTCACCTGTGCTCAATACCCGTGTGCTGAAATATCTGATAAAAGCTTCAGAGGCATCTTAAGAACAGCGTACCATGAAACAGATACTGTTGGCTTCAGCTTGGGCTCAGCTCAAAACCCTAAATGAACACAAAGGATTTCTATATATTGGTTATAATAAAAATGGTCTCTAGCAGCTCTGCATTCACAACTGCAAGGAAGCCATAAGCTTCTGTGCATTTAATAGTCACATTGGTATGTTAAGCTATTTTCTTTTAAACTCTGACTCATTCCAGTGAGTTCCTTAGACAAACCTTTTGTCTAAATCTCTCTCATAAAGAGTTCTGGAATCTGTACTGAGCAGTAACCATGTTAATCAAACTGCTGACAGTAATACAAGAATCATTGCTTATCTAAAGAATAGGACAACAGTTTCTGTAGCCTTTTTTCAGCCTGAGTAAGAATTACAGAGTAGGACTAAGCAGTAGATTATAGCATGGCATCCTCCAGATTTAATTGTAAGGAAGAATTTTCCAAGGGTACATGAGATTGTTAACCCTTGGCAGCTTGTGCCTATTTGCCGTGGGTAAGGGTTAGGAATCATGGAATGGTTTGAGTTGGAGGTGCCGTAAAGATCTCTTAGTTCCAAGCCCCTGCAACAAGCAGGGACACCTTCCACTAGATGAGCTTGCTCAAAGTTCCATCCAACCTGGCAATGAACACTGACAGGGATGGGGCAGCCACAGCTTCTCTGGGCAACCTGTTTCAGTGCCTTGGAGGGAGCTGTTCCCTTGGCAGGAGCAATGAGTGTTGAGAAGACCTTGGGTAAAACCTGGGAAACCAAAGGCTGAGGCCCAGGTGCTCTTGTTTCTGAGATACAAATAAAACCACACTCTGGGAAGAGAGGTGAGCGCAGATGTTTAAGAGATTCATGACCTGAAGTAGCAAAGCTAAAGAAAGTATTTACAATGATAAAACTTGTCCTCATCTTATGAGCAAAAACATTTCTTGTGTTGCTTGCTAATCTCCATTGGAAGCAGGAAGAGCACACTACTCTTGTTAGATGAATTTGAAATATGTGTGGTGAAGACTGAATGACTGGAATCCACTGGAATCCTTCAGTAGTGCTGGCATGACTTCAAATGCACAGGACTCAGTGGGAGAATAAAACCCCTTAAAAATTATTTCAAATCTCTTTTCTAGGCATGCTTTTCTTGGGAACACTTATGGAAGAAGCAAATGCTGTGCTTTTCAGAGTAAAATGTTGAAATGCTTCCCTTTTTGCCACTGAACATTTCCTTCTTCTGGCTCTGCTCAATCATTAAGTGTTGGGTCTTAAATTTACCCTGTCTCCTGAGGGAAAAAATTCCATGTTCTACACAGAGAAAAGGACTTATTTCTTTGATAGATTTACTTTAAAAAGTGATGAGGAAGAGACTTGCAACAGATTTGAACTGTTTAAAATAGCCACGGACAGGATGTAGGTGATGTCAGTATGTAGCTTTTCTTAATACAAGCACAGAGCCAAGAGGGATGAGGTGGCACAGAAACAGGTGCTGTGGAGGTGATCATGAGGCTAAGAATGTGTTTTCAACCCTCACCATTTGTTGAGCTATTTGACCTCTAGCTTGACCTTGAGTACTTTTGTCTGCAAAGCTGGTATCAGGTTTGGAATTGCATGATATTTTATGCACTTTGTAGGTGTACTTGGCGAAAATGTAACTTAGGGTGACAAAGACTATTTGCAAATCCATCAGTTTTCATTGAAAGGATTTTTTTTTTTGATGGGGAAAATGAAATGAATTTTTGGGTGGTTGTGAATATTTCTCTTACAATTAGCAAAATCTAATCTTTAAGCAAATTGCTGAGAAAATAAGTGGAAAATTACTATTACCACACTGTAGAGAAAAATCCTCTATTCTGTCAAAAGCAATCACTGCTCATTTTGCTTTGTTCAGATTCATTGCATGAGAACAGGGAACAGAGGTCCCAGCTGAGCCCATGACACCCTGGGATGGAGTTCTGGGGATGTGTGTACTGAGAGACTGTTCCTTCCTGGAGGAACTCCTGATGACACCAGCATGGGGCTTTTGCAGCTGTGCAGACCCAGAGTGAGGGGGGCAGAGTTATTGAACAGGCAAGACAAATACTCAAAGGAACAGCCAGGCATGTTGCTGTTACCTTGGGATAAGAAATGGATTTGATGATCCTGGAGCCTTTTCCTGCCCTTTTGTGTGTGATTTTTAGGGTGGGGCTTCCAGGGCTCTCATAACACAGACTGTAGCTTGGGTCTGAAATTTACTATTGGTTTGTTGTTCTCTATGCTGTTTAGCAGTTTCTGGGATTTTCATAATTGTGAGGGAAGGTTTCTAAAGGCACCACAGTGCTGTTTGTGAGATATTCTTGGCTTTTTGCTCACAGACCTCGATTTGTATTTGTTGTTTTTAGCAGCCATGGGCGTAACCCACAGTAGTGACGGGGATGTGCTGGTCATTCACTTTTCTGATCCTTTGTCAAAGTATATTTAGTGAGAACAGTGGAGTGTGAGGAGGACATTAGGAGTCTTCCAGCAGGTCAGTGTAAAAGGGGAGAGAGATCATTGCTAAAGTCCTCTATCATAGTGCAAAAGAGAGGAAGAACAGCCTACCAAGAAACTGTTGTGTTAGACTTCAAGAGCTGAGCTCTGAGGCTGCAAAATTCTCTTACTGAATTGATAAAATAGTAAATGAAAGGGGAAGCAAAATTTTATTGAAATTAACATGAAGTCCCTTTAATCATCAAGCTTAATCCTCAGTAGGAAAGGACTTCCAAAATTGATTTAAAATCTCAGTTCAACCATCCTCTCTAATGTGAAACAGAGATTCAAGTAAATGAATGATTTGCTTAAAAAATTCTGACTAATCTTGAGAACATTAAAATTAATATAAATGTGTGATCTCAAGCTCTATCCATTTTTGGATCCCACTTCAGTAAGTGCATATAATTTGGAATGGGACTGAAGCCATTTTGTGTGTAAGTGTACAGGGAATGCATTCCAGTACCTTTAATCAGAATGTCAAAGGGAGATCAGCTCCACTATTTCACATAAAGTATGGAAATATCATCCTGGATGAACTGGAATAGAAACAAAACATACTATAGAGTGGAAAAATGCAACAATTTTCTTGGAGGTATGGGATCAGTTAAGCAGTTGTTTCCCTGGGGAAAAGATACGTGTAAGGTTGTAGGAGCTCCTGGCCACATGTGTTCGTGTTGTAACACATATAACTGTGTCTGAAGTTCTGTCAAGGAACTGTGCTGTGGATTCCAGGATCTGTTGGCATAAGAGAGACCATCTACCTGTATTCTTGGCTTTGTGGAGGAATGTCTTCTGCCTTTCTCCTTCCAGTGAAGGACTCTTTGGACATTTCGTTGCTTCTGCTATGGAATTTTGAGGGAGCCATAATCTTTGAGTGCCATACAGTATTCAAAGTTCAATTTATTTTTTATTCCACCAGAAAAAGTGAGTTAACTACTTAGTTTAGATATGACATGGTATTTCTTGATGAACTTCAAGTTTAATCTGCTATGCATACTTATTAAGATACTGTCATCATAGAGTTAAAGGTGCTGTGGGGGCACTGTATGATCTTAATATATTAAGTAAATTTTATATAACAGAGATCATTACCTTTCACTGATGTGTCTGCACTGTCAGCCCAGTGCTTTGAGTTAGACTGAAGTATTTAGCCTTTAGAAAAAGCAGATGTGTGTCATAGGCAGAGAAGGAGGGGTATCCCTCCCACCTGTGCCTGCAGCACCCAGGAACATGTGGGTGCCTGAGGAAGAAAATTCTCTTCACGCCATCCTATGTATTACAGCTGATCTCTGATGCTTTAGGGCTGGAGGTGGAGAGATCTAAAGAACTCAAGTGCATCTGCTCAACTGGGAGGAAGATAAATTCTTGGTTAACTCTGGGAGATGATCAGCCCGTGAAATGAAAGAGCTGCTTGCAATAATTTTTCAAATGTTGAGCTGGGTACTGAGGAAGGTAAATGCCCAGAGACATTCACAGATTTGCTTCTTCTGTTCCATTTTCATGCTGAGTAGTGGGTTCAAACCCTGTTCTTTGGTAAGACCTCTGGTGTTTTATGATTCCAGCGGTGGTGACTGCATTGCTTTGTCGGATGCTGGAGTTGTACTGGTCCTGCCATGGCTTCTCCCCTCTGTGTGCATCTCGCAAGCCTTCTGAGACCAGAACTGCTGTGTTACCAAGGAACTCATGTCATACTATGCAGATTTTGTGTAGCTGAGATTCCCCTGTGTATTACTCTGCTTTGGAAGTAGATGAGAGGCATGGTAAATAAAGCAGGGAGTGCTTCTTTTCACAGAATTAACTCTTTGTATTTGTACTTTTTTAAAAAACAACATAAACTGCTGTCTGCTGAAATAAAAACACTTACTGAAGATTGTAAGGGATTTTACATATCCTTCTGCAAGCCTGAGAATTAGGTATATGCTAGGATGAGGGTTAGAGACAGCGATACTAAACACTGGGCAATCTTGCAGCATTTGGGGAAAGCTTGGAAAATAATGCTGGGGGCTTCCAAGTCCTTAGGTATTTCAGGATTTGAGGAGTGAGGGTATTTAAAATTATTCAGCTGCCCAGCCTGCAAGCTGTGGACAAGTTCCATTGAAGAATACAAATGAGTGTTTGCCACTAACTTCTCAGTGGAATCATGCAGGTTGTGGTGAGTGAATATGCCATACTCGGAAAAGATGCCAGGCCAACAATCTGGGGGGATAGGATGCCCTTTCTTTGAAGCACAGACACAGCAGAGCTGTTGCAATGCCAGCTTCCTCATAATACCCAGTGACCAATTATATTGCTGCTAAACCAAGCTACAGTAAAATCTGTGTCACGCTTAAATTGCTGTAACAAAAATGTGCGGTCAACTGTATCAGAAACCTTTGCTAGATCAATAAATAAGGCTCCATAAACGTGGCCAATATCCAGAGAAATCATAGTATCATTCCCAATGCATACAGCTATACTGCAGTAGTTACTCTGAGTGCGGTCCTGCATCCAGAATGAACAGCAGTTGCTTAACTGGTGTATAAATCTGCTGTGAACGCATGGCTGTGTGGGTGACTCTTACATGAAGAATGGCCAGGGTATGTTTGACCTTTCATGTAATTTTGTGAACCTGGAGGATAACTGCTCACCATGTAGCTTCTGATTCAGTCTGAGGGTAGTGTGTGCTTTCATGACTGATGAGATGCAGAGTGTAACTGTCACATATGAAGGATTCAGAGGTAGCAGCTGCCTCTGTTCATGTTACAGCACCAACTCACCCATGCCAGACCAGCAGGATTTTCCCAGTATTGTTTCTTTTCTGAATTCTTACTTCCTGCCCCTTAAATTACTTTCATTAATACTTAAGATAGTTTTGACTCACTCTTATTGTAGAGATTGAAGAGGGGGACACTTGGAGTGGTGGCATTTGTCTTCCCAAGTATCCATTACACATGATGGGGCCCTGCTCTCCTGGAGGTGGCTGAACACCTGCCTGCCCATGGGAAGCAGTGCATTAATTCCTTGTTTTGTTTTTTTTTTGTGTGCACAGCTTGTGCTTTCCCTATTAAACTGTCTTTATCTCAATCCATAAATTTGCCAGCTTTTACCCTTGCTATTCTCCCCCCAGTCCCCCTGGTGGGGGAGTGAGTGAGTGAATGTGTGGTGCTTGGTTGCTGGCTGGGGTTAAACCATGACAATTATGAACCCATAATCACTGGCAGTCAGGCTGAATTGTTTATCAGACACATTTATAATCCTGTTTTCATGAGGTTTTTTTCATTACTGGGTAACTTTGGAGGGAGGGAGAGTTTAGTGATTAATCATTATCATGAAGAAATTAGAGGTGTTGTCTACCAGTTGCAATTCTGAGTTTGAAAAATCAGTTATGAGTGGCAGACTAAGATGGAGTCCTCCTGTAGGTAATGACTGTTTCAGATCTTCCATTGATTTTGTGAAGTTTGGGCCCTGCTGAAGGGATCAGTATTTTCTGTATTTGTGAACTTGCAGCTGTATATTCTCTCCCTGTCCTCATACCTATGCCTGGTTCACATTTCATGGACATTGGTCACAACTGCAATTATAATGCAAATCTTCTTCATCAAAACCGCAACCTAATACTTTTGTTGGCCTGAATGACACATGCCATTTATTGAGCTGGGGATTCTGGAACTCCCCTTCCTGACTGTTGTATCCTCTTCAGAGTGTGCAGGTGTAAGTTCCTGGTCACTGCATACCTGGTGTAAACTGCAGCTCTCTGGGCATTGTGAAACAACCAGGGATATAGGTAAGTTCCACAAAACATAAATTTGATGTTATGTGACTCTTACATCACCTGGCTTCTTAATGCTGACACTTGCCACCTAATAAAATACATTTGGCTCTTGGAAGAACAGCATCTCACCTAGCATATTCTAGCTCCAGAATATGGAGCAAAGGGCAGGCAAGAGGCTGAGACCAGCAGCTGGAGCCAAGCTTGTGCATGTGATATTTAACCTTCAAATGAGTGGCAAGGACTGGAGTATATGGTGACAGAAAATGGGTGAGTGGTAAATCCAGTAAATGGATTTAGTATATATGTAGAAAATGTTTGTATGGGTGATTTAACACTATAGTTACCCAAATTTGTCCTGGCCAGGGGCTTGTCACTGAAGCAATTAATTGAATGAGATGGGCATGGTAACATGGATCCTTGCTGTTCTTAGCTAGGGCTGTGTATGTACATGTGACAAATAAATTGCTGGTGACTGGCAGGGATTGTAGTAAAAGGTGGCATGCCCCCGAGCCACAGACAGGCTTTAGAGGCAATTAATCAAATGAGTTGGCCAAAGATATGTGACACCTGTCGCAGATAGCACTGCAAATACACATGCAATTAATGATCTTGATGAAAGGAAGAAGAGATAATTTAAAGTAAGGTGTTCTCTAAAGAGCTCAAAGCAACTCTGAGTAGAAAATTTCTGCCTTAGCTACAGGGGAGTCCCAGCACATTTTCAAAGCTTTGGGGTGTCTGCTTTTCCAGGTAATGCAGTGCATGCACATAGGAAGAAGGAAAAAGAGAATTTTTAGTGTCCTAAAATTCCCTTGGTTTGCAAGCTGTTCGCACAAACAATGTGCACTCGTGTTCAAGAATTGTAGCTCATCTGCCAAATTTAACATAAAGATAGCAGAAATTCCCAGACATTGGAGACTGCTCTTATAAACATCTTTGCTATTAGGTACTAAATAATGTAATCTAAGAGTCTTCAAATGTTCTTTGCTCGGTTGATAACAGGTGTAATTTTAGAGCTTTTTAGGCCTTGACACCTTTTTACAATCTAAATGAATATTGATCTGACCATAGTCTTCACTAAACTTATGCTGGATTGCACCTTTGCATGGGAAGCATGAATTTCTAATGGTGATCTTGAGATGAAAAAAAAAGAAAGCTAATAGTAATTTTTTTTCCACAGAGATCTAGCTCATCAGCTGCTTTTTGTCTAGCTCCCTCTTACCTCCCGCCCTTTTCCCACAGGTTTATTTTTCCACCCTACTCCATCATAAGAATCTCCTTGGGTCACTACTGGCTTAACTAAAAGATTTCCAATGCAAACAGTTATACATGATGGCCAATGAAGTGTTGAGTCTTGCCTACATACCCTAACACAAGGTCAGGACTTTGTTCTTTTAGGAGTTTCGTGTAAAGATGACAACCCTCACACAACACTGACAGTCCTTTGATTTGTGACATTTGTCTACTTCGTTTTCATATTGGAGAACTAGTCTATTCTTCTTATATAACTTCATTCTGAAGTGGGTTCATCAAAAATTTGTTTTTTGGTCCTGCCCATCAAAATGAGATATTTGGAATGTTGTCCTTAGATTTCTCTTCTACTGCAGTAGCATCACAGGTATTGCTCACAATGGGACTATTCCTGATGCAAATGTCCAAAGACTTCCTTAGCTGTTCTTTCGTAGATGGATTTTTTTCGGAATTCTGCAGAGCTCTTTTCCCAAATATCCATATTTTGCTGGCTTGAAATGGACAGGAATTAATACTTAACTTTTACTGACCCAAGTTTAACATGTCATCAATGATCTGAAGAAGCATTTAAAGTGTTTTTTTTTTTTTCCCCAGACTTGTTGTGGCAACTCATGGACTTTTAAGATAAAGCAAAAAGATGATATTAGCTCAAATGATTGGCAAAGTAGTTGACAAGCACAATGGGAGATGATCTTTAGTATGTACATTAACAGCTTGCCATTTCAGAGAACTCCTTTTAGTTGAATTGAGTGGCACTTTTGTTCTCTTTACAGTTTCATTCCCACAGCAGGGAGAATACAAGAAAAGGAAGAGCAGGACCCTACAGACGACAGAGTCTGATCAGTTAATTTCAACAGCAACTGAAAAGGAATCTTTTTATCTCCTCATAAGCCTCTGCCCATCACTTGCAGGATCCCAAAGAAAGGAAGAGAGCACGAAAGCACAGTACCCTGAGGCCCCCACCACTCCCACAAGGTCAAACACATTATCTGCTCTACTGCCACTTCTAAACTGTGGCTGTAGAGAAAAGATGAACAGAGATCTGTTAATATTTTCTCCCCAGCCTAAGTGAAACATAAAAGCAGCAGTAGAAAAGTCTTAAGGAGAAACAGAATGATGATACAGAGATTCTTTTGCACACATGAGAAACACCCTGTATTTAACAAGGCATAGAAATTATTTGCAGGCTGGTTATCAGTCCTTCCAGTAGTCTGCTGGAACCTGGAGATACGGGGTAGCTGCTTGAGTTAAAGAAGAATAAATGTTTTGCTGTCAAATGATCCTGCTTTTATTTTTATTTTTTTTAACCTTGGTTTATTATTCATATGCAATCAAAAGAAGATGACAACTGGATGTGAATGAGAAATTAACTCCAAAACAAAATTATCTGGCTAAAACACAGACTTAGTCAGGAGAGCATGGTTGTCTCATTCCACAGAGCAGCTTGAAGAGAAGATTCAGCTTGGGATCACATTTCTTGTAGGTTTCTCACCAGACCTGTTCTGTATGTCTTTCAATATGCAGGTGTTAATTAAATCAGTTTAATTCCATTCATTACATCTCTATCGGAATTGGTCCAATATATTCTAATAACACTCAACCTGCTAATTGTTTCCCAGTGAAAATAGAGATGGGTCAGTCTGAACCTATAGGACTTTATTATTGATTACCTGGAAGCTAGATTGATGGTCTTTGCTTAGTTCTTAATGAATTAATCTGCATTAGTGATGAGGAAAAGGTAGAAATAGTTTTGATTTTAGTCTTGCTGAAGCTGGGGACATGTCTTAAATTTTGCAAATGGATAAATGAGAAGTCTCCAGCTCAGTAGAGTTCACCACAGGCTTCAGAATACTAATTTTGTTCTTCATTTTGCTTTTGTTTAGAATTGAGCCTGAGTCTACAAGCATATTGTTCTCTTTCATCTCTAACCCCAGAATTACTCAATTTCAGTTTTGTAGTAAAGGACAAATCAAAGCTGGGGTTTGGGCTTCCCTCATGTAAGCCATATTTGAGTTTGATATAAATGGACATGACTACTGGTTGGCAATGAGGTAGGATTTTTGTACCAACCTAATGTGCCCTGATATAAAATGACATAAATAAACTGGAGTTCTCAGGAGTACCTCTAGGGCCACAAAATTTGGAAACCCTGTAATTCCACAATGCTGTTGGTTTCCTTTGAAAAGGGGCAATTCTCAGCTTGTGCAATTCTGTACCAGTAATTATAAGCACTCATCTTAAAGGAGATTTCATAGAGTGCACATGTATGTACACATGCACACAGATGTATAACTGGGTGCACAAAGAGCTGGATTTGGAACTTAGCTTTTAGAGGTATATTAAAGGGACATGTGGTGTTGCCTACTGCTTTATAGGAACCCCTGGTTAAAAAGATATGAGGCTACTGATTGTAAAATCATCATGTTACAAATGTTAGTTAATGCTTCTGTCAGTCAGTTCTCTCTGGTGTGCAGTAGTCTCACATCAGAAGGCGTTAATCTTACACTGGCTTATAGACAGAAATGCAGTGTTGCTCTTCTGTTAAATCAAAATGGTGCCCAGTCCTTCACAGAATTGCATTCCATCTATTCCAGTGAGCAACTCTGCTTTTTAACAACATGCTGTGCTCTTGCCCTCTTGTAAAAGATTTGACTTTTTACTATGTACATAAGTCTTTGGCTTTCAACACTGGAAAATAGCTCAGGCCACTCCAGCAGGACCAAAAATCTCCTATAATAGTCCCCCGAACGAAAAAGGACTTGAGGGAATCTAGCTGTACTAAATAATAAAAAGCAACAGTAAAAGCCACAATTCTGTGCTGAAAGTCCAGTTGCATTCTTGCTTCCCTGCGTTGTCTTAGCCCACAGCTCTGCTTCAGTCTCTAGGAAAGTCTTATTCCTTGTATCTGTTTATATATGTCAGTATACATGTGTTTATGTGTATACATGCCTATATCTACCTGTATGCATTTCCTCTTGTTGTTCTACATCCTGTCTTCAGTGCCTTTTTTTACCCTTTCTGAGGGACCTTCTAAGGAGGTTTCCTTGGCTTGCTTATTGTCAACTTTGATTGCTTCCCTAACTTCTCACTGCCAGAGCCTTGTTGTTTGGTTTCCAGTTCTTGTTTGTCTTTGTTCTTGTGACCATTTTTTTTTTTTTTTTTTTAAATATATAGGGGGTTTTGTGTTGCTTTTCCAGGATTGATAAAGGCTTTGGCCATCTATGAATGTACAGGCAGGAAGTTCAGTTGCTTCCTCCACAGCGCTGTTGTTCCCTATTTATTAATTGGGTCCTGCACAAAGCCATATTGCAGCACAAGTCACTTTTCCCTCCTTTCCAAATTGAACCCATCTATTGCTAATCACTGACCTTAGGTGTAGTACTGAGCTTGTTTCCTCTGTGTGAATTGTCCCATCGTTGCCATACTTATTAATCTTTATATACTGGTGTTATATAATGCTGTCTAAAAAGCATTCCTGGAGCCAAGTGCCTTGTATTTCTACCTTCAGTCCCAACAGTTTTTCATTGTTGTGCTCACAAAAGCTTTGCTGAGCATGACCTCCCCTTTAGAAATCCTCTTGGACTATTTGCTGTGCAGCCTGTCCGAATAGTCTTCTGTTCTTTGCCTTATCACTGAGCTTCGTATCTTTGCCTGTGCTGCAGCTCTGTAGTTTTCTAGTTTGGCCCTTAATTCTGTTTTAAGCGTGGATGGGATGTAAGCTTTCCTCAAATGCTTAGCCCTATTGAAAAATAATTGCATTTTTCTAGGGCGGTGTACAAACCAGTGCTGTTAAGAACAGTGATGTTACAAAGGCTTTGAGCTATATAATGCTATGGATTTTTTTCAGAGAAGTTCTTTTCACTGAGGGTCCCACCCCAAGCTGAGCTTTCTGCAGTTCAGTGTGAGAGAAGAGCTCATAGTTCTGTGAAATTCAGAGGGTTTTGAGCCTACTGCTAGTTTTGAAAGAGAAGGTGCCAAAAAGGGGTGCAATAGAAACCCATAAGCACATAAAAACACTTCCACAGTGTTTGGCGTTTCTTTTAATCTCTCCTTGCTTTACAGTTCCGGATACAGAATGTCCTTTGACTTCTCATGAACTGAATTCTTCCTCTTTGACTGCTTTGACACTGTCCTCAGTTGCAAAAATATGACATGCTGCCCCACTAGTAGATGCATATTTTGTTCTTGTGCGGTTTTCTCTTCCTTCCTGCTATTCATGAGCATAAAGGAATATGTTTTTACTCTAGCAGTACTAATTATGTTCCCTGAACATAATTAATCCTCTTGCTTTTTAAAACCTACAACCCTTCTCAAGGACAGTCCTGCCTTTGGGCAGATTCATGTATTGGTGCTTCTATGTTGCAGCTGTTTTTAAGTCCTTACTCTCTTCAAACTTACCTGAGCAATCTCTTGCTGTCTTTTGGGGGGGGGATGGGGGGACCAGAACCTACAAACCATTTGTATTGCCCTTGCAAACTTGGCACATGCCTTGCTGCTTTAGGTATCCTGGGTATGTAATGATTCAGTAGCTGAAAACTATGGAAAAGCAGTACTTTGAGCCTTCTGTGGAAGGCTGGTGTAGGAATGTGGAACAGGGCAATACTTAGAAAACACTTTCTTAAATTCCAACCAAGTGTTACCTGTCACTTGTATCGATTTGGTGCCTTTGGTGGTCCCTTCCCCTGCTGTGTTCTCTTGCTACTTGTCCTCTGAGAGGTGGAATTTATCACCTCGCAGACAGATGGGGCATTTGGCAGAAGCAGGATACAGATGTTAAGCTTTGGAATGTTCCCAATGGCAGCATCTGGGCTTGGCTCTGGCTTACTGCCTGAATTCTTTGTGAACTCCGAACAGCTGGCCATGGAGCTGCCTCTGGGGTTATCTCGGGGGTGGTTGCTACAGATCTGACTGTGAAATCATATTCTCCTGACATACCTCTCCACTCGGAGGAAATGTACGCATACGTTTACATGCAGAAATCTTTTTGTAGCTCAAACTTCAAATGTACTGTATAAAATATGAGCATGTATCTTTTTGTACCCACAAGATGACGAATCTGGAAACTGCATGAGGAATAAGCTCGTGTATGTGTGCGGATTCGTGTCAATGCACTTCTGTGTGTATGAGTATGGTTAATTGTTAGCAGCTTCTGTACTGGTCTGACTGCTTTGACTCCAAGTCAATGGGCATATGCCAGCAGAATATTTGGCTAAATATCTCTTCATCTCATGTAGCAGTAGAACACTGCAGGTTTTGGGCATGTTGCCTTCTGTCCATTTTACTTAAAACACAGCCTTGCGCAGTTGAATCGTGTTGCCTTCATTATGTGAAACTTAGTTCAGTGCACAGGTTTGATAAAGACTAATTTTTCAGGCTTTAATGGCTCCTAATTCAGTGTCAGACCCTCTTTGCAGCGGAGATATTCACTACTAGATAGATTTCAGTGCAGTCAAAAGAAAACAAAAGTGTATTAAGTCAGTATTCTATAGTGTTCACCACAGCTGCCTATATCGTGAACGGGAAATGGTCTGTCATCTATTTATAGTAAATAATTGTTTAGGATACACTTGAAATATTGGGTAGGAAATACATATAAATCACCTATGCATATTTATTTCAAATATTTATCCCTCTGTGTGTATTATAGAATACATTTCTCTGTAATTAAATAGCCAGACTTGTGAATTTTAGTGCTTCAGGATACAAAAAAAAAATCTTTATATATGGCCTTTTTTAAAAAAAATTGTCAAAAACTGTTATTTGGATTGACTTTCACTGGAGTAATATTAATGTGTAAGCAAGAAAGGCCAAATGCTGAACTTGATTACTTTGATGCATATCTTGTGTGCAGCCATGCTGCTTTTATACATACTTAAATGGAAAACTAGAAGCATGTGGCAAGTGTTTGGGGTGAAAAGTGTTTAAAAATGGTAGAATTTTTACTACTGATTTATGCTAAGTCATTTATGCTAAGACAATTGATCATTGTTTTTTTTCAGTATCTTTACTGAAAGGTTACTAGAGTCAAGACTGGGTGAGTCTTACAATGGGAACAGGTTCATCTGTCTCACTCTACTCATAACCCACAAAGAATTTAGTTGTTATTGTTTTCCTTATGTTGTGTTTTGTAAATTGAGATATACACACAATTAAGGAAAGATATGAATTTTTGCTTTTTTGGCATGTTTTTCTTATTTCCTTAGATCAAATTTTGAATATGAGAATGGGAAGCAGTTTAATTTCTTGAGGTCATCTCTGCTAAAGCACGTGTCTGTTTTAGTGCTGCATGTGCTGGGTAAGTGCTGTCCACTGAGATATTCTGTCTTTGACATCATAGGAGTAAGTAGTCTGTACAGTTGGTTGTAGTGCAGGTTCCCTGCCATCATCTCCTTTTGACAGCTCAGCTGTTAGCAGAGAATTTTCGCAACTGGGGGAACACATCTGTTCTTCTCTCTCCTTTTAACATTGAAGATGATGTTCTCACCAGCTCTCAGTTATCTGGGGGAGTTTGGTGCTTACAGTCAGAGGCATCAGACAGCATTGGAGTCATACCTTGTGCATGACCTCTGCCAGTCAGGTCAGGTTAGCAATTGCTGCATTACACACAGCAAGCACTGATCCTCCTGTTGTGACTTTTCCCTCTTCGTAATTACTGAGATCCATCTCTTCCTGTTACTTAGTACTGAAAGTGCAGTATGCGTGGAAAGATACTTATATCATGAGGAACAAAGATAATGTGGGAATCATAAAGGAGAACAGTATTTTCCTTATTTGAGAGTACTTTTCTGCAATTTTTATATTCTTTTAGGTATAAAAAAAGTTATAAGATTTACTTTTTTAATATTAGAATTGGCAGGTGGTGGGGAAAGGCAGGATGATATAAAGCGTTTTACTTCTCATGATTTAGTTTGGGGTCATACTATGCTCACTGCTCTGGAAACTCTGGCATGATTTACTCCCACAGAACTGGTGTCCCTGAAAGGGTGATTGCTGCACTGATACACCTAAATCTACAGCTGGTTGGTATAGTTTAGGACAGGTGCTGAGTAGTAACTCCTGCTGTTGTGCTAATCACCAATAACTTCCTCAAATCAGTTGGTCGTCAGGAAAATATGTGAAAAAGATTTTAAGACCAGTAGTCTTACATGCATATCTAAGTACTCTTGGCTTATCAGATACAAGGTCTAAGAAGCATAGAGTAGAAATTGCTTGAATAGATTTAAAAGCCAAAGTGCTATCTAGACCTGCTTGGCTTCTCAGCCTCTATTGCAGGAAAGGTGGCTTTTCTTGCACCCTCTTGTGATGTTCTAGAGAAAATTGTAGAAGCTATAGAAAAACCCTCTGCATCTTAATCTCAAGCAGTGAATCTGTTATCGAGCATGATGTGTGAGCTGCTGCCGTTTAGACCTGCGTCTACAATGGAGTTTAAGCGAAAAAGTATAATTTTCATATTATGATGCCATTTAGTCTGTCACTTGTAATCTGCCTTTTAAGAGCAGTTCTAGGTCACTAATTTATTCTTAACTTACAATTTCAGAACGACCATGGAATTTTGCACACAACACTCTTGAATAAGAAAAGATCTGTCTGCTCAGTTTCCTGGGTGCAGCAGGAATGTATGATCGTGGGGGTTTTTCTATCCTTTTCTTAATACCTTTTTAATAATGTCTTCTTTCTCTCGTGGAGTGCAGTAGTGCATTTATAAGGAATTTTTCCCTTTAACAGCAATTGTGTTTTTGGCAGTACTCTGAATAATAGAAATTCACTTTTCCACTGTCCCAAATGACAGGGAAAACTGTTTCATCAGCAATATATCTTCAAAATTGCATTTAGCGAATAAAAGTGTGGTGGACTTTAAATATAAATAAGACCCATCCCTTGGATCTTCTTTTAACTGCAAACCTTCAAAAAATTATATTTTTACTCCCAGCAAATTACCTAGGAGAAAAAAATGACAAGAGTAATCTATTTTTTTCACAGCTGGTCGGTTGGCCGGAGTTTCTCATCAAGGAGTACATGCTGTTTGCTCCCCAGATGGACAGACTGGATGAGCAACAAATCCACAGAGCCTGGAACACAAGGTAGAAATTATACTGCCTGTGCTTTTAATCTTGCACAGCTCTGCTCATTGGTAATTGCAGGTGGCCCATATCCAAATGAGACTCTATTGGGACAATATCCTATATCTTGTCAGAATGAGTCCCATTAAAGCCTCCACTGGACTTAAGCCAAAATCTTGAAATAATTATGGGAAACTTATTTTTAAAAATAAGTTGAAGCCATATAATGGTGACACACATTTAAGCACCATCAGCTCTAACTGCAATGTTAGCTTCTCCTGCTTGGTCCATTTTGTCTGTCAGGCTCAGCAATACAGTGAGAGGTATGGAGCAAAAAATACATGAAAATGTGACTTTGATCACTGTGTCTTTTTGTTCTGAGACCTCTGGATAGTGCTGGGGCAGCAGTGTTTGAACAGTGCCTGGTGAATTCCCTCAGGCTTGGACAAGAAATGCTGCCTGTACACTGCCACACAGATATTTGGGTCACATCTTGCTCGTGCTTTAATTTA
Source organism: Platyrinchus mystaceus (assembly GCA_035041135.1). Classification (NCBI taxonomy): domain Eukaryota; kingdom Metazoa; phylum Chordata; class Aves; order Passeriformes; family Tyrannidae; genus Platyrinchus; species Platyrinchus mystaceus. Next base: position 8,738,764 of record JAWWLV010000024.1, on the reverse strand, counting down.
AAGCATGTTTGCTGCTGTACTCATTCTGCCCAGGGATGCCCCTACTTTATCAATCAGAAAGCATGAAGATTTAGGAGTCTTTATTGTGAGAGTCTTATTAGAAAGTTTGAAATACAAAGTGATTCCATACATTAGCCCTGAACCATTTCCTTGGGGACACCAACATCCCCCTCTCCTCCTACAGTCTAGATGTTGAAGAACTGCATTTTCTTCTTCCTGTGCTTTTGAGATGCCATACAAGAGCAGAAACATCTCAAAGGTACCCTAAAATGCTAGTGGGCATATTTAAAAGTGATATGTCTAATTTCTAAAGAAAGCCTTGAGGCAAAATGCTTCTCTTACTCTGATGTAATTTTGACGACTACTAAATCATTATACTTTTAAACTAGGCATGTAAACATCAGACTCCAGACTCATTAGTGTAAGACTTGGAGGGCTGCTGTCAGGGATGCCATGGTAACTGGAGCTCTCTGCTTCCCCCTTCATTTCATTGGAGCTGTGGGGTTGGAGCAGAGCAGTATCCAGTCCAGTCTGGTGCTCATGTCCTCCAGGGAAGGTGCTGGGTGGGATCTGGTCTTTCAGCACAGCTCAGTGTGCCCATTGAAAGCAGATCTGCTCTGCTCTGTCTTGCAGCCTCTTTTTAAATCTCACATCTGCAAATCAGGCTGGTGTGTAAACTCGGTGCTGACTGCATGGATTAGAAGTCAGATGCTTGTAGTTGTAGTAGATGAAACCTCCTCGGACCTCTTTTCCTCTGCTCTTCCTTGCTTGCTGGTCTGGACTTGATGTACGTGTGGGAGAGGATGTGCAGACATGGGTAGGAAAAGGTCAGATTTGGAAAAAAAGTAATCAAATTGATTTATTTAGTTTTTTGGTCTTCTACTGAATGGTGATATCGTTTTACTTGGGGTCTGGAAATCTCCTGGTATGGATACTCACTGGGCTTATGCAATACACTTGAGACACAAATAGGACACAAGGAAGGAATCTCTCTGCACTGCACTTTATTTCCCCTAATGATGAGAAAAGCTGAATTCCTGCTGTGGCCTTACTTCAGGATGCCATGTCCACTCCCGTGCTCTTTCTAGTGACCTTAGAGAATTAAGGAAGGTAACATGGATACATCCCTTTTTCTGTATAAATAACAGTCCATTGGCAGTATTCCTTGGTGATATATCTCCATGTGTATCTTGATAGAGCAGTGACATAGTACATAAGTCCTGGGCCATAAGACTGCAATCTGTCTTGGAACACTTTTGCTGATAGTTCCAGAGCAGATGAGCGTATGGGTTATTTCTTGTAAGCCCCATAGACTACTTTATCTTCAGCAACCTCCTCAAACCTCAAGGTAATTTAGATAAAACATTTGTGCCCTTGCTTGACTTTATGGTCAATATTTAACTGCTTTGCTAGAATAAAGATACCTTGCTAACGAGCACGTACAATACAGCGTCTGCTTGAGTGCACGTTTGTTGGTAATTTTTTGGGGCCATAAGAAAGTACCAGCATCAGTAAGCAGTATGTTTATATGAATGGGCAGGGAGGTTAAACCTGAACAAGCTAGAGATAAAAAATAAAGTGTAATTCTTGTGTAGCTGAGAAAATAGTGAGGGGGGTGTGGGTTGTGTTTATTTTGTGGGTTTGTTGTTGCTTCCTTTTTTTTTTTCTCCCCCCCTCTTACTGTAGAGCCAAAAACTTAGTATTTCCTGGTTTCCAAGGCTGGAAGAGTCTATTTGATTTTCTGCACAGCATTGCCCAGGAAGTTCCTTCTTCCAGAAACAATTTTCTGTGCGTCTATTTTAGGTATTTTTGCTGTGTATGTATATAAAAGTGAGTTAGAGTGTCAAGTCTATTACTCTAGAGCATCTAAACTCGGTATCTAAGAAAGATGTGTCTATTCAAGAATGTACCAATGCTGCTGTAGCTAATATTTTGATGTCTTTTACAACACAAGGAGCAATATCCGTTTGCATGTCTATGATTCTTATGGTTGTTTTGGATCTACTTTGGTGGGAGAAAAGAAAAACCTTCCTGCCTGAAATAACATACCCTCTGCACCACAGACATAGCATCTGTATAATTAAACTTTTAATCTGGAAAGTAGCTCTTAAAGATTAACATATTTTTGTTTGGTTTATGCCTGCTCTGTCCGGGCTTTGGCAGCAGCTCGTGTAAATGCTGTTAGTCCTCCAGTGTCTAAGACTGGCAGGGCCAGCTGGAATTCTGGAATGCCAGGTGACTCTCCTGTGCTGTTGGTTTATCAGAAGGAAACTGAGAACCAAGAGTAACAATTCAAGCTCCTTTATGCTGTAAGCTGGATATGACAAGAAATCAAATAAAGTTTCCTGAAGGGGCAGGTTTTTTACTGACCCCAGTAAGCTCGGAGTAAAAAAATGTTCCAAAATAGGTAGAGTGCTATTTTTACTGTCATTCTCCTGAGCAGAGGCAAAGCTCAACTGAAGCATGGAGGGCCGTTTGAACACTACAGCAGCTTAGTGTTCCCTGTGTCTGCACATGAATGGCTTTAGCAGTCTGACTTTCTTCCTGCCATAAAAACCCCCCAAAACATCTGCATTTGGCTGTTCTCTACTTTCAGGCCAGCTTTGAGCAAGGGTTTCTTGTGATTGTCCCAGCAGCCCTAAGCGTAAATGGATCTCAGTGTTACCCAGTAGTCAGCTCCTAAAGGAAACTGTTCATAACAGGTTTCAGAGCACCTGTGCCTTGAACAGGGTGTGACTCATGGGTATGTGGCACCTACCACACAGACATCCTGAAGCATCATCAGCATATCAGCATTTTTCCATTGTTCAGAACCACATGCCAGAAAGTGCCCAGAGGGATTTCTTTATTGGGTCAATTCTTTTGTCATCCTGGGCTGCAGTAATCGGGTCAGACCAGCTTGAACTTTCTGCATTAAAGTGGGAGAGAGGAACATTTACTGTATTGTTTCAGTACTATTTCAGAGTTGATTTAATTAGCCCTTCTTGTTTTTAGCTCATGCAGGAAGCATTCTTTTTTCTTACTCATTTAGCCAGAAAAATTGTGGTCAGTTTTATGGGCTTGCTACAAAAAAATTGTAGTAGCAGTCTTGAATATTCTGTGGCAGCAGTGTCTGTGGCACTTCTATCTGGCTACATGTTCCAAGGCAGCCGACTGTCTCCCAAGAGAATTAGTCAGACATTGCTCCTTCATAATGGTGAGCAAATAGGGTTTTTAATGAGAACATATTTGGGCTGAGATATAAAGCAAGGAAACAAGGTGTTCATATATTGGTTGTAGCATATTCCAAAGGTGTGAGAAAAGTAATTGCAGCTTAATTCATTGGGATATTGATACATCTGGTGGGGATAGTGAATAGCAGAGAATTGTCACTGATGTGTAATAAGCCACACTAGAAGCCAAAAGTTGGTAAAGACTCAAGGAAAATGTGGTGGAATCTATAGCTGCCTCTTGGATCCTATGGCAAAACCATGGCCTGATCCAAAATTCAATGCCAGACTTCTTTTGATTCAAGAAAGTTGGAATCTGAAGGCCTGAAATTTACAGATTATTTACAAAAGGCTGGCCTTCAGTTTTCCATCAAAAGTGCGGCATGAGGGAATTAGAAGCTGATGAGATGATGAATCGTGAAGTGCAATATTTAGGTATCACCTTGGCCATGGCAAAAACGTCAAATCTGTGCATGTGTACACATGGAAATATACTTTGGACTCAACTCCAAGACAGAAGAGCACCAGTAATTGCAACTTATTTATGTAAATGCTGTTTTCTCAGGGCGGGGCAGTGGTGCATTTTATCATGAGCAAATCTCCTTTGCTTTTCTTTGGCTGTCAAAGAGCTGTAGAAAGAACAATTTCAGGATGTGTTGAGATTCCTTAAACACAATGCTTTTCTTTGCAGTTCAGTTTCTCTTGAAATTTATACTTTTCTTTGAAGAGCCTGGGCTTCCTTGAAGGTTTGTTCCACCTGAGGAGAGATGTCCCTGTCTTACTTAGTGTCAGCTTTGATTCAGAAAGTAATACTGCATGGATCCAGGAATCTGTGGCCTTTCCCACCAGTTGGCCATCTATCATTTCATTACAGTAAGGTTACCAAATTGATGTGTCCTGGCTAATTCTCCTAAAGCAGCTGTATAGCTATCCAGTATCTCACCAGGCAACTGTGCACACTGTCTCAACTGATAATACTCTGTGATACTATTAGCAGATGGCAGAACGTGACCTACCTGTGAAATCTGACCCACAGGGATCTTCTAACAGTGCCTGTTTTCTCAGGGAATGTCTTGAGATATACTTTTATCTTTCTGGTCTAGCATTGAAACTGTGTTTAATTTTTCATAGAAATAAAGGAAGGTATCACACTGCTGGTATTCAGCCTTCTAACTGCTAGTGACTATCTAAGAAATGAAGATTTGCTGTTAATATTAATTCTTACCATTTCTTCAAATGAGGCTGTAATGAAATTTGATATATAATTTTTTAAGTAGCGGCACAGGAGCTATTTTAGATTTAACAACTGCGGTATCTTTGCTTCTTATATATTTCATTAATCTTGATGTGGTTAATTAGTTGCTGTTCCTCAGTGGAAATGTTTGACTGGAGTAGAACAAGAATAATGAAATCTCTTGGTTTGCTCCTGCTGAAAAGGGCTAAGTGTTAGAAGGACATCAAGCCTGGCTAAATACCATGTTTGTTCATAGGTTAGCCCTATGTGGCCACGTTTGCATGTGTAGAAAAAATAAAAACAGTTGAAGACAAAAGCACAGAGTAACATGTTTTTATGATTTTCGGATGCCCCATTCCACAGGAAGTGGTTCTTTAATTATGACCTTTAGTCTGTAGGGCAGGTATAGGGAACCTATGTGCAGACTGGAAGTCTGGGCTTAAAAAGAGCTAATGGGACAAGTTAGTCTCTGTTTTGAAAGCCCAGCATGCAGGTTAGCAAATATCAGCAAACCAAGATCAGAGTGTGTTAAATGCCAACCCCAGGATAGGCAAAATAGGCTACAGTTTTCAAATTAGAAGCAAAAAATATAGAAGTATGTCTGGGACATCACCACATAGCTAGGTAGAGTCTGAACTGAGAAAGAAAGATCTGTTGCTAGCAGTGAGATCACCCACATTTGCAGTGGGATTTGGACTAGGTCCTATGTTTTCTTACTTTTACCAGAGAACAGTATTTAAAAAATCTTTAATTTGCTTGTACAGAATTCTGCATCCATGGCTTCCTTCATGTTTAGCCAGAGTATGGTAGTTACCATGGCATAGTATGAGGGCTTACAGTGAATATTGGCTTATGTGAGACCAGATAGTATCTCTGCTCATTGTTTGGAAGAAACAAATAGCATTTATCTTCTCCCCAGCATTCGGCATTAGTGGTCACTATTACAGAACTCCTTCCATGCTGTGATAACAGTATAACAGATAGTATCATCTGTTTGTCTTCAGAAGAATAGGAAATAATGAGCCAGATTCACTTCTGTTCTGGTTCCATTGAAGTTGGAAAAATTATATCAGCAGGAAGTTTGGCCTCCTGCATGTTAATTGAGCTCTTTTCAGTTCAGTGCTTTGTCTTATTTTAATTTTTAAATTATAGCCATAAATTGTGCCTAACAATGCTATATCAAGACCTGCACTACTGCCAAGCACAGCCTTTCAGACCCAGTTCTTGTTGCAGCAGTGCTGCTCGTGGGGCACCCGTGCACTTGTTTTTGGATAAAATGCCCTGTTTGCAACCAGCACAGTTACCTGCTAAGTCTGGTGTGTACCACATTTCAGTGCCTGACAAGACCTGTACCTCTTAAATTAAGAGTAATGTGGCAGGAGAATGGGAAGCATATGTCTGCTTGAGGAGGCCCAGGACTTGTCACAGTGTGAGGACTACCTGTCCTCAGGCAGGTGTCTTCAAGTGAGATTCATTGCCCCAGGGGACCTGGCAAACAGATGCAAGGAGACTTTGTTTTGGATTGGTTTCTCCAGAGATGGCTGCCAACCTAGGCTGATCTGTCTATCTTACTCTGTTTTCCTTTTCTCACATGCAAGAAAAACAGCTGGGAAGGAAAAAAGGGAGTTAGCGTGGCTTGAGGCTCACAGGTACTGAGCAGCTGGCCGTGAGATGTTGGCAGTAATGGGGAAAAAGTAGTTTGCTGAATTGGATGTGAACTTTGGTGACTAATCTTCAACCCAATGCTTATGAAATATTCCACAGTCCCTGGATTAAATACCCCCCCCTTTTTTCTTTTTGATATGAAAGTGTCTGTTTATTTAATTTATCTGGCTTTAGATTTACCTGACTTTATTCAATCAGTCTTATGTTATTGTCTTCTGTGTAAGTGATCTATTTTCTACTAGATTGCTCACTATATTTATTGTATGTACAGCCTGAATGCTAAAACAGTAATTGTTTTTTAGGTCTGTAATAATTTATAAGGATTGCCTACAAAGCAAATTTTGGATGGTCTTCAGGGGTAAACACATTAAAGACAGGTACTTGTAAGCTCTTTTACAACATATTAGCATAATAACATCCTGTAAAACGAGCATCTTCATAATCTGAGAACATCTGATGTTGGTCCATTAACTGCCTTCATCTTTGTCTTAAACTGCCAATGGTCTCCATATCTGGGCATCATTTAGTATTATAGCCAAGGAATTTCCTGCTGTTTCATAGAGGTGACCAAGTTCAAACAATGTACTAGGGGTTTAGATCCTTCTCCTTTAATAGTATATTGTGTCCATATGAATGGGAAATCACCTTGAGAAATGTTGCTGTATGCTAAAACCTTTACAAAAGAATTACATCTTAACTCCCTTAATTTTGTCATTAGCAATTGTTATTTCCTCTTATACGAGGTAATTAGATAGTACATGAGAAAAATGTAATTTTTCCTTCGCTTATTTGCTGAAGTATCAAGGGTTACATTTGGAAATGGTATCATGATACACATCTGTGTGTGTTCAAATTAGGAAGGTTTTAATGATACCTGAAGAATTAGAAAAGCAATTGCTTAACTAAACTGAGAGAATGCCTACAAATGAATGCATTATGTTTATACAAGGTTTGTTTAATCTGTGGATTGTTGCATAATTAGTTACATTATGCAGACAAAAATTAGATATCCTTGTTTCCAGCTCCTTGTCAGTATACTCTCATCAAACTAAAAGAGCTCTGCCTAACTGCTCTTCATTGAATCTCATAATTACTCTTTGTTAGGTAATGTCCAGCTCTGGCAATGTGCAAAATTACTGTCCTGAGAGATTCTGAAAGCTTAAAAGGTGTCTGTGCTAAAAAGTGACAATAACATACTCATTTAGAATAGAGAGTTATTAAGACTTCACTTTTCTATTCTGCAGTTTTAAGTACTGATACAGAAACCATGTTATGGATAACGTGGAGGGAGCAGTCTGGCAGTTCCTAACTGGTTTTCTATTTTCTTGATACAGTCTTAGCTTGTTGGCTTTATTTCATGGAATTAGGGAAAAATACGTGTTTCCAAAGCTGCAAGTTGTGGGATGTTCAGATATTAACCATCAAAATAAACTCATTCAAAACCATTGAAAAGTCAACAATTTCACACAGTGCTTGCTGAGCTCATGGGGGCTTTCCGGGCTTTAGATTCACTGCTGCACTTGGGTACTAGTCCAGGATTTTGATAATGAAAACAAAACTGGTGTAATCATGTGGATCCATGTTTTGGCTTTTTAAACTGTCTTCCATCTCAAAAGTGCAGGGAGATGCTGAGATAATTTTTGGAGGCTTTTTTTGACACCTGTGTGCGCTTTTTGGAAAAATGTTCAATCTCAACTTTAAAGAGAACAAAACCACCCTGAGAATTTGTGATGAGAGAGTTTAGGAAATGTGATTTCTGGGCAGAGAGCTGACCTGTTGAAATGGCTGCTCACAAGAGGCTGATGCTTTTCAAGTATGTTGACAACAGTGAATGTCTGGGCTCTTGGCAATGTAGACTCTTTGCCTTTAAGTAAATGCATTTGAGAATAGATTAGTTTGCAAGCACTTGAATTGATTTAATGTGTGTTTACTCTTCAGATATTCACTGTGGCTGTTTACCTCTGCAAGATAAATATTTAAAATTGCATTTGAACCTCACATTAACATTTATGTTCGTGTCATTATAGCTTCCTTTTGTGAATGAGATTTACCTATCAGTCTTAAAGCTGTAATAAGAATGAGTCTATTTTTATAATTTTCAGCTTCTCATGCTAATCTGCCATAGGGTTGAATTAATCTTGTGGCACGTTTACTGCTCATTCATCATCAGAGTCACAGCAATGAAGCAGTCATCAGGGTAGAAAAGCATTGGTACTTTGTGAGCAGTGCCAGGATGACAGGTCTTGCAATGGAAATCCACGTACAGCACAGTGCAGCCACCTATTCCTGGGCAGCGAACGTGTTATCAGGCAAAAAAACTAAGGGTCTCCAGGGCCAAAAGCATGACAGCTGAACAAGAAACTGGATACAGGCATTTATTTTATTCTGGAGCTTGTCACTGGAAGGGAAAGGGCTCACATTATGACCATAGTTTTCAGAGTCCAGTAACTCATTTGCTGGGAGCAGAGTGCAGACTTTCTCTTTGTGTCCCCTGTGGCTGCCCAAGCAGTAGCTTTGTCATGGCTCTGACATGTGCCAGGTTTGTTTCGGTGACTTATGAGTGAAAGGGATTCCTCTGCCATCCCTGTGTTTGCTGATGTACAAAAATATGCTAAAGAAGGGACTATCCTCCATTTGCTATTTTTTCAACTTTGAATTATGTTCAGAAGTCCATCTGACAGGAGCTAGGTCACTGCAGAGTTTAGTTTTTTCCAGATTCTCTCTTACCAAAGAAATCTGAAGCTCCCTTGTGTGTAAACTAGATTTTCCTTTCTCTATTCTATAAAGACTGATATGAATTCATATTTTATTGGACTTCAGAGTTTATGGTAAAACATTTAAGTATAAATCTGAGTTTCTGTACTTTATGGAGAGTTTTGGCAAATGTTTCAGAGCTTTTCCACTGCATAAGCAGTTAATAGCATTATTGTGAAAATTTTAAATTTTGCAGGTCATGTAGTGCTAACTTTAAGTGGAAGTAGCATGGTTATATAATGTCTTGTGTTTCACTATCAGGAGCTGTGTGCTTACAGAAAAATCCCAAGATATGTGGTCAAGGTCCTTCTGGTTTTGTAAAGGGTAAAGACTTTCATCTTTCTTCTTAATTTCCCAATTAATTAATGCATAACCGCAAATACTCCCCCTCCCCCACCCAAGAATTAAGAATGTAATTATTTAGCTGAAAAATTCTGAGCATATAAGGAAGCAGATTCCATCTAGAACACATTACATCATAGTCAGTGTCCCGGTGTGGCTGGAAATCAATGCAGGATGTGGTTCCTTATTTGGGTTTATACACCTTGATACACAAACTAAATCATATTCTATGTTTCCTACAGCACAGAGCACATCTGTGGTATCTTGTAAAGGATAGTGAACAATGACAGCAGAGATTTCTGTGAGAAGTACTTTTTTATATTGAGCTTTGTATCATCTGTGTGATACAATCTAAATATGCTGTTGTGCCTCTTCACAACATGGATCAAATACTGTATCTTGAGTAAGGACAGATAATTTTTGCTCCTTCTTGAGAGGAGATCTTTTAAGGCTGGACTTTAGGCATCAGAGAGATCACTTGTATAACAAGGTTTTATTTTTTTACTCTCTTTTTCTGAAAGGCCATGGAAGTTATACACCTTGATCAAAAAGCTGATTGCCACCCAGATCTTTTAGGTGGGTGATAAGCCCTCATTTTGCTGTATGTTTCTTATTTCATAAAAGGAATGAGATAATATATTCAGAACAGTAGATAAAGATACATTTAGAAGAAGTGATGCTGCTTGAACTGAGTAATATGATCTCGTTTGATCTTTATTTTAGAGTGTGCAGTGAAGCATTTGGGTGTAACTGCCTTTTCCAGCACTGACTGCAGGGCAGAACAGTCGTTGTTCCCCATGGTGCTGCTTGTGTGGGAAGGGGCGCTGTTACAAGGAGGAGGAGCTCGTCAGTGTAGTTGGAGTTGGTAGCATCTGTCAGAAGTACAGGCACTGTCCTGCTGCTGTGCAGATGTCTCAGGTGACCGTTTCCCTCCACTGCCATTAGTAAGAAAGAAGCCTGGAATTGGTCCATTAAATCTCTGCATATAAATCTTAATGACTGACATAAAGATATTATTCTGAAAAGGATCTGCAACCAGGCAACAATTAAATCCAGGATGAGAGCAATGACGTGATTCAAGTTAAGCATGTGCTTATGCTATTACTGTGAACAAAGGCAGAGCTGAATGCTGCTACACCACTCTCCTGGCTTTGAACTTGAGTAAATAAACAGCAGATGAAGTGTCAGCCACACTTCCACTTATGGGTTTTTAGTGGATCATTAATCCTACTTGTCCATGCTGTACTGCTTTATAGATACAATTGTACTGATAGGATGGTAAGGAAGAAAAAACCAAAGCTGTGGAAGAGAATTCTTATATCCTATAACTGGTTTGCCTACTGGCTCAGTATCATGCTCCAGTGTAGATTATTTGATATTTTCGTGATATTTGGAGACTGATGGGTCAAGTTTTGCAACCACAGAACTGTCCAGGAGAACTCTTGTCTTCCACAGATAAGGAATAAGCCTAGTCAGATCAAAATCAATCACAGTTGGTAGAAGTGCGGCAATTATTACTATATCCATAGCATTTGCACAGTAATGGATGTTGTGGTCCACAAATTCTGAATTATTTTTGGTTCTCAATTTCTTGCAAAACTGAGAAGTCAGTAAGAAATGCCAATGTCTTGTAATGAATAAGCACTGGATTTTAATTCTCTACTGAGAATATTCATTAAAGCTTTCTGTAAGCCAAGTGCTTTGAAAAACAATATTTTTATTGAATTATTTTTCTCCCCAGATGTATAACATTTTGGCTGTCTCCAAAACATGTTCAGAAGAGGTTAGTATGTCTGGACTTGACTGTATTTATATTCTTTGCTCTATGTCTTGCAGCAAAATGCACATAAAAGTTAATTTTAGAATTATACTATAATATTCATGGGGTTGCTGTAGGAGCTTTGAATAATACAAACTATGTACACTCTATTTACAGAATAGAAGTATAGAAACTTCATGCAGAATATAGAATTAACTTTGAATATTGATTTTCACTACAAAAACCTGTAATGGAATAATATGGTGGACCACTGTGACAATGAACATAAAGTCTAGTCCAATGATTCAGATATAGAGCAGTGAAGGATCTGGTTAAAGGGCTAAGAGAGCAAATGGTAGAATTTGTCTTGGAGTGTACTAATGTAACATTAAAAAAAATATCTGTGTCAAATGGAGAAAAGCACTGACAAGAAAAATATTTTCATGGCAGTGTGTATTTGAAAAGAATGCCAAATTAGATTGTGTTCTGCCTCCACTGGTAATACATTTTATACTTTCTAGACTTTTGATTCCCAGCTGATACACTATGTTCAGTGAGATGCTTTCAGTACTGACCTTTCAGCAAATACAATTCTGCTAGAATTCACATTTTATGCAATACAAACATGCATTTTATTGCTGTTAATTCCTAAAACGGTGCTTAGTGATTATGAAAAAGATGAACTGTATTCTGGGTAAGATGAGAGAAATCACATAGACAAAGCTGGGAGATGTTATTGCTTTATATCACGAGATTTATTGTACAGTTCTCAACACAGTGTATGTTAAACAAAATTAGTATTAGTGAATCAGTGGTGGCAGACAAATGTGGCATAATTATGAACTGCAAATGGTAGCACAGCCCTTTGTTACTTATGCATTTAAGTCATTAATAATAAAAGTCATACACTGAGATGTGGGCGCTGAAAGTACTTTAGGAAATTATAGAACATAATTACATCTTCTCTCCTTTTGGGTATTTTTTTTCCTGCCTGGTTTGAATGTTTTATTAGTTTTAGCTCTTTAGAGACCCTAAATATTAGTAGTGCTTTGATCCTTAGCCAGCTCTCGTGAAGTACAGTGGTCTAGAGCCCCCACTGATGACAACTGGTACAATTTTGTGGATTCTCAGCACCTTTCCCATCCTACAGGACTGTGTTGCTTTGCACCCACTGAGTAGCTGCCAGAACGTAAGACTTGCCATTGAACTGGGCTTGGAAAAAATATTGAACTTTGTGGGGTTTGTCATTTTTATGAAGTAGAAGTGACTGCATGGGAAATGCAAACCCTCTGGGGAAGGCACTACAGGGCAAGGGTTTGTCATTTTGCATTTTCATTCCTGAGCTGGAGAAAGCAGGAGGTAGCCCAGAGGGCTGCCTGGGGAAAGGTGTTTCTTGATTTAAGTCAACATGACAGACTGGGGTTGCTCAGGCCTACTCTGTTTCCTGTCCTGGCTGTAATTTTTTGTTGGATCATGTCCTTATAGGGCAGGTAACAGCCTTCCATACTGGCACAGGCACCTCTGCTTCTCCTAGCCAGGTGACCACCCAATATGAGACAGGCTTTGAACTCTTATTTAACTGTAGAGTGAGGAAGGGACTCTCAGCTGTGTGGGAAAAGAAACTGTGGTGCAAGAGGGAAGACTTGAGTGAATGGTGGGGTGTGTAAACACAGTGACTACCAGCTGTGAAAGGGGGTGACCTGTGAGAGTAATGCTGCAGTGCTGCTCAGAGCATTATTCAGGAGGCAGAAATGATAAACAAATGTCCTGTTACTGTATATGACAGTTGAATTTAGATTTAAAAAGTGAGGAGATGAATATAAAACCCATGTTATGCTAAACTGTATCAAAGCATATTACAAGGGCTGAAAATACTTGGATGAGATACAGATTACATAAAACCAATAGATGTGTTTGTTGCTGGTTGATGTGCAGCCCTTCAGGGCAGTTACTGCAGGGCCAGTTCAACATGAGCAATGTGTGAAGTGGGGGAAATTGCTGACCTGCTTGAACAAATGCTCTCTTTGGGGTTCACTGGAGGTTCACAATGACATGTCTGAAGGGGAATGTTCCCATCTTAGTGAAGGCAGTGGCAAAACTCTCACTTTCACAATGTGTCTCTAGATGACAGAGAAGAGGACTTGAGGCATTAGTTCTCTGCTGGAGCCACAAGTTAATTTGTGCTGTTGTGCTGAGGATCTGACACTGATATTTTCTTCCTCCACCTGATATGTCCTTAGAGCCTGCTAGAGGGAAGCTGCTTGAGGTGCTGTGTGAAGTTCAGGCAGTTTTGGGCTGGTGATGTGGAACATAAGAACACAAGATGTCTTGATTTTTGGCTGAGTATTCCTAGCCCTCTGTTCCATCCTGCTCATGCCCAGTTGCACAACTGAAATCCGGCCTTAAGAAGAATGCAGTGAGGGACATTTGCTGTGTGAGGGGAAAAATGTACCACTAAGACCCACATTGTTTTCATATATTTAAATTTTCAAATGGAGAATTGTTCACAGCAATGACTTAAAACTCAATTTCACACAGCTCTTCTCTTTCATTCCATGAATTTTTTAGTCTGAACAGCTTTGTCCAGTATGCAAAGCAATAGCCTTTTCTTAAGATCTGCTTTAAGCAAGGTTTATTTTGTACCAATTTAACATTTCCTTAGTGATTAGTTGACACAATTTTATTAACTTACATTGACTGGGTTTTAAATGCAAATTGAATGCTTTAGCAAAATTACCAAGCAACCAAATTACATTAGAATTAGGCCACATAAATGAGAACAGTAAATTGATGAGAAGTTCATCACCTGCAAAATAATAGATTAACAGAGCATCAAAACCCACTTTGATTGTTTTATAATAATTAGTTATAAATCACTCAGTTATATATCATTCAGGTAAAACCATTCCAAAGTGCTTCTGTATATTTCTAAATCAGTAAGTGAATTGCTAGCACAGGGAGCTGAGGGCAGCAGATGAATCTGTCAGGATACAAGCTTGTGATAGAAAGTTAATCTGTGCACAGACAGATTATTTACTATTTCCCTGCTGTCAGTTTTGTAACAGGTTAATTTTCCAGGAGCTCCCAACTAGAACAATTCTCAGAATCTTCAACTCTTTAAACTCACCTTGGAAAGTGGTACAAAATCCTACATTTCTAGGGCTTAATACTACTTTCATGTCTCTTTTTATTTGGATTATTGTCCAAGTCTAGAGGTCACTTGAAACTACAAGTCCCTTGTGACTGTGAGGATTGGAACTAATATATCCCATCACAGGGCATAATTAGACATGAAAGGCTAATTTAACTATGTCAAGGTTAATACAGGTTAACCATTGTGGTGTTAGGGGAATACTCAGTAGAATGGGGGGATACTTATGTCAAGTAACATTTTTCAGGTAACCTGAACACTGAAAAGTAATAATAAAGTGTAACTGGTAGGTAGTTTTAAGGAAGAACACTAACTGTACTGTGAAATATATACTGCATGATGTGGTTGGTCCCTCTGTGTAGAGAGATAAAGCAATACCGGTATTGACCAGAGGCTGCAGACAAACAGAGAAAGTGGTATTCTTACTGTAACTATTTTAATTTGAAAATAAGATACTGGATATATCTAAAAAGACCTAAATCTGCACTGAAGAAAAGATCTCTTACCTTTGAGACAGAGATAAAAGAGCAGAATGCTTTGAAGTAGTATTAAAATGAAATTAAAAAAAAAAAATCCTAAAGCCCCAGTGTAGCTGGAAATTATTTTTACTGATCAGGCTATCCATCTGAGCAACTGGATAGGCTGAGGATTAGCATAGTCATGTTCCATTACAGTGATGTGCATATATGTATATATAAAAATACATGTAAATGCAGATTTTTTTTTTATCCATGTTGCTAGAAGGACAGATCTTTAGACCTCTGGACTTACCTTGGAAAGCCGCAGTGTCCAAGAGTTTTGAAGGTACTTGGTCTGAGAACTTTTTGATGCCTGATACCTGGATCACCAGACTAGGAAAAAGAATTCCTCTCAGTAAGCTTTGGAGTTCAGAAAACTGGGGCAGTACTGCTTTATTTTCAAACATAACAGGAGATACAGCAAGGAGTGCTATAAGGAAGCATAATGATGAGATTAATATTTTGCCACATTTTACTTCATTTTAAAATACAGTATAATAAAAGCTGCTCTCTGTGAAAGAAGAATGCAAATGAGTTTGGAGTGCATTAGCACACTGCTTTGCATATTAGGGGACTGTATTATTTATATGGATTGAATTCACCCAAAGATTTTTTTGAATGTCCATAGGACTTGAACTACAGCACAGCCCAATTAAATTGAAACCTAGGAGGTCAGTAACCCTGTTGGATGATTACATTACTATTCACTAAACCTCCAAGACTAAAACAAAGAAACCCTTCCAAAGATATTCTGTTCATAGGATAAAGTGCTTAAGAAAGGCATCCAATGTGCAAGCTTGAGATTAGCAGGTCTTTATCTTTGTCTGAAATTATTTCATAAAGGGAATCCCAGTCCAGAGTGAGTGTTGGAAGTGCTGTGCCAGCCGGAGGGCAGGAGCGTCATTAGCCGTGGTCCTTATCTGTGCTCTGCTGGTGCTGCCCGAGTCCTGAGGTCAGCCTGTCCCCTGGACTTTAAAGATTCCATTTTAATTATGTTTAATCTTTTGCTACAGTAGATCCAGCTGTATAAATTATTTAGAAGGCAGAAAGCTTTTCCTCAGTAATTAATGACAGGTTTGTTAGCTACTGTAACAGCCTGAGGCTTCACTTTCCTTGCATAGTTCTGTAACTGTCCCATGATTACCTAATATAACAACCAGCCTCTATGGCATTATAAAATCATAATCGATGGTTTGTACCAGCAGCACTTAAAGGGGTGAAACAGCAGCAGTGTTGGATATATTTACTGTCATGGGGAAAATACCCTGGGGAGTAGAGAGCAGAAGGCTGTCAAGTTTTCAACTACTCTGGAAATGATCCAAGTTACTAAGATCATCGAGGCTAACCAATTTTATGTCCAGTATTAGTCAGTGTTTCACCACACCTGAGAGATCATAGAGATCTTTTGAGTAGACAGAACACCCAGGTGGTAGTGGTAACAATAAAGAGTCTTACACAAAAGCCTTTCCCCTTCTTTCTTCCATTGTCTGCTTGGTGAGGGAATACTGTTCTGTTAAGTGTCCTGTGGATGTTCCTATGGAGGACTTGCTGTCCTCCTAAATCATCATAATACCAGAGGTCAAATCCTTAACTGAAGCCTTCTCCTCCATCAGGTGTTAGAGAATCACTCTTGTGGGGTCTAATCGAAGGATCTTGGGTTTCTGAACTGATAGAGAAATGCAGTTTATCTGCCAAAGCTCAGCAGTGAAAGTGATACTGCAGTAGCCCATGTGTTTATTGTACCAGGTATTTGATGTTTTTACACATCGGTCTCAGCTTTTTGATTGCAACCAAACTGCTCCCCAGAACTTCAAGCATCTGCTCTCCACACTTGCTGTCAATACTGAAAGCATGTCCAGAGTCCCAAGAAACTGGAATTAACAGCCTTTTTTTTTTTTTTTCATTTTAGATCTAAAAAAAATGATAGTGAATTCTTGCATTTTAATTTCTTACTTTGAACAGTAGAAAAAAATATGACTCACAGCAAAGTTCTTGTGCTTGTCTCCAGGAATATCATGATATGGGTGGTAGAAGGGCACTTTGTGTCTGTGTACTCTTGAGGCTTTTTGTAACCATTTGCATTGAAGGGCTAAAGACTGATAGTCTCCGTGCTTTCTGGGAACCTTAAGGCAGGGTAGGAGCTGGCATCTATGGAGATCAGAAGTGAAGTATCAAGAAAGGGAAGGAAGGGGGATGGGGCTGGCATCTCTCAAAGTTAATATAAAAAGCCCAGCCTGATGTGACACCAGTGAATTGTGTGGGTTTTTTTCTGTGGTGTTGCTGCTCATCCCATGTTGCACGGGAAGCTTTGAGAGGAAGCTGGGGAGGGCTTTGCCAAGATACTGCACTGTGTGGTGGCAGAATCACAGTTTCTGCTGGTCTTGTAAAGCCCTTGGTGGTGATTTTTTTTTTCTTCTTTTTTAATTACAAATGAAAAAGTCTGCCAAGATATCTTCTATAAATAGATCCTTTAGGCCTGATTTTTTTTTTTTTTTTAAATCTTCTCACTGGCAGTAAGAGATGTGATCTTACATATGTTTGTAGATGTTTCATAAATGTGGAAAGCAAGAGAAAGTTGAGGGAGAACCAGTGTCAATACTGTGATTTTGCAGTGTGCCATGAACATGTTTTAAGTGTCTTTGCCTTCGCAGTTGTAAAATTGGTTTTTAGGAGTCTGGTATTGGAGGCTACCAAAGCTGTCACATAGTTTTCCACTGTAAGCAGAGATCTGATGTATCAGCTCTACACTGCAAAGACATGGAGACTTAAAAATGCGTGGAATCCATAAAATGCTGTGATCTGCTGATTACAATGGCAGAAGTTACTGTTTTGGCAGCTCACTTCATGACTCGCGAGGCACCCGAGGAAGTGGTGTAGCTGCATATTTCTTCATGCCATTAAGTGAATTAGAGAGAAGATTTGAAAAAGTGAAAATCCTGAGCCTTGGGAGCCTTTGCTGTCTGGATTTTCTTCCGGCCTGAGATGCGTGTTGGGATGCAGGTACACAGGCACGGCCGGTGGCCTGACCTTCCTTTGCTCACAGGCTCTGGAAATGAATGTGTATGACTCAGTGTCTGGCTGAGAAAACAGATCCCACTTGCATGGTTTCAACTGGAAGTTATGCTTTTAAAAACTTGATGGCCCTTAAAGAGCAACTCCTTTCACATTTAAATTCTGCCACCCCATGCATCTTACTTTCGGGATGATTCTGGCTGTTCTAGGAGTAAATGAGGGGTGTGTGAGAACAAGCCATAAGAATTATGTTATCCTGATCTTTTGCTCCTGACAACCTTGCTGATGTGCCGTGAAATATAAAGGGTTTAGAGCATAATTCACTGTTAAATGTTAAAGAGAAAAAGTTCAGCTATTCATAAATTAATATTAAATCTGTTTTCTGCTGCCAGTGTAAGGCTGGTGATGGCTCACTTGCCTGTACTTAGTAAAGAGCAATGCTCTCTAAAGAATCACATCCCATCGTTTCTGCTGACAGCTATTAAGAAAAATATTTAAAATACCTCTTAAAATTGTATATGTAATTCTTGGTGAAGTGACATTACATTCTTTTCATTCAGTCATCACCCTGTGCTAGGACTGGAGTTTGTGACACACTAATTAGCTCTGATTTAGCACAACCATTATTTTTGGAGTTAATGGTTAGTGAACATTGTCTAATGTTATTACATAACCATTAATATGACTAAGGTAAAAAATGAGTTAAGTAAAATGGGAGGAAAGTTAACATGGCAGTTTGGAAATACAAATAGGATTTTGAGTTTCCCAGCACTAAGTCAAATAAAACATCTGCACCATCCATCTTTAGAAAATAAAACAGGAAGATGGACAACTTCTGATGTGTTAAAAGGTCCAGTTAAGGGTAAAATTCATTTCTTTGCAAAGGACAGCTCCAGCTCTGTGCATGTTGCATCCTTTGTGTTGTTCTAATCCTGGGTTTTATGTAGCATGTAAGAGTGAATTTTTCCTGAAGAGTTTGAGCCCTTAAAGCTTTCAGGAAAGGGAGGATCTCCTCTGCCTCCCCTGAGTGGGTCTGTCATGGACTCCTCTGTCTTGGGACAGTTTAAACTGAACTGGCCATCAAATGAACATTTCTTCAGCCTTCAGGCTGAAATGGAGACATGTCATGCCATGGCTCCTGGGTGAAACAAAGGCCTGTTTAAAGTTATGACTTCGTGTTTCTTTCTTTTTCCTTTTACTGCCCTGCATTACTGAGAGCTGATGGCACAGCATGTGATCACTGCACCTTCTGCCTCCCTTCCTTCCTTCTTTTCTCCCTTCTGGGACTGGAGGAAGGAGAGGCAGAAGGTGACGTTTGCTGGCTAAGAGATTTCTATGACTACCGGATCACTATGGGCAGAACCACATTTGGAGCCCAGAAGAAAGGTCCTCACAGGGGCACAAAAGACTGGTACTGGGCAGGAAGGGAGTAGAGAAAATGCTAAGACCAAAACTGGCATATAAAGATTGAGTCAAGATCCACCAAACTGGTGTTCTCATTTGTCTTCATGTGCAGTGAATTGTGGGAGACCTGAAACCAAAACATGGAAAATTGTCTCTCTCTTATGTCCCTCACCTACACAGGCTGCAACTTAAAGAGCAGGAAAAAGCAGCCAGCATGGGCCAGTAAACCAAACACCCTCTGCCCCGCTCAGATTGCCATAGCAAAGTAGGACAGCATGGAATAAAGGGGGCACTCCAACCCAAAAGATAGTGCTTAGGGGGAAAAAAAGGATTTAAAATGTTCTTTTAATAATAAGTTTGATTGCTTTCTTCTCTATTTATGAGGGATATTTTGCCTGCAAGGAAAGCTCTTTGCTTGTCTGAGTTCATCTAAGAAGATTAAGCTCCAAAAGTTCATGAGTAAAAAGCTCATCTGTGTTCATCTTTTTTCCTCACCTTGAGCACATAATCTGATGAGTGATTTCGGTATAAATATATAGATGGGTTTTGACTTGGCTAAACTAAGCTCAAGACTTATCTCCAACAAGCAAGAGGTGGAAACACTGCTGGGATGGTGTGTTTGTCAGCAGGAGTTATAAACTGTTTGTGTGCCATCACTCTGATGTTCTGCAGCATTTGTCTCCACAGTCTGTGCAAAGGAGGACACTGCTGATGTAACAGGATCCATGGCAGGAAAATCACCATGTTCGAGAAGAACATGGCAAAGGGACTTCTGTAACACAGTCCTGGTGTTACACAGACTATGCCAGTTCCCTGGCCCACTGTTCTTGCGTTGTCCTGGCATGGGACAGGGCATAAGCAGTTAGTTATTTGTGAGGAGACACCTGCACTTGCTGGTTTGACAGGGCATGTTGGGGTCTGCCTTGGTAAGAGGCTGCAGCATTGTCCTTAGAGATTGTCAGTTCAGTTTTGTCCCCCCAGTGCATCCTCCCAACACAGAGGTAGAGCAGGCAGTGGGGTTAATCCAGACTGACCATCTACCTCTGCCTGCTCAAGCTACTTTGTTTTCCATGTGGAATCCCCCTATTCCTGACCACTGAGCACTCAGTTGGTATCTTTCCCTGTACCTGCCTTTTGAGGACGAGCAAAAATAAGAACAGGGGAGGAGAGAGGAAGGAGTTTACTTCTAAAATCTTACTATACCACCATGCAGGTTCTCCACTATGCAGTGGTACAAACCTGAAAACCTGTGAGGCACAATTATCTGCATTTAAAAAGTTACCCAGCATCAATTCCCAAAAGGCTGCATGATCTAAAAGGAATATGTGCTTGCTGTGTTCCAGAAGTGATCTAATTTTCTATGTAAATATTCAAACAGGTTTGTTACAAAAAATTATCTCTAAAAATACTGGTAA
This sequence comes from Platyrinchus mystaceus, assembly GCA_035041135.1. Taxonomy (NCBI): domain Eukaryota; kingdom Metazoa; phylum Chordata; class Aves; order Passeriformes; family Tyrannidae; genus Platyrinchus; species Platyrinchus mystaceus. Next base: position 8,718,301 of record JAWWLV010000024.1, on the reverse strand, counting down.
AATTTTGATTACCATGAAGGTTTACAAGGGATTTTGAGTTAACCACCCAAACTAATTAAGTGAAATTATCCTAATTTGTTTATTATGTTAATGATCTGAATTAATTTATAGTAATTTAGCATGTATTACTAAAGATTTATTATGTTTCCCATCAAATGACTTAAGAGCTATAAATCCCATGGTTAACTGTAATTAGTAGAGACATATTTATCGAAAGGGATAATTACATCTGATAAAAGTTCTTCAGTTAGGCTTAATTAAAACAGATTATTCCCCCATAAATGAAAAGTAAATATGGTAATTACTGGATAGATATTCATTAAAAAAATGAGTAACTCAGCATTTTAATTTTCTAAAGGGGCAGGTAACTCAACTAAATAACTGATTGTTTTTCAATAAACTGTAATTAATAATCCCTAGGAAACAGCAATTTTTATAGGAGTAAACATTTTGCTAGCTAATGACTAAAAAGTAGACACTAGTCAAAAAAAATCAACCATTAACTCATTTTTTTTGAGTGGACTGATGCTGCTTTGAACTAATGAAGAGCATGCTAGGAAAATTATATTTTCTTACAATAAGACTCCCCCTAGTTTATCTAAGTAGCAGGACTGAGGAAAAAAACACACAATTTTTGCTGATGATAATATGGACTATAGTTTCTAAGGCATACACCAAATTTATCATGGTTTCTCATTCTAACAATTTATTTAATGCACATCACTGCACATGAAGAGATTAGATTGTAAACCTGTTTTTTCATAATTTATAAGTACATTGTGTTAAAAGCACTTTCTGCAGGGCTGTCACTTGTAAATCAGATTCAAAAGAGGGGTCAGAACTGAGCGTAGCAAAAATGTAGTCATGCAAACCCAGATTCTTTTCTTGGCTGAAATTGCTTATCAAAAATACTTGGAGACATGGGGGAATAAGTGGGCTCTAACTCCTTGATTCACAGTTGTTTGGGTATAAATGAGCGGAAATGGAGATATTTAAACTCATTGTTGCCACAGAATGTGGCTTTACACTGGAAGAATTAGGACAGTGTCTTGGCTGGAGAAAGGGATGGTTTTCCCCACAGTACTTAAATTTTCTAACATTAATAAGCTGCATAAGTTGGCTGCTATTTGCCATGTCAGGGACAGCTGCTGCTGTGTCTCCTGGGATTTGTGATTGTGGTGGTATGATGGGGTGCACAATGAAGGATATAAAATTTTGGGACTGTGTCTATGAAGTACTTCTGATTGTTGTAGCTTGCAAAAGGTTTTGTAGATGGAAATATATGAGTAAGTTCAGGCAGCTGACAACTATGGGTGCCCAAGTCCCCTGGCAACATACTCCTGGGTCTGGCAGGGAAGTGTCCCAGCAAAGTGCTGTGGAGCAGAATGGCTGGGGAGAGAGGATGGGATGCAACACTACAGAGTTTCAGGTGTGTCTTGTTCATGTGGCCAGCAGGTTTGGAAGGACCTGGATGGCATCTTTGTGAAGAGTGTGTGTGCTAAGAAATGAGGTTTTGGTAGTGTGATGCACACGATTTAAAAATTTAGACTGAGTTTTGGCATAACTCAGACTAAAATAGGGACAGAAATTTAGAATACACTGAAACCCCACTCTCCTCCTGCAAGCACTGCCAAGCTCACAATGGTGTCTCAGACCTGTCATGTGGCAGCAGCTTCACTCCAGTGCAGCATCCCCATGTTACTCAAATGAAACACTTCATTTTGGAGAGTCTCAGACACACTGCATCAAGAAAAACTTTCCAACCTTTTGTTTTCAAAGAAACATTTTTCACTGAAAAGTGTGACCTGAATTTCAAGGTTAAACAACAACAACAAAAAAATTAAATAATCTATATAGTGAAGCCAAGATTATTTTCTTTTTGGTCAAATGAAATGTTTTGGATCAATCCAAAATGAATTTTGCAGAAATCCCCCAACAAGTATTTCAGCTTGAGCAAGACAAGTCCCTTCCATCTCCTTAACATGTTTTTCATTGATCACTTCCACACAAACAGCAGAGGGTGAAAGTCAAGACTGGGGTCGAGAGATGGACCTTTGCAGTCCTAGGATGGAAGGAATCAAACAGGTTAGCCTCATTCACTGAAAGGAGCAGATTTCTACAGCTGTTTTTAAGAACAGATTTTGCTTTTTGCAAAAAAAAAATCCCCCGTACACAAGAGGAGCGTGGAAATCATTGAAATCTCAGAGCAATAACAGGTTTTTTTCCATTCTGAAATGAAATTAACTGAGGCAAAATATTAAATTAGGTTAATATTCCATACTCTTGGCACATATAATTGCCCAGAGCTTGTGTTTACATGCTTTTTAAGCTATTCATGATGTACGTACCTGTAACAATTTGACATACAGCTGACTGTAAGTGATAAACATTATCAACAGGAAAAGATGAAGAGATATTTAATCCAAACTGAGTGAAAACTCCAGCAAACATTCAGTATTACTTGACAGTCAAGTTAGGAGCATTTCAGTTTGTGTAAGCAACTTGTATGGCTTGAAAACCATGAAAATGCAAATGAGAAAGGTTTGTGCTTCTGCTTTTGCTTCTAGAAGAGAGTAAAAGAAAACAGTTTGCCTGGATTGCTCTTCATCCTTTCTACTCCTTTCTAATTTCTGGAAAATTATTCAAGAGGATGTTTTTCAGGTAATATATCTTAGTTTTGCTATGGATTGCAGACCATTGCAAGGAATTTACCCATGCACAGGAGCTTTTGAAATGCTAGTTCTGGTGTAGTTCCCTTTAGTGAATTGAACCAGGGCACCCAAAATAACACCTTAATTCCAGTGCCGTTGGAAAGGCTGTGATGTGAACCTCAGGACTGAGTTATGCTTGTGTATTTTGGATTTGCTATGCAATTTGATCATTGTCCTTAGAGATCATCCAGATTAGGAGCTTTTCCAGTAGAGATGCACTGTACTCGTGCTCCTCCACCAGCACCAGTCATTAGGAGAGGAGTGGACTTCGTTCTGTGTTACTTATATGTTATTCAGAAGAATTTTATTTATCATTCTTTCATTTTTTCCCAAACTGAATGGCAAAGATAAGACATATCAGAATGGTGATTTGGAGATAATCAGTAAGAGTGTGTAGATATGCACACATTTCCAGTTCACAGCTTTCACTTCTTGACATTTTCATCTGCCATTCTGTCACCCCACTGTTTTTTGTGTGTGAGATGCAGACAATTTAGGTTCTGAGTATCTGGAACAGTTTTGTATATTCAGTGAAATTTGTTACTTGAGGATTCACATCAGTTTTCCTGTCACCTGTGAATGCAGTGAGCAGATCCCATGGGACAGATGGTTCCTTCCTGTGCTGGGTTTGCTGCCTCTGACCTTGTTAGTGGGCTCAGGAATACCAACCATCTTGTCTTATACTGGGACATCTGATGCTCTTTAAGAGCTTTTCATGAGGAATATGACCCAAAGCTTTCCTGAAGTAGAAGTACAGTATTTGACCTAGATCATTCCCCCAGTTTATTTGTGAGGCAAGTTTTCTTTCAACATTACTGTGCATTCTCACAGTATTGTATTTATTTAAGTGTCTGCTAATTTTTTTCTTTATTGTAGTTTTAGTCAATGAAGCACAGTCAGATGTAATGGACTTAGCTGTTTCCATCTTCTGGAGAGCCTGTTAAAAATTGCTGTCATTTTTTTCATTTCTTCCTGTCTTTAATACTGAGCTGAACATAAGTGATAGGGTACAGGCCACAGTAAGTTCTTCAGCAATTTCATATCCCAGACTATGTTGGTGCGGGTAACTTGTTGCTAGTAATTTTATTCATTTATTCTGAAACTTCTCCTACTGACATTTCACTTTGACACGATTTCTCAGACATATTTCCTGTGCAGAAAAGGAAAAAAAAACCCCAGCTGACAGAAACCCACAAAAACCCACTCTGATATTTGAACATACTTAATCTCTTCCATCAAGAAAGTTGTTGTAAAGAAAGCAGTTATGGCTAGATTTTTTTCACCCTTTTTTATTTTTATTTTTGCAGTGGTTTTATCTTCCTTCAATCTTTCTTTAATAGCTCAATTTCTTATCAGCCCTGCAGACTCTTTGGTAGGATTCCTTCTTGAGTTGTAGATTGAAAAAGTTTTTGCAATTTACTTTTTGTATCTTTGTCATGTTGTTTTGTTTTGTTTGGGTGGGGTTTTTTCCTACTTTCTTAAACTTCCTATCTGATGTGTTTGAGTTGAACTGTTAAACAAGGACCTCTTACTGGCCCTTCTTGTTTTGTTTTGTTTTTTTTCAGTTTGACCACATGAACTTTATTTGACCTGTTTGAAAGAATAAGTAGCAAATGTTTCTTTTGGACATCTCTGACAGTTTACTAAATAGTTCCCATGGCACCTTTTATGTCTTGCCCTTTTATCTGCAATTTCTTAGTTTCCAAGTAATAGTAATTTTTTAGGCAGCCCTTGTTTTAGAGTTAAGCATTACTGTAGATCTTTCTCATTGCATCACTCAGTTACATTGCAAAGAATATTGCTGCTGTTCCTCCTATGCGTGTTTGCTATTTCAGCTCATAGGAATCTTCTAGAATAAATGCTTTCATCACAAGTGTTTTCTCCACTAGATGTTTGCTGTTTCTTCTCTCTGATCTCGCCTAGGGAACAAGCAGCTTTTCTGGGGCCTCCAGCATCCTGTCTGATTGTAGGTTTAGTTTTGCCTCCCAGATTTCCCTCCTCCCTCTCTTGGTCTTGCAGTTAGCCATCACTACAAACTCTTCTCTCAGAGTCTGCTGATGTTCCCATGTACAATTGTAAGATGTATTTGTTACCATTTCTCTCTTATGCATGGATATGTGATGTATAGTGTGCCTATATAATTTACCTTTTACCAAAGAGTAGGGAATGTTTGAAATATGCCTTGGTGAGGAGAGCCAAAGGTGTACTAATTGCTGCTTGTGTGGAGAAATCTGGGAGGTGTTGGGAGAATAGTGTTTTCTTTAGAATTCTATTTGAAAGCGCACAAAGCTAGGGCTTTTATCTAAGAAAAGGAAAGAAAGCTCCTCTTTTCCTGAGCAACTCTACTTGTAAATGAAAAGAGCTTACTCTAATCCCTGCAGCAAGTGGTGATGAAAACCAAGAAATCCAACAAGAAAAGGCCTTTTTCTGCTGCAGCACAAGAATCCTCAGGCCAGTTAATTATTCCTTTCTTCAGCAGCTTAAATTACAAAATCTCTTGAATATTCTTGACCTGTAGTGGAAGAATATGACTACTCATCCTCAGTATTACATTTCCTTATGGATTGCCCCATCCTCTGACAGCAAAAGGGTCATTGTAAGAGACTTAATAGTGCCTGAAGGCTTAATAACCTCTGAGGGGAAAAACAGCTTGAAGACAATGATCGTTAAAAGCCAGAGCATTTGCTTTGACATATTACAGCAGGCAAGACTGGACTATGGCTGTTATTGAATTACTACTATATATGAAGTTGCAATGAATTGATCTTGTGAATTTATTTTTCTAAAAGTGTTTTCATTTCAGTGAGTGTTTTCCTTCCTCTTTGGTATAAAGAAAAGCTTTCTGAAACTTTCTTGGAAGTGTAAGTTAAAATATCATTTTAGAAACTGAGGGGATGTTGAAATTTTTTATTTCTTTTGTGATGTGTCAGTAATAGATCATATTAGGGCATGCATAATATCATCTTAAAAAATATCCTACTCCTTTTAAGTAGGAAGGTTTAATTATTTAATTTCTCTGTGAGATATCAGAACTGATTAATTTTGGGGAAAAAAAAATACTAAGAGTGTCTAGAAATGCCTGATGAACAAGAGTGGTTCTCTCAAGGAAATGCTTTGTGTTTGCGAGGTGTGGGTATGTGTTCTAGTGTTTATGATGCTGTTATTTGCACACTTCATAAACTCTGGTAGTGACAAGTTCGAGTGATGACTTTTGAGCAGAGTGTTTTGGGTTGTAATGCCAAAAATGTGGTACTTTCTATAGTTTGGTTTTTTGTAGTGGTTGTGAAAGCCTTGGGATTGTCTCAGATTGTGTGCCTAACCTCATAAGTTGCTTCTAGCAACCTTGGTCTCACTCAAGTTACACTAACCTGGCTTCAGGACAGAAATCAGTTTAAATGCAAATCTGATTTCTTTAAGCTGTGTTTCCCTCATTAATTTCCTTCTTTCTCTTGCTCTTGCACACACATCTGCTCATTTGCACACATGCAGACAACAGTCTAGTACATACAGCTAAAGGATAAGCCAATCAATCTAAGTGCCTGGAGTAAAATAGAGATATTGTTTATTTCCATACCTAATTACTTTTATTAAAGTAGCAACAGAACTTTAGACAGGACAAATTATTTTCTTACGTAAGTAGTAAGAGAAAGTGACAGGCACACACAGGGAGTGAATGAGAACACAGCACAATAACAAACTCTAATGAAAAAGATAGGTAGGTTTTGTGGATATTTTTTCTACAGAGATATAGGTGATACTGCCAATGCTCAAAAGATAGAAAAGGGATATAACATAAGCCCATCTAGGCAAGAAAACTCTTCCATGTCATCGTGATAATATCAGGGGGAAATCCTGCAAACCAAAATGAACAGAACAATCAGTTAATACCCACTCTGGGCTGGGAGATGCTGGGAAGCAAAGGGACGTTAAAGTCTCTCACTGATGACACTGAGAGGCTCAAAGTTCAACAGGATCAAAGACACAGTATATATATTCACAGTAGTAGAAAGTCCTACTGTAAAGTGCTAATGATCTCCCTGGATGGACAGGGGCTGAAATACTGAGTGGCTAAGTGCAAAGAAATACCTTGTCTGCTCAACAGTTGTGAGCTGAGGGGAGAGAGGCTCTCTGCCTTTACTAAAAAACTGAACAGCAGAGCCAGGAGCTGAGCAACGCTGTCCTGTATGTTAAGACCACGTTCACTGAGCCATTCCCCACCTCTGACCCAGAGATCCAGTGATGCCAACCTGTTTTCAATGTAAGAAAATGACTGACCAAACTCTGCAGAAATTGCAACTAGATGAATTGAGAACTTGAAAAAATAAACCACTTTTTCCTCCCTTTTCTGAGAACCAAGAGGACTGAAAATGTCAGTTTTGCTAGGTTGATTTAGGAGAAATCTTGAATTCTTTGTCTGACAAATAAGAAACAAACTGAGATAAAGTCAGAGAGCAGGTAGGGAATGCATAATAGAATGCATTACGGAAATGCAGGAACAAACAGTGACTTACTGAGGGCTGTTATAACAAAGTGACTTACCAATTCATAAATTCACAGTAAGCTTGCTTTTGTATTATCTCTGTTATCTCCAGTCCTAGGGACTGATAACGCACAGCGCAAGTAATCTCCAGTCCTTTCAGTCTCTGTCATCTGAGTTGCAGGGTTCCTTTCTTTATGCTCGTGCTTCACTTTTCCCTTTCTGCAGACACTTGGTGGCTGTTTCTGTGTTTCTGTCCATGGATTGAGGCACTGAGTTGGGCACGGGAGAGACAGGAAAGACCTTTAAGCTGCTCTTGCAAGCTTGGTGCAGCCCCAACCCCTCTTTCCTTGCCCTATAGTACTGGCTGAGGGCAGCAGCATCCACACAGCTGGGGGACAGGCACGTTTTCCCTCTGGACTATACTGGAAGGGAAGTGCTGCAAAGACAATGCCTTTCCTCTGATTTTACATCTCAGGCCTTGCTAGCACCCCGAAGCCACAAAGTGCTGTGAGGTACTTCCTTTGCTCTTTCACATGAAATCAGTTTTTTTAAAGCAGACCAATTACAGGAATGTTTACAGCATTTTTCCACTGCAGCTAACATTAAACATTTAACAGCACTCCTCATGAGCCAGACTGGAATCCAGTCCTATAGCATGCTGGGAGGGGTCAATGATACATGCCAAAATGGTCCTTTAGGAATCAGCGTAGAGCAGGCAGTGGGGAATGCAACTAGCTGGAAGCCCTGCCAGGAGCAGCAGCCTGCTGAGCAAGGGAGCCTTGGCATCCCACAGACAGGGCTCCCTGAGGATGCACGAGAATCAGGGCAGCGTGGAGTGCACTTGGATGTCCTACCACTGCCAGGACCGAGAAAATTCATCATCCCTGCCTGCAGATCTGAAAACCCAAGCCGTGTTCTGGCTTCCTCCATACTCTCTGCCTGGAATGACCTGTGCAGAGAGGCATGTGAAATTGCTTAGCCCCACAAGCAGCAAGCAGCCTGCCATCGTGTGAACTGTCTTGTGCTCTCCTCTTTTGTGACTAAGTATGAATTTGTTATGTGCTGAGGACTTATATATCCTTTTTTATGTGTTGGAGATGTGTCTGGTCATGGCAGAGAGTGTCTACAACAGAAGGCTTAAAAGCAAAGCGTATGTGCTGTATTATCTCATGGAAAGAGGAGCAATACTGGTGTCGGTGTGAATAGCTGGAACTGTATAGAAACTGTACCTGTCCAGCACCTATGACAGCTTAGACCTTTCTTGGGTAAAATTTAGCACCAGAATGCTGAGTCACCTGAGAAGGGAATGAATTTGGGCTAAAGGAATGAAAGTCACATCTGCTTTGCTGTCCCTGGTGTCACCATGAGTCTGCAGGCTAATTTATCTTTAAGCTTGTTAACCAGCTTGGAGAATACTCACAGTGCGACTGTACTGACACAGGGCCAAGGAAAAGAGGAGATGGGTAGGTGCTGTGTGCTGTTAGGCCCCCCTTGGCTCTGGACTGCTGCAGCTCTGCAGGGCTACCTGGCTGGCAGCAGACTGAGGGACTCGGGCTGACCTGGTGCCAGTGATGCTGGGACAAAGATCTGAGTCAGAGCTCTAAGTGTGAAATGTTACGCTGCTCTGGTCTCACAATGACACTGGAATAATTGCTACAGTTATAAATCATCCCTTTTATAACACCATGCTGGTTATTTACATTGTGCCCAGACACATCTTTCTCTTAAATTCTCATCCTGTTTTTGAGTAAGATGAATCTTTCCTGCTGTTTGCAAGAGGCGGCAAAAGCAAACACATCATCACCTTTAATTCAGAACAGACAGGTTTAGTCATAGTTGAGTTTTACACCAGTGCAACTTTATAAATTTCCATCCAGTTACTGAAGATTTGTACCTGCTGAAATGGAAAAATGCCTGCTTGATGTGTAGATTAAGGCTTGGGAGCAAGGAGCACAGAAATGTGAAGCACAAGCTGTTCCATGGGAAAGGGATGAGAAAGAAGAAGAATTATCCTGCTTTAACCTAATGTTGTTAATCTATATTGCCCATTATAATCTCGAGTGTCCTGCTTAGTGAAGTATGCAATCTGTAGTGCTGGTTCCTGCACAAGCAGTGTATCTAATATAAAGGACTGGCTTAACATCCATCATAATAATTACTGTGTCATAATTTTCTGCCCTTCCTACCTCTGCTGCAAAGAGATAGAAGAGGCCTTTCAAGTGTTTGAGAATTTCTGCTAAAAATTTCTCTTTTTTTTTTTTTTTTTTTTTTTTTTTTTTTTAAATATGGAAATCTGTATTTCTGCCCTATTTATTTTGCAGGTCTGACCTGACATAATGAAATATACTTTATTGGGGGATGTAGAAAGTTAATTTGAATATCTGAAAACATGACTATTTAATTTAATATCTGAATTTGCTCTGCTGCACTGAATGGGAGCACCAGGTGTATTAGAAATTTCATTTGAAAAATACTCAAAAAAACCCCAACAACCCTTAATTCAATGACCCACAAATTCAGAGACTGCTTGACTCTAAAGTCATACATGAAGCAGTTACATATGATCATTGCAGTTCAGAGGGGTTAAAATTTCACCTCTGCTTAAGCCTTTTTTTTATAGAAGGGGGTGTAAGCGATGAACACACCCTGATCTATGAGATGGCACCATTCAAAGCTGGTGTTTTGGGCCAAACTCATGCATATGTGCTTGCACCACCTCCTTGGCTTGATAGCTTATGTTGTTAATTCTCACAGCTGTGCAATATAGCTTGAAAGTGTGATGTGCATGAGACCAGCCTAATCAGTGTGCACAAGACTGAGCAGCACATTCCAACCTCAGCCTGCACCCCGGTGGCCACTGCCTGTGCAGGAAGGATTGTGCAGCATCTCCTGCCAAGTGCATCCACCCTTGTTGCATTGCAACCAGGCAAGATGTGCCTGTCTAGGCAGAAGAATGGTGGGGCTGTCCCTGTTCCTGCAGGAGTAACTGATGCCCAGGGCTCTCTGCACTGGACCCTCAGTGCCTTGATGCTTTATTGTCCATGTGTTTTCCTACAGTAACAGCCCCATGCATGTTTTTAATGTTGCTGATAAGTGATACTTTGCCCTGGTTTCTCTGTTGTTTAGGGGCTGTCATCACAATTAATGAGTTTTGTTACAGAAAGGACATTACAGACTACAAAATCATTTATGTCTGTGTTTGGGATGCTTTGATGAAGGCCCAACACCAGCTGGTGGGACCTGAGCCAGGATATGGCAGTACATTCAAAGACCCTAAACTGTATCAAAATTGAGTGATACCTTTTATAGATTAGGAAGGATTGCATTTTTGCTTTAGTAGTTCAGTAAGGGAAGTCCACATAATGTGTTTTATTAGAGAAAAATATAATTTGATCACTGAAAAGCAATAAAGATTTCTTTGTAAATGTACCACAGTAAATGCTACTGAAGAAAATACAAAGTCTCAGTTCCACAAAGGGATCCACTTGACAGAAAATGTAATTGGGATCAAGACCTGAACTGACCTGATTCTACACTCTAGTTGTGTGGTTGGTTTTCTTTTCACATTTTGGGTTTATTTTTAATTATAGAAACATTTTCTGCCTCTAGGTGTTTTCAAAATTGCATCTTTTTGATATGGGAGTGCGGAAAAAACCCCAAGTAATAACTTCGGACTCTGCTTAGGAAATACAACTCACATGCTCAGCTGTCAAAAGAAAACAAAATAGTAGAGAGTGATATAAGCACCAAATCTTTCTATTAAGTTTGTGCAGTTTACTGATAATTTCTTTGGTTTTAAGAATTGGCATATGTTGCTTGTTGTGCACTTTTTTTTTCATAAGCTGTTGTATGCAAAAGCTTTGGAAACAAATGCCTGTGTGCCCACCTTTACACATGTCAGTTGTCTTACTAAGGGCTGAGTAGAGCCAGAGTAGAGTTGTGATTTTCTACCACAGAGGAAAATTCAGTAGCTTCTGTAGCAAAGCGTTGAGCTCAGCTGTGGCTGTCATTAAGAGTAAATTTTTAGTCATCTGAATATTGAAAACCTTTTAAACTCACCCAATATTATTCTATTACTGGAACAAATCTAACAGTAAATTGGAAAAAAAAATAGGAACCTTCTTAAAAATATGCCTTCCCCATCCATTTTCAGCTTCAGTATTATGTAAAGATGACAGTTATCAGCTATGTAGAAGAGCAGTTATATTAAATGTTAAATAACCTTTAACGGCACCAAATATTTAATCTTAAAAATTAAATTGACAGTGGTGTGGTTCACCTGGTATCCCCCCGAAAGCCTGACAGCATCATTTCTCATATATATTGATAAGTACAAGACATCCATAAAATCGTAGGCTCTGTAGCTGCCTATTTATGAGAGGCTATCTAAAACTCATTCATTGCAGGTAATATCAGTAAGTCAATTCAGCTTAGTCTGATAGCTCATAACTTTTCAGACTGTTGTATTTACTGAGCCATAGACTATCCTTTCTTCAAGTGTACTTGAGAAAATGACTTGTACTGTAAGACTATTTCTTCTCAAAGTATAATCAAGTGCTTTAAAATGAACTCCAAAACTGCAAATTCAAAACAGTATCAGACCTAGGTAATAATACAAAAAATATTGCTTTAATAATGCTTTGAATGTTGCACGGAGTATTGGCAGTACGTTTCTGACTCTAGTAACCCACCCAGAAAATCATCAGTGGGAGTTTGGTGCCAGACTAAGGCATGTTTCACAGGGTGGCAGAGTCCCTGTAAAACAGCTAATAAAGCTTCATTTATAAATGGAAGAAATTCCCCAGAATGTGACGTACATGACTGTGGGTGGAGAATCAGCATTGCAGGGAGGACAGGCTGCTCTGTTTGGTGGATGTGATAATGCTGGGCCAAATTCAGACCCTCAAAGCAGTGAGAGCAAGTCTGTCAGCTTTGATGGTGTTGACTGCTTGTATCAGTTGATGACTTGTGGGGTTTACTGTAGAGTTTGGTCCTGCTCCTGATAAAGTAGAAGTAAAATGTTAATTGTAAAGAAATCCCTTACTGTGGGAAACTCTTATTTTGTGTCTGATGTTCTGACAGCACAGGAGAGATATACACAATAGAAATTCACAAGTAAAACTGTCCTGTAAATGTTCTGGTGGTGTCTTATTTAAACTGGCTTGGAGAGATTGTTTCTATTTGCAATTAGGGAATGGGATTGAAAGCCCATAGAAAAATTCCTGATGATGTTAATGATCTTAGCACTGATCCTCAGTGAAATGTATAGAATTTGCTTGTAAATAAACAGAACTGGCAGGAGACTTGGAAATATTAGCCATTATTAAAGTGAGTCAAATAAAGTCACAGCTGCCCAGAACTGAAGCTTGAAACTGAGATCGAATTGGGCAGTGATGCTTCCAGCTGGACGACCTTCCCTTTGATTTCCTGTATTGTTTTTTCCCCTTGTTTACCTGCATTTTCTGGTACTGGCTGGAACTGAAGCTAAAACTAGAGAGAGAGGCTTTATTTCACTTTCTGTTAACAGTGGTCTGATTTGCTCAGCAATCGTTTGTCCATAATTCAAGCGGTGAATTGCTGTTTTGGAGGACTTCAGGGTGGAGAATTGTGTTACCAAGATGTTTCATTATTTTTAAATTTCTGTTTCACTGCTTTCTGGCTTCTGATGTTTAGATAGAATTGGCTTTTAGTAGTGAAAACATTTTCCCTGGAGCCTGAGCTGCAAAGGAGAAGCTGCCTGCCTCTTATCCATGGACAGGGAGTTGTCTCTAACAGCTGAGGGCTGCTAAGTTCCTTGTCCCCAAGAGACTTGAGAGTGGGGTCTAGGGAAAAAAGTTGATTTTAGAAACATGAGAAAATAGCAGGAGGAAGGTTGTGGGGAGAGAGAGAGATGGAAAAGAATATCAAAGGGAATACTTGTGGGGTTCTGCCCAGAGCAGGATGGGTGTGAAATCTGGATGAGAAGTACTGTCTGTCCAGAAAATTTTAAGTAACTCAAGTGTGAGAGCAACAATCAGAAGCTGGAGTAGTGCTTTTAGCCATGAAACCACAGTACAGCAGTCACTACTAGTGACGTGTTGGACTGCGCAGGAATGACTCACTTCTCCTGCAAAAAGGAGAGGATTTGGAGTGCAGATGGGTTTTCAGTCTCCTGTTCCTGATGTAGAAGTACTGGCAGTAGCAAACTTGCTATCTGAGAACAAAGGTATTTACAGCAGCTCATCAACCTTAGCTGGCTCAGCCATGTCTGGAGCCATAGCCTTGCCCACCACACAGAACCAGCATCTGGCAGATGAACAGGAGCAGTAGTTGACCTGCAAGAGGGACAGAACCGTGATGGGTGCTCAGATGTAAGGCCTCTATCAGCTTGATAAGAAACTGGACTGAACAGTGTCATCACCTGCCTCATGCCATAAAATTGTAGCAGAAACAATTGCTACCCCAACAAGCAGGGGAAAAAAAAAAGAGATGTCCCGGACTTGAGGGCTAGAGGAGGGCAGAGGGTTAAAATAGGACAAATACATGAGATCTGGATGCCCAGAAGTGTACAGTGGCTGTGATAGCCTGGACCAGAGCAGATGAAAGGTATTCTGTACACTGGTTCCTCACTGGAAGTGGTCAGAGGGGAATATCAGGTTTTCTGGTGTGAAAGTTCAATGTGAATTGGCTTCAAGTTGGGTAAATTTGACAAAAGCATTTTGGTTTTTGTGGTGATCACACCATGGGCTATCACAGGGTTACAGAGATGGAGCCCCATGGGTGTCCCTTTGCCCAGATAGATTATAGCTCCTATAACTGCCTGAGAGACTTGCTGCTGTGTGTTATGGGAGCCCACAAATAGCATCTGTGCTGTGAGACCAAGAGGGGAACGGGATTCCTACATTTGATAGGTTTTTTTACCTAATTTGGTACAAGACTGAAAATTCTGAAGTTTTACACAGCACCCCTGCCTTCATTTGGAGTTAGAGAGGTGGCCTAACATAACTGCAAACGGTAACTATAATAAACTTGAGTTCTTGTATTGTGGTCTTCATGATCCCAAAATACTTTGTTGAAGAGAAAGTCTGATGACTTTATCCCCCTTTTGTACATGTAGAAACATTGTCAAAGAGAGATGAATCGATTCAACCTGCAGATAAATTTATTTAGTGAGACTGAGCTAAAAACGGTCACAGTCCAATCATCTCTGCAAACTTGAAAGCACAATACACCAGAAGAGCAAGAGCCAGGTCTTTGCCTAACACATCCACCAAATCCACTGAGATGTTTGTCTTTATCTGGGGCAGGCACATGACTTGCTGACACTGTTGGTAATACACGCAGGTGTCTCTCATAGCTCTGCCCTGAATCTGCAGCAGCTTGTACTGGATATTGCTGTACAACAGCCTCCCCCCCTTCATAAGTCTGATAGTTCTTGTGCTTTGCACACAGGCTTTATCTTTCAAAGCAAGCTGTCTTTCAAGTTGCAGGTGCCCTCTGTGCTGTGTGGCTGGTGAATGGCCAGCTTGCTGACAGCAGTGCGGAGCTTGGCCAGGGCACGCTGCTAATATGTGCAAAGTGCTTGGGGATCTCTCCTGGCCACAGAGGTTGAGATCTTGTTTGTGTCCTCTGAAAGGCAGTAGCTGTGGCAGCACCAACATGCTTGGTCACGGTGATCTCAGGCAGACCTGTGTCATCCAGATTGTCACACCGAGACCTGACTTCATCTCCACATATAGAACAACCTTTTTCTGTTACCAGGTCACTGCAAGTGAGAGACACTTGGATTCAAAACAGCTGAGTTTAGGAAAAAATACTGTTTTTTACAACTGCAGATGTGTTACAATGGGAATGGGTAGCAGGAATATACTCGATTCAGTGAGGGCTTCTCCAGGAAGAGGATGTTCGAGCTCCTTCTCACAGCTGATGGTATGGGAGGTGAGTGCAACCCAAATATGTCATGTTTTGGATAAACATTCAAACTTTGGGAAGTCAAAGTATCTGCAACAGTGCTGTGCATGAGGTGAAGTATTTCCACATCCTGAAATCAACCTTTTTATTTGAGGCCTTCTGCATAGCTAACCTTGGTGCTGTTACTGCTTCTGCAGCATCCATGTTCTAAGCAGTAATAGGATTAATTGTTTTCTAAGCTGGTAGCAAATCTTTTAACATATGCAGTATGCAGGAGGCAGGCAATAAATAACTAAAAGAAGCCTATGGAGCAGTGGCTCCCGCTGAGGGTTTTACTGAGCACATAAAGAAATTGATTCTGTTAAACTTCGCTTGCTGGAGTGGAAAGTTAAAGAAGAGAGAAAAAATTGTAAGAAATAGAGTAGTTCACAGGACTGTCATCTTCATTTTAGGATTCTCTCTATAAAATATGCACATCAGAGACTTGGAAAGGCTTCCAAAGGAAAAGGAGTTTTGGTACAATGTCTCAGGGGCAGAGGGAACCACAGCACTTGACATGCTGTTTAACAGGCTGAGGGAAATGCTTTAAAAAAGAATTGCTGTCTGTTCCAGACCCTGGTTCAGGGTCCACGTGCAGTCTTTTCTCACTTAGCCCTTCTGATGGAACCAGCAGGATGCCAAACAGAAAATGAAATGTCTGCAGGCTGTGAAATTTGGCCCTTGCTAGACTGAGGCAATGATCTGGAGGCTGGCAGCATTTGGGCAGATGGTTGTCCCCACAGACACCTCATCATCTCCAGCAGTGCCCTGGCAGTTTCTGGGAAAATCCCCATACTTCTCACACAGGGGAATGAGTGAGAGGACCAGAATGGTCCTTAACGACCTGAAAATCAATTAATCAAAGAACTAATCTTTCAGTTGTTTCTTTCCAAGGGTGCTCCCTTCTCCTTTCCTAATGAGAGCTGCTATAACAGGCTCTTATCCAATATGTAGTTCATGCTGATGCTCTCCATGTGCCCCTTGTTGCCCTAAAGGGAGACCTCTGCAAGGTACGAGCTTTGGTGCATTGAGTGAGTGCCAGAATCATGGCTGGACATTTGCAGGTGTATTTTAAATATGTATACCAAATTAATCTCAACCTGAGCTATTTTAAATAGAGATAACTATGTTGTTGTTTATTTTTTCTTAGGGTGTTTTTAAAGTGGGCAATAACAGAAGTTTTTCATGGCTATGCTGTGCTCCTGGAGCTGCCAGAAGGGCTTTTCTACTAAAATGAAAAGCAGTGAAATGGAAGAATCCCTGCTGCAAACGTGCCCATAATTTGTTGAATACAAATGGCTGATCCCCTTGCTTTCCTGGCTGCTATTCCCAACTGTGGGATGCAAGGAGCACCCTTTAAATATTCATTTCTTTCTCCTCTTCCCTGAGTTATTGGCTTGCAGTTCCTGTGCCTAATTTGTAGCTTATCAGATGAGGGATAGGAACAATGATCTGGTGAATTGGACACTCAGGTTCTAGTTCACCCCTCCATTGCTAACTTGCTGGATGCCCTGGATCAGTCCATGTCCCTGCAAACCTGTCTGCACAGCTGGCTACAGATAGACCTGTGCCCTCTGCACGCTGACAGGCTGCTCATGAGAGGGCTCCTGTCTGGAAGCCACACTGGAATGGTGCTGTGCCAGGGAGAAGGGCCTTGCTGAGCAGCTGGGCATAGCCCAAGCACAGCAGCGTGTTCCAGGCTTCCAGGCCCAAACAAATCCATACCCAGGCAGTACAGGTAGAAGAGTATGTGCCTGCCTATCCATGTACACTGTACCCTTAATCTCCCTGTGTCTCGGTTCTGTCAAAGGGGTCTAATAGCCCACTGCATCATGGAGGTAGTATGGGATAAAAACCTATTAATCATTGCACAGTGCTGAGACAGATGGGTTTAATTCCCAGAAGAAGTACATATATAGACCATGATCATCTAGAGCTAACATTAACACATTGGTATCTGTGATTTACATAAGCTAGTGCCTGAAACCATAGTTGGATGGTGCTATAGAAGAGTTTCTGGGCTATTAAGTGTTTAATTTGGCAGATACAATTCAGTCATGAAATGATCTGCTCTCCTGAAGTGACAAAAGTGGAGGGTTTGCATTGCTTGGTGTGTTATACAAGAACAGGAAGGGTTACTGTCAAAAATAAATGGGGTCTCTGAACAGAGAGGTGTCTGGAAGGTCTCCTAAATGCAGAAAGGTTTGGCTGCTTTAATCTGTGATGTGGCTAATGTCTAGGAAAATCCTCCCCTTACTACAGAACTTACTGGAAAATTTTGTCTCACATTGTGAAGGAAGAGATCTATCTTGGAAAGGTATTAAAAGCTTCTGTTCCACAGTTGTCATCTGGGAAGATACAGTATTGATTGACCCTGCAGTTCCATTTGATAGGCTGCATTGGTGATTACAGTATTGATTTGTTTCACATGCTGTGTTCTGTGCACAGCTCTCTTGCAGCAAGAATTAGTCTGACTTGCCACATGCAGCATGTTTTTCAGGAGAGGAATTAGGCAGAATTCATTTTTCACCAGACAGTCTCACAAAGTAATTAACTGAAAGGAGGCTGGTGAGAATTTCTGAATTACCCAGGGAACACAGCAGTCAGTTTTTTCAGGCATGTGTAAATAAAGAAATTTGCATTCTCCAAATATTTAAAGCAAACATTGTATTTGAAGGGAAGTGTGTAACTTGAAAAAGTGTAGAAATACAATAACAGCTGCAAGCAGTTTCAAAAACTGGCTGCCACAACTAAGGCAGAAGAGAAATCTACAGAGTAGCTGCTGAGCTGCCCCTTAGAACACTGTGGTGAGGAGAGAAGAGGAGCTTGACTAACTTCCCATGTCAATTCACACCCTGGCCTGATATTTGCAAATGGCTTGTCTTGCCTTGTCTTTATCTGCCTTTATCATTGCTATTGCCTCGGGCCTGAAGAGCTGAGGTTTGATGTGGGGATGTGCAAAGGAGCTGGTCTGAAACCAGAAGTTTTTCTTTACAAGTTGTGTGTGAATTTAAGTTGTGCATTGAATGCAGAATCCAAGAGAAGGCTCCACTGCTGGAGGGTGAGGGCCATGTAGATGAACACAGGGCTGGAGCCTCTCTCCCATGGAGACAGTCTGAGAGAATTGGGATTGTTCAGCATGGAGAAGAGAAAGCTTCAGGGAGACCTTCTAGGAGGCTTCCAGTACCTAAAGAGGTTCCAAGAGAGCTGGACAGGGGCTTGTTACAAGGGCATGTAGTGATAGCACAAGGGGCAATGCCTTTAAACTGAAAGTGAGTGGGTTTAGATTAGATATTAGGAAGAAATTATTTATTGTGAGGGTGATGAGGCACTGAAACAGGTTGCCCAATACAGCTGTGGGCGTCCCATCTGTGAAAGTGTTCCAAGGCCATGTTGGATGGGGCTTTGAAGGTTCCTTGCCCGTGGCAAGGGGTGGTTGGAACTAGATGATCTTTAAAAATCCCTTCCAAGCCAACCCATTCTATCACTTTATGATGAATCTATGAAGGTCCTGAACATTGCCTGGTGGTCACATGAGTTGTTTCTCTAATGACCAGTTATGTTCCCAAACAGGCAAACCTGCTGTCCCATGATCGGAGAGGGGCACATGTCACTAGATAACATCATAGGCCTTCACAGAAGAAAAGTTTTGCATGTAAATTTTAAACTCACACTCTTAGTCATCCCATCTGGTATGATACTAATTAAAAAAGTGAGACATTTCTAGCCCTCCATGTGTAATTTGGGAAGAAATAAATGTACACAGAATGTGAGATGGTGTCGCATGGTGCTGCTGTTGCACTGAACCAAATTTTCATTGGTACTGGATACCATAATTAATTGCTATGCTAATTTTTATACTCCAGACCACATCTAGAGTCCTTGGGTTTTTTCCCACTGGTGGAACTAAAAAAAAGGTGAGAATGTCTTATCCTCATTTGCTTGACTTTTTCCTGCCTGGAAAGAATTAAGAAAGACAAAGCAATGAGAGCCTCAGAGGTGGAAGTCACACTTTGAATAATATAACATAGGTATAAGGTAAAGAAAGTAGTAAAAGAAAGTGCTGCTTTTCAGTGCTAAAAGTGTATGTAGGCATAATCTGGGGAGCAGGAAGGCATTAAAAATGTCTTCAGTTTCAAAGCAGTTTCTCCCCTTTGACAGCTGATAAAGTGAGTGGGATAGGATAATAATTCAGTTACTAATTGTCATAACAAATATTTCTGTGGGGAAAATCCTTAAATTCAAACAACTGTCTTTTGCGCAGGGATTAGTCTTGAATTTAACACATAATTTATAATTATCAATCTATCACAATGTAATTTTTTGTCTTCATTGTTTAAAATACAATGCTTTCTGTGAATTTTTAAAGGAGTCTTATAAATTCATAATGAACATCATTAACATCAATAAGGGGCCACTTACCTCTCTGTTCTGCTAATTCTAGTTAGAAGCAGACTGGGATGAAAGAGTCCTCTAATGTTGAAGGTGTTGCCAGAGGGTCATGAGTAATTTACTGCTGTGTGCCAGATGGATGTGTACATGCTGGGAAATGGAACTCATTAGCAGTGTCTAGTTTTTCCTTTTGAAATTTCTATTTTTTTTAAATAACAAATATTTAACGTTTTGCTGAAAAAGTAAAACTGAAAATAGACATCTAAATCTGTGTTTGTTTGCCTGAAAAGATTGAGTGTTCTCAGATCATCTGGGGAAAAAAACCCAAATAAACAAACCCCAAAAAGCTCAGCTGGGATTGGAGACCTGAGAAAAATAAAAATTAAAACATTAAAGAAGTAGGAACTATCGGTGTGAATTTTAATGTTAAACCCCCTACTATTTTCTGAAAAATATCTACTGAGCCTCTTGTTGAACTGTACTGAAATGCAGCGTGGCACTGGGTGGTGCCCGAGACAGGCAGCACTGTCTCATAGCAGGGAGCTCAGCATTTGAGCGGGGGCTGTCCTGGTGCCCAGTGGGAATGTGGATGTAGGTCATGTCCATTCTTCTGTAGAGTTTCTGTACTTTCCAGTGGCCATAAAAGAATCCTACTCCTTAAGATACTGATGGTCACAATGCACGAGGTGTCTGTCTTCCTACACAGACCTACACGGATTGTTTTCCTGTAGAGAACTTGTATAGAAGAAGGGAAATCGCTTGTAATTTTTACATAAACCTATTTGCCTCAGCATGTCCTTTGGGTACTTCAGTGCACGTCTCCTCCGTTTGCAATATATCGACCAGCTACACAGTTATGTGTTCAGTCACCCAGCTGCCAGGACAAATGCCCAATTTATGGACAGACACAGGTATTGCATCTTGCTATCCATGACAATATGCTTTGCAAGAGAGAGCTTTTCTTGTTCTGAGAAAGGAACTGTATTTTAATGAAGGTCACCCCTATGAAAGGTGAAACTGCTATGAGCATCTCTCCAACCCAGAAATCAATTCATATTGCTTCTTTCCAGGGCAGCTGCAACTTTGGCTTGAAATTCATTCTCCAAATCTTTCAATCAAGCTTTCCTGGTCATTATAATGTGCGGATATTTGCTGTGTCATGGCTGTATGATCATTAAATTGGGGAAAAACTGCTACTGCACATATGTTGACAACCAATTTATTCATTGCAAAACAGTAAAGCATTGAGTATCCATTCCGTGTCAGTTGGAGGGCACTGTGCTATATTTGTTGCCATCATCATTATAAAGGTTACAAATGATCTACCTGGAGCTCAGCATATATCTTCTAGGATGAAGTGTCAACACAAAGATAATAGGGGTGAATTTAGAGTACAGCTTTAGGTACGCTTGCTGCTTTGCACTGTAAGTCAATAGATGTTGGTTGGAAACTGTACAAAAAGAAAGTAGTGGAGGAAAAGTCTGTTTCAGTAATCTCTCTTCAACCATTTTTGTTTGGAGACTGATTGTTTATCCTGCCCAACGCTGACAGCAGCTAAGTACAGTAAAAGTGATTTTTTTTTTTTTTTAAGAATTCTTTTTTTTTTTGTCCGAATCTTCTTTTGTGTTGTTGTCATGAGGAAGTACATGGAAGGAATAATCAGGAGACCAGATGGCATTTTGAATAGTGGGTCTATTCAGATGTTTTCAAATCTCTAATTGGTCATTGGTTTTAAATGTTAATATGCTCACTAGTAAATCATTGGTATTCTCTCTTTCTGATGTTTGCAAAGAATTATGAAAGAATTAGATATATTACTAAGAATGGTACCAAAAAAATCAGCATTCAAGCAACGGTGCTAAGTAGTGGCGATGAACTCCAGCAAATCTGAATAGGATGACTGTCATTCAAACTGATTAACAAGTGACAGGCTGAAAAGAAGTGCAGGGACGTGTTTTGTGTTGTTATAAACTGGCAAAACTAGAATGACTTGGGTGAAACTTTGCTGCTTAACACCAGCAGAGAATGCAGTTTGATGTCTGTCATTATATCTTTGTTTCATACGGCATTGCCTGCCTGGAGGGGAATGCATCTGCAGCACAGCAGAAGGAAACTAGTACAAATGGGTATAGGTAAAAAAAAAATAGTTTTGAACATTCAAAGGACATGAATGGTATTAGATTGTGGATGAAATACTGTGATTTTTTGCTCACTTAACATTCTGAGTTCAGTAGGAAGGCACAGTGAGAAGGCAAGTCAGGATACATTCCTAAGAAGTGCTTCCTTGGTACATTATCTGATGATGGGTTATGTGATGGCAACCATCTGGTTCATCCTCATTTAGAATGTTACAGGTGTTGAAGGTGGAGATGGTGCCACAGAGCAGGGCACTGGCCTTGCTGGCATACGGTATTTCTGCTGGAGAGAAAGCAGCAGACGTGAAGCTGTACTCCACTGGAAAGATAAAAGTAAGGAAGCAAAAGGAAGCCAACTAAAGGATGACAAGGGAAATCAAGCTGACATTACTGAGGAAAATTGCTTGAAGTTGCTGTTTCTTTCCCGGAATACATTCTTGGGGAACTTCTGGGTGAAATGCTGTCTCTGTACCAGGATGTGACACAGATGTTCTCTTACAGAATCTTTTTATTTCAACTGTCTCCTGTAAAGAAACATTTGGTAATGTTTCTGCCTGCAGACATTATGAGACACAAAAGAAGGAGTTAATGAAAATAAGGTAAAGAAGACCTTGGAAAAGGAACGGGTACAGGGTGGAGTGGGGTCTGCCTTGGTGACTGTGTAAGAGGAGCTTTCTGACCACGTGATGGCTTCTGGACTGCATGTGGCACTTAGTGCTATGGATTAGTTGACACAATGATATTTGGTCAAAGGTTGGACTCTGTGATCTTAGTGATCTTTTCCAACCTTAATGATTCTATGATCCTGAGGCAAATAAAATACCAAACATCAAAATGGTAACTCTACACTTAAACTAGACACCCTTGCCCATATTTGAATATGGCGAAAAATACCTGCAGTAACTCTGAGAAGGATGATGGGTGCTGACATTGCCCTAAACAGAGCAGTTTAATGGAATAACATTAACACAACTCTGAGGAGACACAACAGATCCAGGGTTAAGTTACATTTTACAGCTGAGGAAAAGTGAGGGAGGGGAAGACCAGACAGGAGTTTGTCAAATTTGCCTTGCCAGGGCTCTGACTTTGAGTTTGATATCCATGTCCATCACTGAGGCCTCTGACTGCTGGATGTTCCAGACACATTGGAACAGCAAGGTCCTCAGTGGACTTTGAGAAGCTTTGACACTTCATGAGGGTACAACAGGGCAATGCTTGGGATACACTTGGAGGGGTGTAAGTGGTGGATGTGTAGTCAAGGGGAGATGGCCAGCTAGGAGGTGCTGCTTGCACAGCAAGGCAAATAAAGCTTTGTAAGTGCTTTTCAGCTTCTTTTCTTCAGCAAGAATCCCTTGTTTTGTGCTGGCCACAGCAATCTCCAGTCAGTCGTTGCCAAGGTGTGTGGAGCACTTTGTGTCTGGGTTGAATATTTCTACAGTTTAAATATTACTGTATATGCGAGTCAACAATATAGTGCCTTAAAGAAGCAGAAAGATGTCGTATGCTCTTGTTAAAGCAGCTTGTTCAGAGACATTTGGATCCACAGGGGTTCTTTGCACTTTTCATTATGCGGTTGACAAAATAAGATCAAGCTATACTAAGAAACAGCATCAACTCTGAAAAAAAACATCATCACTATATGTGAAGCACAGATGGTGCTTTTGGTACTTGGTATTATAGCTGTTTTTAAGTTTATTGGAGAAAAATATGGATTTTTAAATCTTACACCTGCATGCTGAGAGGAAGCATATGTGGAGACTCACTGAATCCCTTGGTGTATTCTGAGCGGATCGTTACACACTCAGAGATGGAGTTTTCTGTTCTCTCTCACCATGAACAGCATTTAGTTCTGCAATGGTTCTGCTGAAGTCAGAGATAGACACAGTGGAAGATGAAAAGGACATATGGTTTCTCCTCTGTGTGTTAGTGCTCTGGTTGCAAAGATAAAAAGCACGTACAGTTCTTTCTTTTATGTACCCTATGCTTGAGCATGCATGGACACACCTGCACCCAAATGTGCATGACTGTCTGATACACTTTTGTACAGAGGTGTCAGCAGGGTAAACAGAGCAGCTTACAGGGATTAGATCAGAAAGACTCTTAAGAACGGCTTCTTAGCAAGAGTAACAGATCAAAGCTCGCTGGATATTTAAATACAACTTCATGCAAATATCAGGGAGTTATTGTCCCATCACTGCCTTTGTGCCTTTTGTTGGTATTTTCCATGCTCCTGAGGCGGACTGGTACCTTAGCTCATTTTCTGCAATCATGGTATGTATGTTTTCCTTTGATATTCCTAGGGAAACTGTGTCCCCAATTTGTTGCTGGTCCTCTCAGACACTTTTGGAATTATAATGTTGCTTTTTTCCCCCCTCCTTTCAGGTATATTTCTTTTCCTGTTTCTGTTTCTTCCCAAATCTTGCGCTTTCTGGAACATCTCTATATTTTTATAGAAGGGAAGCTCTTAGTCGCATTCTACACCCCAAAATTCAGATCTTCTTAGGCATGGCCTCACTTTTTGCATGCAGAGAGGGGTGTACTTTTGCACGGTAATTTAGATGTGAAATTATCCCGTGGTCCAAGTGGGTGGATTGGTGGGTACACATAACTTTGTTGGGGTACTCTGTTCTCTTTTTCTACTCTTACCAGACTTCCTCTACAATGGTTGGATAGTTAAGCTAGCTTAGAGCTGGGTTCAGCTCTCTGATCCACCGCAAGCTTCTTGGGACTCTCTCTGCCTTTGCTCGCAGCTGGAGAATAAGGTTCCTTCTCAGACTCATTGGTGTGTTGTAAGAATAAACTCATGGAACTTGTGATTCTGTGCTGCTGTGTGCTGCCTTGTGAGTACAGCGTCATATGGGCAGATAGCTCACTGAGTCCTGTCTGCATGGAATCATCTTTCCCATTCCTTGATTTTCTTGCTGGGATCCTGTCAGAGCCTGTGAAGAAAACAATTCTGTCTCACAGCTCCTCCTCAACCTTGCTTGTAATGAGAAAGATGCATTTTGGAAACTTGATTTTATCTACATTAAGGAAAAACTTCTTATTCTGAGGTGCAGCAAATACTCTGGCTTCATTCCCCAACAAGATACAGTGCAAGAGAATTGAAGATCCTCATTCCACCATTAAGCACCTGCTCTTTGTGAGATGTGCAGTGCTCAGTTTCCCTTTTCAAGAATGCAGTGGGAGGCCAAAGCAGATTTTTCTTTTCAAGTTTTTACCTGTTTTGTAAGATTTTAGATGTCTTTTTGACACCATGAACTAAAGGGCAGAGATATCAAACAGTAGCTCTTCCCCCATGCTAGAATGTCACGTTCTTTCCTCCTTGGGCTCTGCGATCTGCAGGCAGGGTGTTTGCATAGCGAGTGCCATGTCAAGTCAAGGTTGAAACAGGATTATTTATTCCTTTTTTCAACTCAGGATCAAAGTACTGGGCACATTGTATGGAAATCACATTTGAAACAGCTGAGTTCAATTACCTTCTCAAATAATTGTCAGAAACATGCAGCTGCTTTTGAGGTGGAGGGTATTACTTACAGTAAAACCTGACCTTGGACATACTCACATGGCCCTCTGATTTCAATGCATGGCTCTTCAGGCGCAATGTAAATCCTGCTGAGGGTCAAATCCAAGCTGCTGAGTAGCAGCATCAGTCAGTCAGGGGCCAGATACTGCCAACTAATCAGACATCCTGCCAGCGGGATCTTGGAAAAAGGACTTGCGCCAAACATGTCTGAGTGTAGTTTGCTTCTGTTTTTTGGCTTGTAAGTGCTGGCCACGATATATCCTGAGGGTATGGCAGTCAAACTCTGCTTAATCCCAAAACCAAGCTGTTTGTCAGGGCAGTTAATGTTTTCAAGCATTGGGTGGCCACGTGAGAAACCTGCTGGAACTGCCTGTGGGCTTTGGCTGTGCTGCCGGCGGAGGGGAGCAGGCCTAGGACCCCTGTTAGCACAACTGCAGAGGCATCACTGTTGCCTCTGGGTTTATATTGCAGTTTCAGTATTGCAATTCTCTATTTGTTCCTGCCAAGGACAACTTTTAAACTTCCCTGATGCCAGTTCCAAGTGGGTGGAGAGGTGGCAAAAGAAGCTGCTTTGATTTAAGTGAGTGAGGGGGCAGTGCTACTCTGTCTGCCTGATTATTTATCTCCCTAGTTACACACAGCACTTGCTTTCTCTGGAGTGATTCAAGCATATCATAACCTCTTGCTTTAGCTCTTTTATCATGCTGGTTTGCTGCTACAGTTCAGTCAGAAATCTGTCTTGGCCTCTGCAGAACAGAGGATGTCATCTCATTTTATTGCACTTCAATGTGCCTCCTCCATGTTTTTTTAAGTTTCCCGTTTATCATGCGGAAGGTTCTGAGAACTGTGTTGGGCTGGGCAGAATAGGCTCTGTCAGTAGTAAAAGCCTTCCTCCAATGTCATGTGGAGATTAAATGGGTGTGAGGACAGGTGCCCAGCAAGGCTTGATGCGTCCTGAAGCATCAAGCATCTCACCGTGCTTAGGGATTCTCAGAGAGGTTTTAAACAAAAACATCCATTGATTTCAGCATGAACAGTAGCAGACTCATGTTTTTTCTCCAGTCTCCTGATATGCTATGGATGCATTCACACATACAAATGCTAAAAGTAATGTATGTGAGATCTGAGCTTAGATTCTGGGTCAATGCAAGTCCTGAAGTCAGTCACAGTCTGAATTTTGCATTGTTACAGTGAAGCCCTGCTTTCCTGAATATTGCTTTTCTTCTCAGGTACAATTACATTCACATACCTGGTACCTCTTGTTACTCTCCAGCATTTTTTGCCATATGTAGGAGGCTGCCTCATCACCTCCTCTGAGTAAATTTGGAATTGCCTGAAGGAACGGGGGATACAGTATCTCCTGGAGGGTTCTTTAGGAGATGATGCCTAATCAGACTGTATGATGTACAAGGCAAAAGAAAGAACATGTGGGTTAGGCTGTGGTTGAGTTTTTATGAATAAGTCAGTGACACAGAGGAGAGGATCACCTAAGAGTGTAAGTCCTTCACGTGTCTTCCATGAGTTCATGTGTGTTGCACATTAGTCCATGTATATGGAGGTGGACACAATGTGTACTTTTCATGTTGCCAGATGTCTCTGCTGCTCTTTCCTTCTTACTCTCTTCTCCTCCAGCATGGTGTCTCTCCTATGGGATACACATGCTCCACTGTGATCCTTCATGGGCTGCAGGGTACAGCATGCTTCAGACCACAGGGTTCTCCATGGGATGCAGGAGAATCTGTGCTCTGGCACCTGTAGCATCTCCTCTGCCTCCTTCTGATCTTGGTGTCTACAGGGCCATTTCTCTCACATTTTCCCACTCCTTTCTAAGCAGCTGCTACACAGCATTTTATCCTTTCTTAAATAAGTTATCACAGAGGCACTACCAGCATTGCTGCTGGCTCAGCTTTGGGCAGAGGTGAGTCCATCCTGCAGCTGGATGGAGCTGACTCTGTCCAGTATGGGGAAGCAGATCCTGATATCTTCTTACCAAAGCCACCCATGCAGCCCCCCACTACCAAAGCCTTGCCACCCAAATCCAATACGTAAGATTAGAGAATCTTCATTAGAGCATCTTGCAATTTTGGATTTACAAAGGGCATTCTGTCTCTTTTGCTGTAAAGTGTCCAGCCAATGGGAGTTCTGGAAGCATTTGTGTATGTGTGTGTGTGGAGGGGAACAGCCAGCAGAGAGGCAGTAAGTGGTGCCCACATGATGTGGCAATTCCTTCCAGAGACAATGTACCCAGAGCTGGGGTTTCACTACAGCTTCCAAGCTGAGGGTTTGAAGAGTTGTTTTCTCCCTCTTAGTACATCTCACATTTAGGGAGAAGAATTGATTTAATTTCATCTCGTCTGATCCTGATTAATGAAAAGTCATTTGTGCTAGTTCTGGGCAGAAAAAATAATCTTTGACTGTTTTGTAACTTTGCAGATATATGTAGGTGTGTGGTTGGAGGTTCTATAATTCTAGAAATTATGACAAGGCATCCATAAAGATGAGGCTGAAACCCTATGCAGCAGCATTGTAGCTTAAAGGAGTGTTATTTAATACCTATTAATGGAACTGCTGAAGCATAAATACTCTCAGCTCAAACAGATTTTGTTAACTCCTTTTTGCTGGCAGTTTTGGAGTGGGATGGCAGATGATTCACCACTGTCTGGCAGGATGCTTTTCCCTCTGTTCAGTACAAGAGTTGGTGTCACGGGGGCGAGAGGCAGGCTGGTAGGCAGGAGGAGGAATTGCAGGAGTACATGGGCCTTTTACAGGCTAAGTCCTGGTGTCCCCAGGGCCACAGAGAAACTGTACTTCCAGCTGTGATTGCAACACAGATCTTCCCAGAATGGTTTGTGTTCATCATATTTAACAGGGAGGGACTTCAGGCTGCCTATGAGGGATGCTGGGAGTGTGGGCATTGCAGTCCCTGCCTTGATGTTGCTACTCCCTTCAGCAGAGGGAACTAGAGCAGGGTCACCCCTGTGCATATACAGAGGCCAAATTTGTCCTGATTAATGGCCAGCCTTTGACAGAGCACTCCTGGGCTTTTCAAGAAGATTCTGGAGAGAGAGGTACCACCAAGGGGTGATCCAGCACAGCCCAGATCAGGACCACTTTTTGGGCTTCCTGAATCTTCTCAGGTACTTTGAAGGTCATAGAGCCCAGTAACTCAGCTGTCTCAATCAAGTGTCTCTGAAGTACTTTTCTTTTTATTCTAGTTTCATTTTGTTTACTCATGGGTTCAAAGATCCTCAGTACAGCTTCAGAACAGCATGGGCTGGCATATAAATAATTACTATTAAAAAGAAGAACAATACATCTTTGATAATTTGCATGCGAATTTTTGAGTAGTTATGGGACCCAAGGATATCTTTTCATGTCATCCTTTGAAACACAGGATTAAAACAAATATATAAGTTGCATTTCCCAGAAAATAACATGATTCCAGAAGTTAAGGCTTAAGAAAGAAAAATTGTTAACATGAAATCGATAACAAATGAGAGTGAGCAATTTTATAATCCATTTGCTTCTGGGTCATGCCTACACAAGAAATGTAGTCAAATTGTTCTAGAGACTGATTTAATTAAAATTGGTACAAACTCCCTGGGTGGACTCTAAGATAGGTTAGGTTTGCATTGTGCTGTGAAATGTGATTCTTAGCATGTGTAGACAGGCCACAGATTGCTAATTATAATAAGTGATGAAGCTGCACCAGATCAGGTTTCTGCCGTGCAGTATCTAAGCACAAGCTCATAAGGCATGCACCAAAATCTGTGCTGTGTCCTCTGCTGCCAAACTAGGAATTTGAATGCAAGAGTCACACTTCAGTGATCTTTAAGAAACACTGAAATAAAAACAGTGACAAAGAGCAGATAAAATATGTTCATCATGGAGTTGGGGCTTGTTGTAGGACCAGACCTTCAGCTTTGTCAGCGGCAGCTCAGCAGAGTTTTCTCATCATGCTGCAGCCAAACGGGAACTTTGTTTATCTCTCACGTCTGTTCATTCAGGCTTTTAATTAGTTACCAACTCTCCCCATGGTGGGGAGTTGGTGCCTGATGTCTTTGAGGTACTTACTAGAGCATTCACGTGTATGTACATGCATTCTTTCAATATTGGATTTCAAGCAGTCACAAGCCAGAGCAAGGAATTAAATGTCATGTAAAGAAGAAGTGCGATCCATTGATCAGCACATGCTGCCCCACCAGTCTATCCTGGCTGGGAATTGGTTGTTATCTAAACTACAGAGCCTGGATTTTAAGTTGAAGTTACACCGGCTCATGCTCTTAGATCTGGATGTCCCCAGAGTGGCCTTTCCAAAATGAGCTGTGTTTGCCTTTTCAAGCCCCCATACACAGAATTACAGTGTACAACACACACATAAGCTGCATGCACACGTTACTGCAGTTCTTGCACCGGGCCTGTCATTGGGGTGCTACAAAACACTGCCTGGATGGGTATATGCACTGCTTGACTACTTTTAAAGAACTGGGCTCTGGGCCTGAACCCCAGAGAGGTGAGGACATGTCCTGTTATACTGAAAACTAATATTTAGCAAAACCTCAATACACAGAAGCACTCAGCCACTTCTTACCTGCTCCTCACTGCAGCAATGTTGCAGCTGGGTCTGCCATCACTGCACACCCATGTCAGAGGACAGGACCAAAGAATCACAGATTTAAAATTCATCTTGACATCATCAAGGAATATGTTTTTAACTGTAGACTTAAGACAAAGATGAGAAACAAGCAAGACTTGATGTATTTCTCCCTTTAAACTTGTCCCACACAAGGGAGCAGATCTTCCCATGATGCAAATCAGCACAACTCCACTGACTGGAGAGAACAGTTGTAATCTATCCTGCCTGAAGGTCTGCACAGAAGGTGCGTGAGGTTTCTTGCAATTCATTGGAGATGTTTGACATTGAGAGCAGGCATTCGACTCCACTGTCCTCTGGAGCGAGTGGCAGCACAGGCAACTTATATTTACAAACACTTGATAAATCTCCTTCAGAGAAACTGAGGAACTTGATAAGATGTTTGAGTTGGTGATGGCTGATTTCACTCCTTGTAAGAAAGCCATATTTCTGCAACTTTGATCTCAGCACAAAGGCACTACGCAGCAGCAGTGTGGAAGAGGTTCTGGGGTTTCAGCCATGCATTCAGGTATTTCAAGGATCATCTTTGCCTTGTGGAGATCAGTGGGTTCCTTTCCAGTGAGCTCAAAAGCCTGGGGGAAGCAAAGGGAACGTATTTCAAGCCATTTTTTTGAGAACAATATCTCTCCACAACACCTAACACCTTATGCAGCTGGTAAATATCATTCCCTATCAGCTACCTAGTCTTTTTTTATTGGTGTTTGGCCACCTACACCTGACCACCAAATTTCCACTCTGTTTGCCTCTGCTGACATTTATATAACAAAGAGCTTCTAACTGTTCATTTATCAGCACAAGAAAGTTGAGCACAGGAGGAGACAAATATGATGGGCACCATACAGCAGCACTCAGAGCTCTGCTGCTACCTGTATATCCAGCCACTGTAATAGTTATGTTGAGCCATTGCTCAGAAAAAATGCTGCCAG
The DNA here is from genome assembly GCA_035041135.1 of Platyrinchus mystaceus. Classification (NCBI taxonomy): domain Eukaryota; kingdom Metazoa; phylum Chordata; class Aves; order Passeriformes; family Tyrannidae; genus Platyrinchus; species Platyrinchus mystaceus. Next base: position 8,687,548 of record JAWWLV010000024.1, on the reverse strand, counting down.
GTGCTTGAAACGATTTAACTCTCTTGTTCCTGGGACAAAAATGGATGCTGTTATATACTAACTCTTTTCTCTGCTGGATGTCTTATTATTGTTAAAGATTTCATAATACTGTGATGTAAAGGAAACACA
>JAWWLV010000024.1:8660867-8687319 GCA_035041135.1 Platyrinchus mystaceus | reverse complement strand
ATATACTAACTCTTTTCTCTGCTGGATGTCTTATTATTGTTAAAGATTTCATAATACTGTGATGTAAAGGAAACACAGTGCTTTGGGCATGGGCTTTTCTCTCAGGCATATTTAGGGATCACTTGCATTTTCCTGTAATTAGCAACCAGTGAGCCTAGGAATGGAGCTGACAGTCTCTTCTTTCTCAACTTTCTATCTCCAGTTCTTGGATGGGGAACTTCTGAACAGGACCAGGAGAGAGGAAGAGGGAGAAAGTCCTGCCTGCAAAGCTCAGGATGCGAGTAGAGCTTTCTGGACTTCCTCTGTTCTTCATTCTGCTCTCCAGAATGAAGAGTCCAGAATTCCCAGGCAGATGTGTATATGCACATCTTGCTGGTTGGTTGCACCACTGGGAATGGCATTTGACTGTGATCTTCAGTTGTTCTGCTGATGGGCCTGTGTAAAGTCTTGCATTAACAGTCACACAGTCTTGTCCTCCTGTGTATCTGGGAGTCAAGTTATGGAAAAATACCATGGTCTTTTTTCATTTGATATCTGGCAGCACTGGAATGTGGCTTTTGGTTGGAGTTCCTGCCAGCTTCAAGTAGAAAAAAGAATTTAAATAGTTGAACAAAGCCTGCTATTTCCTGGGGACAGAGCTGCCTGAGGGCCAGTGTCAGGGAAGGATTTAACCTTGATTTAAATAGCTACAGAAACACAGGGTCTTTCTGAGTTTATAGATCTGGAAAGTGGTCAACAGAATTACCTTACCTTTTTCACTTGTGGTAGACAGCAAGGCTTTATAATGATGCATTTATGCCTAGTTAGAGCTGATGTTTATTAAAGATGAATACAATTTTGCTAAGAGGTTGTTAGAGCAAAATGCATAAGAAAAAAAAAGTACTGCAAACAATAACAGGGTCCCTGAACTGTCTTGAACTGTGCAATTGAGATTCTCAAGTATTGTCAAATCATCTCTGCACAAGACTGAACTGCTGACATTTGTTTAATTACAATATATTTAGGAAATGGAACAACATTTCTAATTGCTTGTGTATGCTTGCATTATGTCTTTTGTACAATATCTTTATTCAGTTAGAATAAATTTTCATTAAAATGGTGAGAAAATTATTTATTTTGCAACAATTGGACACAGAGATTGCACTGTGCTTATAGCTTATATAGGATTGTGGAGTACTTTTTTGTAGTAAAAATTTGTTGCTGAGCAAAAGTCATCTTTCTGTGGAGAAGAGCCCTGCAGAAACACCCTGAAATTGAGGTTCAGCTAAGATAATCCATTTCAGTAAGCTCAAGACCTCTCACAGTAGCAAGTCAACTTACCCAGGCGTTGGTGTTTGAAGATTGTGTTAGGATTTCCTGCATTGTTTTCAGAGTGTTTTTCTGGTTATCTATGATTTAAAATTTCGCAGACTTGCCTAGCTGCAGTTTAGTGATGTTTGAACTTTTTCTGAAGCTTTTTTGAATGCTGAGGTATACTAAAAATTCTATCTAGTTTCTCTGTGCTCCTGGAGCAGGAGTATGGAACAGTGGAAAGCCTTGCTGGTTTTGGACTTCTTGGAGAATACCATTTTCCTGGGGGTCTGGCAGTTCCTCAGGTGTGGGAGGCGAAGTGAGACAGATGTAGATGAAGTCATTTCAGCATCATTGCAGTCACTGATTGCTCTGCAAACCCCATGCTATTGGAAACTACAAGCACACAGGAAAGATGGGGAACTGGGATGTAGAATCTGCTGGTGAGTGAGTGGCAGAGTGTGGTTGTGCCTCTATAGGAATCAAAGATCAGAACGAGCAGTGAAAGCTAATCCATAAGATGATTCATGCGATAAGAACTCATCAGGATGACAAAGTATGTGAGGTCTGTGTGGTCTGTTGCAATTAACGCTCTATGAATAAGCACAGCAGATTATGGGTGTTGGTATTCACACCGTGCTCTGTGGTACATGTGTGTGAGAGCCACTGACAGCGTGGAGAATTCAGCCATAGCCAATAACTTCAATTGTTTGGCCCTAAGCATTAGCACTTTGTGAGCCAGAGTAGCCTTCTAAATAATTAAAAGGTTTTGAAAATAGGCATCATAGAACTACGAGATTTGTTCTTCAGGGTCATGTGGTTGTTACATGTCTGAATAGTTTGTCAGGTTGTGGACACTGGTATTTTATGCACCTTTACCACCCTTCACATTCCCTACTGGGGAATTCTACAGTACAAATTCTAAATCAGACTGGAAGGAACAAACCCAAGGCCATTCCAGGCAAACCTCTGAGATACTATAATTTGAAATTGCTGCTCAGAGCTAGAAAAGGGCAAAGAGTTTTGCAGTAAAATACTGATTCTCCAGAGAATTCTAAAAGCAGGGTTTGGAAACTGCAGCAGCTAAGAGAATTTTGTTTTCAACCAGCAATAAAGTACTTGGAGTATCTATGTAACTTTTGTGAAGAAAATCTGTCTCTGGAAGCTGCTGCAGTTGTCTTTGAATGAGTTATTGTCTCTTAGCAAGCTTTAGGGTGTTCTTGAGATCCTTCCTTGCAAGGCTTGAGTGATGAAGACAACTGTTTTAAGGATTGCACTGCAATCATCCTTATGAGACCTGGCACTGGGGAACAGGAGAGCAGTGACAGCCAGTGTTTCCTGGGTCCAGAACAGTTGTCCTTGTTTCCTATAATTTCCAACATAATGAGCATCTTAGTGTCAGGTAAGTTTTAAAAAGAGGTGCTCTCTTAAAAACAAATAGTCACTGCCAGCAGGGTTGCAAGCTGGGACTACTAAAAGATGATCTGATGACGATAGTTAACTGCAAATGGGATGCAGATTTCACTCTAATAGTTTATCAAAAGGAGCTTTCTGAAAAGCCCTTAAGTGTGCTGCCAAATCCAGCTTCCAAAGCAAGAAAACTAACACAAGTCCAATGTTGTTAATGCCAGTGGTTTCTAGTTAATTATGTTACCTGAAAAAATCACTGGAAAGCACAAAGCATTGTTTAAGGCTTGCTTTGTGTCTTTTTATTCAGATGCTCCTTTGTTACAAATATATTTTCTTCCTTGAAGATGTCAAGTTCTCATAACAGACTCTATAGGATATATTGTTCTTTTGATACATCCAGAAGATACTTCTGCTGTTAAAAGAAAAATAAAATTTCAAAAATGTATATGTGTATCTGGGTTAGTACTGCCTGAAAGAGGAGAAAAACGAATAAGGAAAACAATAATCACTTATGTTACTCCAGCAATTATTTTGTCTGCCTTCTATTTTATTTTGAACTCCCATTTAGGCAACCCTATAAGTCTTCTAGCACTGATATCTACTCTTTGGTCATAATGTTTCCCTGCTGCCGAGTTAAAGTAAAGAGAAAAGAAGCCTCATGTTCCATATGTTTATTGAGGGAATTTTTTGTGTGTGCAGTTCACATAAAATTGCATCCATTTGGCTCAGGATCCACAGTGCAATTCCATTAACAAAGCAGCACTCTACCTTTTGTGTGTGCTGTTACCCTTAAAGCCCATACCTGTTGTTGTATCTCCCATAAAAATAGAATTTTTGCAGGTGATTTAGTTTAGTTCATTTCCAGTTCTGTTCTATTTTCTGTGTTTGTAGCTCAAATAACTTTTTAGAAAATATTTGATGGAATCATTTTCATTTTTCCATTTAAGATAAGACTTGTACCAAAAGTGAAATGCATTTATTTGGTCAAAATTTTCATTTATATAAAACAGAAAGTTGATTTTTTCCCCTACTTTATATCACTCTGTGTTCCTTCCTCCACCTTTGAGGGCTGAGATACTCTTTACTGTGAAATGTGAAGAATACATGTGGCATTATGTGCCATTTCTGTACAGGCTACCTGTGCATATGGGGTGTATAAAGATCTTGATTCAGCCTGAAATTGTGTGTTTTTCCAAAACGAGGACAAACTATGACCTAGCTCAAAACTTGCTAAGGCAGGAGCAGTTTTCAAGGTGACTCAGAATCAGCAGTTCTTTTAAAGCCTGTGGACGCTGCTCCTGGCTGAGCTTGAGTTTACTGTGGTGCTGTGTTGTTGCTTCACAAGGACATTCCTGAGGAAGTCCTCCATAATTTGGAATATCTAGAAATGACATATTCAGAGTAAAGCCTTCCTGCTTAGCAGATGTACCCCTGCAAGCATCCTGCAAGGACACTCTGTAGGAGTATGAAGGTTTAACAAATGGGACTGAGCTCCACTGCCATTCAATGCCTTGACCAGAGACCCCAGAGTAAGGCAAACTTGTCTGCCTTCTGGATTACAAAAAGCCTGTCAGTGGCAATGCCTGATGTATTGACAAACATACTCTCCATCTGCCCAGAGCCCTCTGGCATCTGTCTGATAGCATGGACCATCCTTTCTTCTTGTGCTTTCCGCAGTGCCTTATGTGGTGAAGTCTCGGACCATGGAAAAGCAAGAGTCATAGAAGTGGTAGCAATCAGTTTCCTCTCAGAGCCTGCCTGTTTGTGTCTTTGTGTCATAAAGCTTGTGGATTTTTTAGGGGCAAGGAGGAAGCTGAAGAAAACAAAGGGAGATACAAACAAACACAAACAAAACAAACCCCCACAAACAAACAAACAAAAACAAAACTAGGAATATTTTACTGCCCTGAAGTGTGGGCTAAGAATCTGCCTGAAATGAGAGAATACATGTGCAGATGCATGCAGCAGAAAGTCATCTAAATGAGACTCTTTAGTGGGATGAGAGCAGCTTACCAGCACTCATGCATTGCACATACACTTGTTTTTTTGAGTGGAACTGGAAATGGGTGGCTGCTTTCTCCCCTCCAAGTTAAACAGACTGCTGGGCTCCTGCTTCACTGCTGGCCTGGGAAGGTCATCAGAGACTTTCTTCACCCTGTCCACACTCTGCTATATTACTCACTCTGGCATGGTGGAGAGACTGCCCTTTTTTTAGAAACAGCATCACTGGACATTTGCTAAGGCATATCGCCAGATTTAATGGGCAGGAGAAGATCCTGTGTCCCTGTCTTCTGACCTCAAGGAGCATTGAAATACGGCACATAACAACGCACACATGACCCCTTGGAGGTGATTGGTGCGATTTTCTATTCTCTTTCTCTCTCTCTTCCCCTCTTCCTCTTCATCTAACCTTTTCCATTTCCCATTTTTTCTGTTCAGCCTATTTGTGCACCTCTTCACCTGGCTTTCAGAATATATAACCTGAATTTTAGGATATGTTCCTATTTTCAGGTACAAAATTAGGATGTTGCTAAGTGTCATCATAGATAATAATATAGTAGATCCCTTTGTCTGAAGTGTGCTTTTAGGTATTACCTTGGTCAGTAATTTAATTGAATTGGATACTGACAACACACTGACATTGTTAAGGTTAATGACCCAATGATTTACAAGACAAGGCACATTTAGCGGCAAATGGATTTTAGTAATTGTTCTACTGAACAATGAGAATAACAATTTGCACATTGATCCACAAAGTCCTACAACAAAGCCTCTGTTCTTACTTTGCCAGTGCCCCTGTCCATAAATTCAGCGTTGCTCAGAGAATGTCTTCTCGGCCCTGCTGTATTTTAACTGCATTGCACTGAATTTCAAATTATTTCCTTTAATGTGATCCACAGCTTTCACTGTCTGTGTGGAGCAGTGCTGGGTGTGAAGGTGGTAAGAGAGAGTAAATGAAGATGGGAGAACGTGACCTGTCCAGGCAGGTATTGGTCTAAGAGTTTCTCCACTTGGAGATTGCATCTCTTTGGCACATATTTAATGTCTGTTTCAGTAGGTTTGGATTGTTCTGTTTTCTCTGCTGAAATGCCATGGGAGGCCAAGCCAAAAGGGGTAGGAGAATTCTTGTTTAGTCAGAGCTATTATCCATTTTAAATAACTGTAATCTTATACAACACAGGGCAAAAGTGTCTGTTTTCCTTGAATTGATAGCATTGCTGTTGCTTAGAGTTCGTTTGAAGTTTGAATTACTTGGCTGTTAATTCTGTATCAGTTAAATCCCAGATAATCTATTCTTTTTTTTTTTTTTTTTTACTTTTTGGTTTCTTGCTTTGAAGCCCATGACCAATTCATTAATTTTTGCTTAAGTACTTGAAATGTTATGACAAGAGCAAATTTACTGGAGCCTGGAATTTTGTGAATGTTCAGGATCAACTGGAAAAGCTCACAAGAAGTCTTTAGCTAAAGCCTTTAAACCCCTGGATATAAATTGTCTGTATTGCTAGTTAAAGATGCTGATTGTAAGAGATGGTGTTTAACATCCTTATTAATTAATTATTACTGGAAAATGCAGTGTTTAATCAGCATTGATCTGTTGTAAGGCTACATCACTGGCATTAGCTGAAACTCAGAACAGAAGAGTTTATTGAACATAATTGTCTTTCTTACAGTGTTATTGACAATGTTATCATTTCCATAGTGATAATAGACCAGTAGCTGTTGGTTAGATACTCCTTGTTACAACACAGTTTATAAACTTCACTTTATTGTCTTTAGCTTTATTGACCATTGATTTCTTCAGTTGTCCTTTTGCTTCCCTTATTAATTTTGTGTCATTCCTGGCTTTGAGTGTATTGCTGCCAACTTTCTCTCTTCTGCATTTGATATTTATTGACATTTCCTCCATTTAGAACTACTTTCACTCCCCCATCATGCCACAATCACATTGTTTGTTCAAGGTATTGTTGTAATTATCAGCCACATGTTCTTCATTACTCTGCATGTAATACACCCAAGTAAGATTGCCAGACTTCTGACCTCCAGCACAATATTCAGTAGTGCTTAGGTCTTAGGCCTCTGTTGGGTCTTAGTAATATTTTCAAATAAATAAATACCTCTGGTTTTATCATCAAAAGGGAAAATAGAAAATGAAGGAAAAAATGTAATTTAAAAATTATTATGTGATAAAATGACGTTAAGTATGAATTAAATGGAAATAATTGGATTTGTTCAGTTTAAAGAAGAATGTGCTACCTGTAGTCATCCAGTACAATGGCAGTGGTGGTGTGTTGGTGAGTTTTTTGGCAAGAACATAGGTTATTTATTTCTTTCAAGGGGCCCACAGCCTGCAGTTCAGGAAGATACAAAAGTTGCAAAGGTTGGATGGGGATTAGTTTCTTGATTTGCTAAACTGCTGTCTGTAATTTCAGATAGATCATGGAGACCCTTAGAGGTGCCCAAAGGAGTGGGAAGAATGCCAGAGTGGAAAATACATTCTCTCCCTTGTCAAGCTGGCCTGTGAAGGGTTTAGTTCTTAGTAAAATAAAGAAAGAAAAAGTGGGAAAGAACAAGCTGTATATAGTAAGAGAACAGAGTTATGAATAAGGACTTTGGCCTTTTTAAAAAAACAGAGAGTTTCATGAACACTTTGAAAAAAAATAAAACTTTGAAACTGTTTACAAACTGGAAAAGGAAATGACACAAAATAAGTTTAAGAAGGGAATACACAGGGTAAAGAGAAGCTGGAAGGATATATTAACCCGAGTGTCAAGTGTTTGGCTTACTTTGTAATAAGAGGCTGTGTTGTATGTAAAACTTCTACAGATTTCCTCATTTTCTGTGGTACAGGATTTTGCAGGAGAAATATTCAGTGAAGCCGCCTATAACTTTTCTGATTGCATTTTAAACATTTATGTTGCTAGCCTCTACATCTAATAAACCTGAGAGTTTAAATGGAGCATGGCTTATTAAATCGTATCTTTTCTGCCAGTCCCATCAGTGGAGAGGTACTGATAATATTAACACTGAATGGGACCAAACCAGCATTGAATTCCCTTTGGTGTTGAACTCCAGTCCTTCTGCCTTGATTGATGGTTATTTGGGATCTGCTGTCTCCAGTTATTTTCATGCACCACTTATGGTCATTAGTTTTCACTCTTGCTTTTCCAGTTAAATACTCCTACTGAAAACCATGGGTTAAAGGCTTTATCCAGAGGCGCAAACAATAAACTGTACATATGATCAATGCCATAATTACTTTCCCAAACTATTATAAAAGGATGTGTTACCATCTGAACATTAGATTGAAGGGTATGGCGAGTTTACTAGAAAACGTGGTTGCCAGTTTAACATAAAACAATTGGGGAAAAAATTACAAATGCTATAAATGTAGGGAAACAATGCAAGTATATAATTTTATATGTGTTTTCATAATTGATGGATATTTTAAAACTTTATAGAACACAGGAATAAGTTCACAGAGGCTTTTCAGTTCAAAGTCTTTATATTAGTTATCAGATCACTAAAATCAAATATTTGTCTTCACAGAATCACAGGGAAATGAAAACTTGGCTAAGTGTTACAGGAAAAAAAAGTTTATGGCAATAAAGTAAAAGAGGAGCCTAATCAAAGATGCCCATTTACTTTCAGCTGGGTTATTTACATTTACAGATTTCAGGATATTTTAATGTAGGATTAGGCATAGCATAAAAAGTAAAGCAAATTCAACTTGGTCCTTGGTCTGGATTGTGAGCAATCCTGCTGTTTTGCAGTGGTCCATCCTGGGGAGACAAAGCCATTCCTTTTCTTCCTCTGAATTTTTGCATGAAATTTTTATCCAATATAGACTGTCTTGTGAGGATTTGATACAAAAACATACATGAAATCATGTTTTTGCTCAAACTATGTTCATATTCCTTTTAGGTTGAGTAACAGTGTTGCTTTTCTCCTCCCTGGAGCACTGGTGTCAGAGAATACCATGGCAAGCGTGGGGATTGTTTTTAGCAGGTGGGATATGGCAGATATGGGGCATTTGGATCTACATTTCTTTAAGGACTTTTTACAAACTGTCAGGAAGGACTAAGTGACAAGAACTCAACACAGTCTGACCAGAACTGAATCAGAGGCTAATGGCTAAATAAGGAAGTAGAATATTTATGTAAAAGGCAACTTCAGGCAATAGCATCAGAGCAGCAGATTGCTTAAGGAAGCTGCAGATGGAGAACAAATCCTCAGGTCTGGTCAGCAGAGACTTTAGGGAGGGTGATTTCAGAGGAGTTTGTATTCTGTTTGGATAGGAGAGGAAGGAGCCAGAGGAGAAACATAACGTCAAGTCTGAGAGAGAGCACTGAGGCAGTCTCTGAAGGAGAAAGCAGAAAGGTTAGAGAACAGCATTATTGTTGGCTCTGCTTAGCAGGAGTTGTTGTGCCCACGGGATAGGAGAGGCAGAGGCACTGTAGGAAGGCTGGAATGTGAGGAAGGAAATGGTCTTGACATCTTTTGCCTTTCTTCTTCATAGAAATTGGTGAGCAAAAGCAGGTGAGCTGCATGCAGTGCATGGGCTGGAGTTTTACTGCTGGAGGTCTGTTGAGCAAAGGGATGTTGCTTTTAATGCAGCTACATGCTCTGGTAGGAAACAGGCTAGAGAAGGATGCAGAGGCAGCCACAGCAGGATTTATGGACAAAATAATATCCAGTAACCAGATATTGTTCCTGAGCATTCAGGACTGCAGGAGCAGGCCTGGATTTTGTGCAAATCTTAAAAAGAACCCGAGTGCAATGGGTGGGTTGCTGCTGTTGTACCTGGAGTCTGTGAGTTCTCCCTTCACAACAAACCAGCTTGATATTTTTCTCTCTTTGGCCCAGTAATCAGTTCACTGTTTCCACTGCTTCTTTCCTGGTCTTGTCAGCAAGCAGTGCAAATCAAGAGATCTGCACTAGGTCGATTTTGAATTAGCGAGTTTGACAAATGTTTTCATTTGAGAAGGCACACTGCCTCATTGGGCTTGATTTAACATGAAAACATTAGAGTGACAATGCTGGATTTAACTTTAGTTATCAACACTTTCAGCCTACATTGGTCTAAGTAATTGTCCTGTTTATACTCTGACAGGTTAAAATAATGTATTCTAGAAAGAGAGCGCTTCTACAGAAGAAGAAAAGCAGCCCAGGAGGGTTATCAACTGTTACTATCTGTGACAAGCAGTGTGAGCTAGATGTATGGATAAATTGCTATTGCTCCAGAGGTTATTCCTATTATCAGGGGACACATAAGAACCCCTAACAAGGCATGAATACAGTACAGTTACTAAAAAAGCTCATCTGTCCTACCCAAGCTCTGAAATAATAGCACATTCCTGTGTTTTCTTGATGCTGCACTGACAGGTGGTGATAGACCTTTAAATAAAACAAAAACCAGACTAGGCTCTTGGAAAGAGTCAGACAACTGTGAGGATTTAAAAGGTAATCTTTAAGAAAATAAATAAATAAACATATTTATCTGAGATCTAAACACTCTGAGTGATGCTTCTGGATTCCTCTTTACTCAGAATCAAATAATATTGTGCAGATGGGATCTTGGCAAAGTAGGTAATTTCTGATAAAATGTTTTGTCCAGAGAAAACAGGTTTGGGTTTTTTTATCTGCAGTAAGGGTTCTTGGAAGCAACTAAAGTGACTGTTTAAACATGAATTGTTAAGCTTCTTTTCCATCTGGAAGATGGTACTGAATTACTGAGAAATAGAACTCAATGGAAGTTAAATGAAGGAATTGAGCACCTGCCGTTGGCTCGGTGCAAGTGGGCTTCCACAGGCTTTGGACTATTCATGCCGTTCAGTGGGTGTCTTAACTTCTGTCACTGCAGTTTCCTGGGAAATTTTTGAGAGGGGTTGGCTTACTCCTAGGTTAGTTCATCTATAGAGGAATTAGCGTAAAAATATCTTTAGCAACAGAAACATGATTCTCTGGAGTCATGCAGAGGAATTGTAATTGCATGTGCAGAAAAGATGGGAAATTTTTGCATTATTTTCTGGGAGAAGCTGTGTAGGACTTTATTTACCTTACTTGTGCTCGTGGGAACAAGCAAACAAGGGATGGGAGTGTGCATTTTCCGTACCAGATGTAATGATGGAAGTTAAATATTGATGGGCTAATTTCAAATGGGAGCTGTGTGTGATAATAAGAGGGCTAAAGCTGAAGGAAACATTGCTTCAGGCTGCTCAGTTCTTCCTGAGGGAACTGGGTTTGAGAACTGAAAAACTCGGTGAAGTAGAAGAGGGCAGTGCTGTATGAATGGCAGAAACACAAGCTGGGAACTTCATGAAGGCTTGTGATGGGCATACAGTAATTGAAGGTTTGAGAAGGAAAGGTGAAAGAGGAGATTATATAAATATGACAATTACTACAGCTCGTAAGCAAAAGGGAAAATGATCCTAAAATGTGTGAAAGTGCTGAATAGCCTTATGAGAAAGTGTGGAACTGCCACTTTTGGGAGCAGTGCTGTAGTTTTAGTTAGTTGTCTAACAAGAGCCTAAATCTAAGAAAAAAATCTTTATATCGGTTCATACACTCACCTCCCAGGAGAGAAAACCTATTTAGTTTGATTATTGCTTGAATCCTGCTTTGCAGTAATTAGGATACAAAGCTCTTCTCCTAAACTGACTGCCTTTCTGACACCCCTTACAAGGAAGGAACCTTAAACACATAAGTGTATGGTTATTTTGACATCTTTGTAAATGGCTGTAGGTGAAGTCCTGGGCAGAGAGAGGGCCTGGACAGAAGAATCTAGATGCTGAAGAGGCCAACCTACAAAGACAGGATGAAAGGGAAACACTACACCAGTACTTGCTTGCACACTGAATTGGGAGCTGGCAGAGGTGGGATTTTTTTACCAAGTCTTACAAACAACTTGTTCATTTCCTTTCTGCATTTTTAGTAAGTGGCTTGGATTGTAACATTTTGCAGTACAAAGCTTGGTCTTGTTTGTTACATACTGCCAAGATGGGCCTATTTAAGTATGTTTTCTGGCAAACACAAAAAACTCAGGTCAGGTATCAGGGTCAGTGTTGATTTTAAATGGCTGTCCTGAGGAACCTGGTATTTAAAATGGGGAAGGTATGTGAGTAGGTCAGCTGCACCCTGCATCCTCCTTGGAAGCTGCTGGATGTTAGCCTAGTGTTTATTCATGAGGACACCAGCATATCTAGGAGGCACAGGTTATAAATATTTAGCACCATCAGTGGAAAAGGAAAATATTGTTGAAACAATGTCTTCATTTGTCAGAGAAAAAATAGGGACTAATTTTTTTTGAGAGAGATCACAGTTAACTGCTCCCTGTGAACTGTTTCTCTAAAGATTTTGGACAGACGGATGCTTGTGCAGCAAGAGGAGTGAATGCCAATTGAGAGGAACATGCATCCATTTATGAAGCCAGAGAAATCATTCTGTCAGGCGGGATATAGGTACACAAATTAAGCAGGTATCAAAATTATATCTCCTCTTCAACAGCAACTGCCTCTCAAGAATAGACTATGGACAGGAATAGCTAAAGATCTCAGCAGGCTGTAATTTAACTGACAGCACTAGTAGTCACCTGCTAATAATAATGACAGGCAGATTTACCCTACTGCCCTTCAAATTCCCTTCTGTCCTGTCACTGGAAAATTTCAGCCTGTAATTCTTCTGCACAGAAATCTCCTCCAGAATCCCTGAACCATCCACGAGAAGATATGGGAACGGCTGTGGGGCTCTGCTGTATGGAAAGGGCTTCTTGGCCCACAATAAATGACCTTATTTCAAAGTAAATGCCAAGATGGACTCTTCTGTGTGAATTCTGCAGTTGCCAAAAGAAATTCCCTGCTTTAAGGATATCTGATCTTTAGGTAGCACAGGCTGCTCTGTGCGAGTCTGTGTCCTGGTGGCTAAATCTGGGTGCTCCCACAGTTTGTAGGGAATGCAGCTGTCCGTGGCAGCAGCTCTGAAAGCCACAGTCTCATGCAGAGTAGAACACATAGCATAAGTAGGTAGGATGGAGGAAGGTAGGTGAGGAAGGTAGGCAGTGATGAACACAGGGTCACCCTCGTGTTGGAGCAAATCCAGGGAATGCTGCTGTCTGGGCCCAGCCTGGCGCCCTCCTCGCTGTAACACGCAGACTTCACCCAGGGGTGTCACAGCATAGCCCTGAGCTACTCAGTCTCCCGCTTTGCTCTGGAGATTTCTGTCACCCTCTATAATCAAAAACATCATGTTATTTCCAAAGGAACTGGAATTGGGCTTAAAAACATAATGAATGAAAAATATTCCTCAAAATATTTTGAAGTCAAAAGCTTGATATTGAGTAATAACAAAAATTGTGAACGTAAGCATTTGCTTTCATTCAAAATTCTCAGTTTCACACTGGAAGATGAAAAGTCTGTGCTCAAAAACCATTTTGTACTTAGTATTCTTAGCCATGGTTTTTGGCTTTTGACATTTGGAAGTAAAGTTGAAAGTCGCTGATGAAAATTTAAGTTATTACCCTCTAACTTTTGACAGCATTTTCCATAGACCCTGCTAGGCCCAAACTATTTTCTACACAGCCCATTCTTTAAAATTCAGTCACTTTTGCTTTTTCCTCATAAACATGTATGAGTCTATGTCTGGCCTTTGGTAAAATAAAAATAAGGCCTATTCCCAGCTTAAATCTTGCTAACATCCAAATTTCTAGCTAAGCTTCTACTGCTGCTGAATTTAATCTACTGTGAATTATCAGAGTTCAGCTCCTAGTGTAAAGTAGGTTTGACCTCTGGCTGTGCAGTTTTCTTTATTATCGTTTCCATGTGTTTGTTCATGGCCATTTTATTGTCCAAAATTCTTGACGGCTTGGTCAGGATCTCTCACATTATAAGCAGTGTTTGCTGGCAATTGAAAGGTCTGAACAGCTTATTACTTTGACATTAAAAAAAGAAGTTTCATTTTAATCCTTATTATTTTCCTCATTATGAATTTTTCTTTTTCCTGGAAAATACTGGAGCTGTAAGCAGTTTCGGAAATGGGTTGGAAGTTTGTGTTCTTGCATTGTCCTTTCTTTAACCTCTGCTGAACTGCTGTTTTGTAACTTTTAACAAGTACAGTAAATGACAAATGATATCCCTCGAGGTTTATTCATTCCTATTCTCATATACCACCATTTAACTTGATTGATTTCAGCAGTCTCCAGCTTCTGGAAATCCTCCCCAACTGATTCCTCGAGGGAAAAAGCCACCCTGTTGGATTTTTTCAGGGCCACAGTTCACAGGACAGGCCCCATTGCCAGGGCTTCAGGCACAGTTTAAGTAGACAGTTGCCTAAGGTGAGGACCTGCTTGGGAAATAAAATACGAACTAAGTGGTGGCTGTGGCTGTGCAACTTTATGCTCAGCTGGGTTTCTGTGCCTGTTCCTGCCTTGTCCCTGCTTGGTGAGTACAGATTCCCCTTCTTGCAGCCCCTTTCTCCACTGCCTTCTTACTCTGTGCCCTCTGTAGCAAAACCATTCACTTGAGGATGATTTCTAGGAGTGCAACTGTGGCAACACAGAGAATAGGGAATAATGGAGCAAGAACTGGGTTTTCTGTGGGAAGGTGTAGAGTGGGGCTATTCATGTGGCAGTTTTCCATCAGGACCAGATCATATCAGGCTCCCAGATCCCTGATGCCTGTTGCACTCCTGCAGGAGATCTGCCCTTCTTGCCATTCCTCCAATTCCTGAGAAGCAGCACAGGTCCCTCCAGAGAGCTGGAATTGCCTCTGGTTTAAGATGATGGTGATAAACTTGCCTGCAGGATGCATAAAAAAAGGTTGGGTTTGATGGCAACTCTTTTGAAGCTGCAATGTCCTGGACCATAACAGGAGAATGTTTTATGGACATTTCTGATGTGGGCTGTCTGCCTGTAGGATAGTAATGGTGTTTTTTTAAGAGGGGTGAGCCTTGGACTTTCATCTTTTTATAGACTGATGTGCTGCTATGAAAAAAGCACTTGCATCTTCAATGGGATACAATAAGCAAATGTGATTTTTTTTTAACTTAGGATTATATTGTTCAGTAGACCCTCTATGGCTTTTTGTTCTCCCACTCTTCAACCCCAGTGTTTGCAGAATTTCTGCAGTTGTGCTGAGCCCCCTCAGAAGAGGATGTGGAGGGAGCTGCTGGAAGGGTAATGTTTGCTTTGGAAGAAACTTATATTTTCAAAATAATTTTTCTCTCCTGATTTTAAGACTTCTACATAATTATTTTCTTTCAGATGGATTCACACACACACCTGCACACCCTCCACTCCCTGCAGCATTCCTGCTTGAATTTATTTCCTGTGAAATAGAGAGAGACTTTTCAGGTCTAAGAATATTGCCTTGGAAATTGGTATATTTGCAGTTAGGGCTAAAGAGATTATTGTGACCTTTCACCCTCATTCCCCGGGGAAATTCTGTTCTTTGCAGAGGTCGAGGTGCTATGGCTCATTGTGCCACTGCCATGAGTCCACCACCCACCTCTGTAGGGAATACTTTTGGAACCCATCCAGCCTAACCTTTGAAGCTTGGATTTGAGGTGAAGATCCTAGCATGAGCTTGATACCTGTCTCCAGAGAGCTTTCAGCCTCTACTCTCTTTGCAGGAGTCACAATTTCTATGGTGCGCTCTGGGTCTGAGTGCAGGAAATCTGCCAACAGCAGTGCCACAACCATCTCCCCACTCCCTGCCTTTCTGCACATAAATTCTTTGGGAAAGAATTTAAAAAGAGAGATAGAAAACCAGAACATAGATTCCTAGAAGGTCTCATCAGATATCCAAGCTGCTGTGAGGGCTTTTTTATGCAAGCTGGAAAACATATTGAAAATATTTCATTAAGTATCACCCCAACTATTACCTCTGAATGCAGGAATTGATGTGGAGATTGGTGGTGAGAGTTTTCCAAGAAGTGACCATCCTTCACCATGCCTCATCTCATATTCTTGATAGGCCACTGGATAAAACAAGGACTTAAGGGAAAGACTGCTGGGGTAGTCCAAAAGCTTGGAAAAGCTGTGCAAAGGAGAAATACTCTTCTAGGCCCTCCTAAGAGCATATTACATAAAATACATATATACATATGAAAAAAATATAATATAATAATGTATAAAACTGTATTGGATTAATGTAAAATGTGATCATTGTTCCAATGCTTGTTCTTTGAGAGATGTTCAGAGAGCAATTTAAAAAAATAATCCATGCTTTAAAAAATTCACTTACCCTGTTAGTAGACTGAGTCTGATTTCACAGCAGAGAATAGAAAAAGTCAGCATTGGAAATAAGATTCAGTTTTTAAACTATGAGTGTAATTAATAATTGAAACACCTTAAAGGAAGAAGTGGCAGATTTTCCACCAGTGGGGTGTTTAAATTAATAGGGAATGTCTCCCAAAGACTCACAAAGTGAACTTCCAGTCATCATTCTGTTAGAGAGCAAGTCAGAAAAAAACGTTAATTATCTCTTTTGTCCTTAATCCTCTGTGAGGTCTATAAACATCTGCTTCCTCAATCTGCATAAATTTGCAGAACTTGGAAAACTTTTTTGTAAAAAAAAAATTGTAAAATGTTATAGTTCTGTGTTAACCCAAAGATTTCAGAGTTTAAAAAGCATTTTCTTTAGCTCTCTGCATCTTCCCTATTTATGTATATTTTCTCCTTACACAAAATTCTTTTTATAACTCTTTTATATTGTTCTTTTGTGCCCTTTCTGCACTGTAATCATTTCTTCATCATCACCCTCTTGTTGCTATGTGATGTTCACTTCCTATGTGTTTTTCTTTGATTTAGCTGTTAGCATTGTTTTAACTCTTCATTTTCTGCACTTGCCAGTGCTTTTGAGTAAATATATAAAAAAAGACAATAGATTTGACTATCTCAAATAACAAGAAGGACTCATTGTTAAATACTAAATGAACTGCAGTTACACTTGGAATTGCAAAGAACAGCTGAGCTCACATGAGCAGTTTACCTTGGTTCAACTTAGTCACTCCTGCCTGAAATAGCCCCTTTCCTCTCAGGCAACTGCAGCACCCTGCTCTTTAGAATTAGAGAGGCAATTGCTTGGGTCAGTTTAGACAAGGCTGATGATGGCACAATAGCAGCAGGGCTTTGACTTTGCATTTCAGAATTCACTCTGTGAAATGCATTCAGCAAAATATGATGCCATCAGAAGCTTATTACTTGGAAAAGCCAATGAAGTGGTAAATTTTCAGCTGCATGACTTGATCTCTGAGTTGCAACTGGGTTAAACCCCTTCTTTCTGAGAAATTTTCTGAGAAACTCATTTTGACTGAATGTTCTGATCACTGAAGAGTTTGCAGTGGAAGCAGCCCTCCCTACAGACTCTGGTAGCTGCAGCTGTGGGGTGCTCACTGCCAGGACTGCACAGTCCTCAGCGTGTCTGGGATTGCTATTTCCTTGCAGGTAGTCAGGGACTTTCATCAGGTCCCTTGCCAGTCACACTGATGGCTGGCAGTTATCCAACTGTAGCTGACTTAACAGCCACAATGTGTATTAAGTAGTCTGCATGGATCTAGACATATTCCTTCCCTGTTTGTCTCCCTGGAACAGTCTCATTGTTTTCTACACCAGCTGGGAGCGTGGAGCAGGGCAAGAGGGAATCGCTGTCCACTCTAGACTTGCTCTCAGCTCTGTGCCTGTCTCCTTCCTTGTTTAGAAGAAGATGCCACCATAGTACCCCAGTTTTAGCCCTCTGGTCAACACTTATGAGTACTCTAAATAGTGTTTTTGATCTGTGCAGGCCAGGTAGAGCTCTAATGCAAAATCAAACCTGCAGTCAGAGAAGCCTTGCAAAAGAATATAATTCAAAATATAGTGACTGCTCAAGATATAGCTGAATTACTAGAGGAGAAATCAAACAATGTCTCTGAAAGCCTGCTCATACGTGTCTTTTTTTGGTAGATTTGCCAGCTTAGAACACTCTCCTAAGTTGCAGTTGTGACAGACAAACTGCCTGTCCTTAAAAGTGTCCTCCAAACTTCCGCTGTATCAGCTTCACGCTAATTGCTTTACTGATGCCCACTTAGGCTAATGAATACTAAATATTGCAAAGCAGTCCTGTTGCACTCGGAACATTGGTTTGAAAAACTGTGCTTTGGAAACTGAGTGCAGCACCCACCTGCCTTGCCTGCAGGAACAGAGCATCAGCTGTGCTCAGGAGGTATCTGAGGCTTCTTGTGTCCTACCCAGGCATTGGAGGCATTGGAGAATTTTAGAAACCCTAAAACACATCTTGGGAACTGGTGACAATGCCATTGGAAATGCAGCCTAGAAAAGGCAGTGCTGAGGGCATGAAAGTGGAGCACTGAGGGCACTCCCGAAGGGATCTGCGCTGACCAGCAATTCTGTGACCAGTATGGCAATAAGGAAACAAATTGTCTGTGATGCTGAGAGCCATTTGATTAGCTAATTATCAGCTGCTTCTTTATCACCTGTGTTCGGGGAAGGGCAAAACACAACCTGCTCACCTACAGCAAATATTTTATTGTGACAAACAGCCCTGTGCTCAGCTCCTGCTGGGTCAGGAGGGGCTCTATTCAGAGTACCATCCATTTCATTTAGTTGCTTAAAAGGGGACCTAAGCTCTTCTAACAGCATGGGTCATCCCTATTCAAACAGCACCTCTTTGACTTGCTAGTTCTTTTTTAACTCTCCCCCTGCAGGGCTTCCTTTTTCTTGGAGCCTTTTTTCCTAGTTTGCTTTTTCCAGGGCTTGATTTTTAAACGTGGAAGAGCAGCCTAGCAGATGCTGTTTTATAACTGGCTGTGGTCTCTCTCTTCAGCTGGTGAGTACTGCTGAGCTTCATTCTTACTGTTACAGGGAGTCAATGTAAGCTTTGAGCAGTTGCTTTTTCTTGGAAAGCAGAGAATACCATGTTGCTTTTGCTAGCAGTAAGCACACTTCAGTGTTCCCCTATAATCCCATCATCTTCCTGCAGCCTTCTGTGTATGGAGACTGCATGTTCCTTACTGGAGTGGGTGACCTCAGACCTGTGTGTCTGCTTCTGATAATGTGCCTTCACTTTGCTTGCTTAGTGTGAATTACCTGGGAATAATTGAGCTGACAGTTACTTGGCAGTGAAAGTGCCTGTTGCTTCAGGACTTCTTCTGTGAACTCTGACAGCACCAGAGCTGCAGTGCACATGACTCTAGTGTTACTGAATTTCTTCCTGTAATTAAAATGTATGAATGCTCTGTGCATTGCATTGTCCTGGAGAGTTAAAATAGCTGCAGAAGTATGCTCTGGCTTTGTCTGTCTCTCCAAGTCCATTCTTTCCATGCATTCATTCACAGAGAGGCTTCTGAAACTGCTGAATGTTAGACTAGCAGTTCAGGCCATATATCCCACACAGCTGCTTCTTGCTCACCATGCAAAGGTCACAGTAGTTTTGAGCACTTTTGAACAGCCTAATCGATGTACACATGAGCCTGTATGGGAAGCATTTTGTGTTTAATTGATGGGAAGGTTCTGGCAGTCACACTTGGCTCTAATTGTTACTTCTTTTGTAAGTTAATTTTCATTGTTTAAAAAATTGATTTTAAATTTCAAGTTCCTGGAAATGTTTGTTTGCAGCAATTTCCCTCAAATACATATTGTCCCAGCAGCAATTGTGTTTCTTTTGTTCAGCTAAAGAAACTCATAAATATTGCTTAAAGTGTGGACTTGGACACTGAAATACAGCAGGGCAGCATGGAGAGATGGCTGAGGCTAAGGGAGGGTCCCAGTATATGGTCACAGCCAATGTACCAGAGCAGGTCAAATTAGTCCTCCTTCTCTACTCTGTTTAAATACAACTTGCAATCTTTCCCCACTGTTTTCAGGCATTATTAGCACTTGCTCTATAAAGTATTAAACAGGCACTCTCCATTTATCCACATTCAGTACAAACTCCTGCCTTCTCATTAATATCCACTAATCTCATTCAGTGATAAAACTTGATTTAGTCTCCAAATTACCTCAGCACAAAATTTCTTGGAGCAGGAATGCCTTACAGTTCAGGGCTACGTGAGCTATTGAGATAACCAAATAACAACAGTGGCACCATCTTTTTTTGAGACTCAGAGGAAAAAGGAATCAAACCAGCACATAAAGAGAGACACGAATAAATTGCTAAACAGTATAATCCAATGATACCACACATCTCAGAAATTAGTGCCTCAAAAATCAAGAAAAACTGAAAAGGGAAGAATTGTAGTCATCTAGATGCAGATGTGTTGAAGTTGCAGGTGAAGGTGCCAGCCAGGTGAGCGCCAGGCTCTGGGAATAGGAAGGGATATTGGCTCTGTATAAAGGGGGACACATTGCCAGGGCATAGTACAGCAAGGAAAAGGTGATACTGTCTGCACTGTAGGGAGCTGTGAATAGAATAGGAGAGAGAATGAAGTTCTCTAGGATTTGAGAGGCTGTTGCACCACTGATTTTGCATTTTGATAGCCTTCTTCCACTTGGAGGCAGAGGTGGGAACAGCACAGGCTGCTTGGTTCCTGGGCTCTGGTTTGGGCTTTGCTTGTGTGGGAGGGTGAGGTTGGGTTTGGGGCATGTATAACTACAAAAAATCATGTTGCTGTGCCTAGGCTCTGTTTGTAGTGTTTGCCTCCAGAGATGCTCTGTTGGACATGCCTTGGATGTGCCCGTGCTGGAGTTTGTGTGGGGTGCTAGTTCTAGATGAATTAGATGGTGCTGCAGGTCACTGTTTTGTGGGTTTTTTTGTGAAGAGCCTGACTTTCCTGCCTTGCACAACACACTGATTCAGTTCCCCAAGGACAAGCTTAAAGCTAATATAATGTGGATTTTGTTGGTTTTTCTCCCTTGATTTTTCGTCCCTTGATTTTTTTGTGGGCTGCTGGGTGCAGATTTTGGTGCTACAACTGCTGACTCGTGGGCACTCAGGGACCCATCAGACTTCAATTTTTTTCTGGTTTTGCATTGTTATAAAAAGGCCATTAAATTCCCAGTCTTCCTACAGAGCAGACCCAAGCTGTGCTGCTTGCTAGCTCAGATCTGTTTTCTACCCTGCATGCTCCTCTTATTGCTCCCTTTGGAGTGTGCTGGCAGCAGATCAAGCATGGCTTGTCCTTCTTGGTTTGCAGCAGCCTGCTGTCTCCAAAGGTTTGCAAGAACAGTAGGGTCCTTGTCTCACTCTGGTAGCCATTCCTCCATGTATCCTGTTAGAGCTGCATGCATTTTAAAACAAACATGGAGAAAAAGAAGATAAGAAAATGAGAGAAAAAGGCAGAAATAAGCAGAGAAAGAAAAGCAAGGTAGACACCTGTCAGTCACCTGGCAAGGGAAGGGAGAACCAAATAATCCGGAGAGTGATTTGGACAGTCTGAGCCCAGTGATCCTGCTGAATTGAGTCTGCTGTCTCCCAAATGGCATAATTTAAAATCATTTGCTGCAGTTTTAGGCAAGAATTATTAAATGAATATTAATCAGTCATTAAATTCTGTGAAACTGCTTCTTCATTCTGGGCTGAATGAGGCCATTTAGCCGAGGCATATTCAGCATGTTAATGTCTTTGTGAGAGGGTTCCTTCTTCACCACAACCAGTGACTCACTCAGCCCTGGTAAGGGTGGCAGTCACTTGCACCAGGCAGGTGCCTCTGGGGCTGGACACTTGCTGTTCTTTCAATTCCTACGAGCAATGAATGACTGCAGTTTGATGAAACATCAGCCCAGCCTCAACTCCAAGTCTGTAGCAGCCAGGTGGGGGTCGGTGCCTTCCCCCAGGTAACAAGCAGCAGGACTAAAGGAAATGGCCTCAAGTTGCACCGGGGTTGATTAGATTGACATTAGGAAAAACTGCTTCTCAGAAAGGGTGGTGAGGCACTGGAACACTGTGCCGAGGCAAGTGATGAAATCTCCATGCCTGGAGGTATTTAAAAGATGTGTAGATGTGGCATTCAGGGACATGGGTTAGTGGTGGACTTGGCAGTGCTGGGTTAACACTTGGACTTGATGATCCTAAAGGTCTTCTCTAACCTAAATGATTCTATCATTCTGTGTCCTTGCCATCAAACCTGGCATGCCTGCTGGCTCAGTGTTTGCTACTCCTATAGAGTACAAGAAAAGAAATCCAAGAAGGTCGTGACGCTCTACTGGTGACTTTGATGCTACAAAAAAGGCTTTTGGGTGCAAAAAAACCTCCAGCAGGATGTGCAGACCTTGAAGAAGCCATGGAAAAGCTTTGCTGGTACGTGGGACGCTGTTAGCATTCGCCCCATTGCCTAAGTGTGGCTGACATGATGCCTTGGATAGATTGTTACACAGCTCATCCAGCGAGCACTGGTTATCTCAAAAGGTGTGTTTTGCTGGTATTGGTTGAGTTTTATGTTTTTTTCCCCTTGCTTTAGCAATAATCAGGAGAGAAACAAGGCTCAAAACTTTCTAGCTTACGTCAATCACGTATGTGTGCACGTGAATTTTATCTAAGGATAGAGTGGTGAGTTTTCCCAAGCCTAATATTCCTGGAGAGGGTGTTTTGCATGGAAAACCATTACCCTTGTAATTGTTCTGCAAGTTATAAAAGGTAGCGTGCTTGCAGTATTTTTAAAACTAAGGAAGTTCTCTTATGTATGTTTCACGGAGGTTTTTTTTCCTTATCAGCTCTTGTTTTTAATGATACATAGAATAAACTAGAAGGAAAACCACTAAGCCTATGCAGGAAAAAAAATTAACACATTCCCTTGCTCTCAGGTCTACAAAATAATGAATCATTAAATCTTGAAGTCTCATTGACAATACCAAATGGGTTTGAAATCAGCTTGGACCTGAGAAGTTATAGAAAACCTGCCAAGTGACAAACGGATACTGATGGTGATGTAAGAAATTGGAAACATCTATTAAACAGATGCAGTTTTCCATTTCCTAAAAGTTATTGGTTGGATTAGTGCGGCACTTCCCCTGGCTTTCACATGCTGTAGGGAGAATGGCCACAGGCAAAACCTACTTAACTGGAAACATCACAATCAGTAAAAGCACTGTGGTTTCCACTGCTTCTGGTTTTTCCACATTTATTTGGTTGCAGCAGCAGAAGGCATCAGTTCAATATCAATTTGCCTTCTGGGTAGGGAGAGGGATACAGGTACGGGCTTTGAGTGTGTGGTGAAGTTTGTGACAATGCTAAGCTTACTTCAATTCAGACCACGTGCTGTGTGGTACAGCTTGGGACTCCGACTAACCCTGTGTTCAGCAAATGGGCAAAGCAGACATCTGTTTTGATATTGTGCTTTCTAGCCAAGTGTAAGGAAAAGGTTATTTTCAGTTTAATCCATGCTCTTGTCAAATTGCTGAATACCAGCATTTCTTATGTAGTGGCTGCGTTGAAGCTCAGCCTCTGATATAGGGGTGCCTTATTCATTGGAGGGGTGCTGGAAGCCCAGGGAGGGCTGTCGTGTCTGTGTTTCTCATGCACATGAGATAGAGCCATTATCTGTTTTGAGTGTGCCCATACTCTGGTGTGGTTCACAGCTGGTGTTTGGTGCTGCTCAGTGCCATTGTGTGTACTTCTCTGTCGCCCTTCAGCTCTGGGAGTGTCTTATGGGCAAGTTCAAGGACAGCTGGCCTTCGTGCCTGCCAAACGGGCATCTCTGTGTGGTTTCTCTGCCCTGTGGTATGGTTTTAAGACAAACAGCAGAAATCCTTCACATGGGTGATGTGTTCATGTAAGATTCTGTGCATCACTTAAGTCATCAATGCAGAACTACACTAGGGCTGAATCTGTTGGAGGACAACTTCATTGATGAGCTTTCCATGCTCAGTCCCCTGGGATGGGTCCGCCAAGGTGTGAACTCCTCCAGTGAGCACATTAAACGTGCTGCTCTGCTGGCTGCGGCTATTATGGCCTTCTCATGGCAGCTGACAGCTCTTCATGTGAGATAGTCTATTTTGACCTTCTCTTTTTGGAAACTGATTGCCAGTTTAGTTGTCCTTTTCTGCCCATTTGAGAGGGTAATGTGAGAAATGAGAACTGACAGTGCATTTTAAGTGCAAGCCCTGACAGAAATTGGGTATCCTCACATCTTTGTGGAACAGTTCCAGCTCGGAGCAGAAAGAGGAGCATTGCCATAATACTGACCTGGCTTTTGGGCTCTGCTTTTCAGTGGGAAATATACTGCACCAGAAAGTTAAGTCAGCAGAGCTTCTTATGACCCAGATTCTAAAGGGAAAACCTGAAGCAAATGATTGCTTGGGAAGAGGTTCATGAAAGGCAAGGAAATACAATATTCTGTGTAAGAAAACCTATGTAAAATATAATAGAGGAAATATTTTGCTGATTCTGATCCCTGGGCAGTGAAGCATTAGCTGCCAGGCTCCAGCTCGTGTGCTCCTGTTGTGCTGGAAGAATGTTCCCTTGAGTAAAGCAATAAATGATCCCTTTTCAGAGTACAGTGCTATGTGGCCACATCCTGCAGGATCCTGGAATCCAGGTACTGACCTGTGTCAAAAGGCATTAAAAAGGCATGAAATACTCTCCTTCATGCTATTTTTCTCCACATAACTACAGTGGCCGTTGCAGAGATTGCTATGTGATACTGAATGTACCAAGAGGTGGGAAAGGGTACATATGTGTAACTTCTTTTTTCTTTTCCAATTTAAAATTGACTGCAATTGCAAAATGAATTGACAGGAAAACATCTGAGCAATAACCTCATAACTTATGAGCACAAGGTGTAATATGGTTTTAGGAAACATCTCTGGCTGAAAGGTCTTTGCTGAAGGCTGCCAAAACTTCTTTCCACTTCTCTAGATATGATTTAATTTATTTTCTCCCCTGATCTCTGCTGGCTGCCACTACAATAATTGATCACTGTTTTAGTTTCTTTTTCACTGTGCTGGTTTGGACTGGGATGGAGTTAATTTTCTTCATCGTAGCTGATGTGGGGCTGTGCTTTGGTTTTGTGCTGGAAACAGTGTGATAACTCAGGGATGTTTGCGATATTGCTGGGCAGGGCTTACACAGAGCTGAGGTGTTTTGGTGCTCCTCACCTCAACCCACCAGTGAGGAGGCTGGAGAAGGGAGTAAGAGGCCGTGCAGTGCTCAGTTGCAGCTGGGATTAAACCATGACAGTCACTAACTCAGTATCAGGCATGATATTGTCCTGCAAGTTGGTTGCATCCGATTTAAGTAGTGTAAGTGCCATGTGTTGTACTCGTCCTAATTGTTTTGTGCTCATCAGTAGACTCGGCCGATGGCGTTTTTCCAATCTGGTCCAAGCTGTGACTTCAGATTGCTCGTCTTGCCACTTTTGTTGTGCTAGAGGACAGAAGCAGGTGAATTATGGACTGTAAAATGTAGATATATTCACCTCTGGGGAAATTTGAAGACATTAAAATCCTTTTCATGAGAAAAACCACACTTTTGAAATGAAAGTCAAATGTTTTCCTTTAGGAAAGCACATGGCATTTTAGCATCTCCTAAGACTTTTTTTTAAATGAAATTATGTTCTTCACAGAAATTGAACTTCTCTTATGTAAAACTGTTTCTCTTGATAATGCCACCCCTTTTATTTGTGCAGTATTTATGACTGACCACTGTGTTTTCCAAGGACAACCTCTTGAACTCCTTTATCACTTTTGATTATGCCTGCACTAAGACACACAGGAGAGTGAAGGACAGAAGCATTTATCAGGTTTTTCTTTACAAGTTTGCAAGATTTATCGGTTTCATACAAAAATAGGTTTTGATCATTATCTTCCTAAAGCAATTGAATTTGCTTTATTCCAGCTTGGGAATATGGTTTAAATTTCCTTGTCTTTCTCATATCGTACACTGTGTGTCTTCTGGTGCATGCTTTCAAGTTTTAAAGTTTGATTTATTGTAATTTATTACCAGGAAGGTATTCTTAAATTACTGCTTCAATAATATGATCTACTAAAAACTCTGAAGTTTTATCACATCACACCTGTATTTGACAGCAAATTGATCTGACAGTATTATTACATGTTTTTGACAGGCTTATTTGAAATCCTTAAGTCCCAGTTCCCTCTTTGTTTCATTACTGTAACATCACTGGCATAGCCTTGTGATCAATTATCCACTTAGGAGGACCCAAACGTCTGCCAGTTAGATTTCCAGAGAGGTATTCACTTCAGCATCTGTTAAATATGTTCATTTTTTCAGAGCTTAGCACAAGTTTTCCGGCCCTGTTCTTGCTGGTGAGTTGCACAGTGACGCACTGACAGACTTTTGCTGGGACTCACTCTCTGGGCAGGTTTGGTGGCAGTAGGAACCCTGCAAGGGGCACAGAGGTCTCTCCTCCTCCCAGCACTGCTACAGCTTCTGGAGAAAGCAGCACAGGTTTACTTGCGTTTAGCTCTGACTAGAATCAGTTTGGGAGATGGAGTTACCCCACCCCTTGCAAACCACCCCAGTGTGGTGTGGCTGATGTCCCTGCAGGAAGGAGTGTCAGCTGGACCCCTCTGTCTCAGGACTGAGGAGCACCTCTTGCTATCTGCCTGGGTGCCCTCATCACATTATCTGCCTGGCCAGGCCAGGGCTTGGTCTTTTCCTGCCTGCTGAGGTGGGGAGCTGCTCCCTGTCTGCCTTCTGCCCAGCACTCACTGAGGTAAGTGGCCAGTCTTCGCGAACAAAGATCTGGGAAAGGTGTTTTTACCTTTCAAGCCTGCGCAATGGATTTTCTAGGTGAGACACAGCCTGCGCTGAACTGAGCCCACCCTTTAATCCTAAGGTTCATCTGCCGGGCCAAGCAGGCTTGG
>JAWWLV010000024.1:8636242-8654959 GCA_035041135.1 Platyrinchus mystaceus | reverse complement strand
CAGATGAACCTTAGGATTAAAGGGTGGGCTCAGTTCAGCGCAGGCTGTGTCTCACCTAAAAAATCCATTGCACAGGCACGAAAGGTAAAAAGACCTTTCCCAAATCTTCGTTCGCGAAGACTGGCCACATATTCTGGGATGGTGCAGTTCTGTTGTCAGCTGTAGCTCAGATTGCAGTATACCCTGTTACAGTGGCATTATGCTCTTACACTCACTCTGCTCTACATATCTTGCTTTTCCATCTATTTTTCAGAAGGTACTTAAATGTTTTTCCATGACTTGCAACAATGTTCAGAACATGAGGAAATTCCACTTTTTAAGTTTTGCAGCCAGTGTGATACCTGTATTTTATAATTCCCTCTTTTTATTTTTGCCTACTTTCAAATGTCATTGGAAACAGCCTTTAGTACCTCTTTCTGTAGCCCACCCTTGTAAAGATCTCCCATTAAATTTTGTGTCAGTTCAGTGGGAGAAAGGAATGTGGCTTTTCCTTAGCCATGTGCTATAAACATTTGCCTTATGTGCCTGCTGCAGTTCACTTTCTTGGCCAGCCTGTGCTTTCTTTGGCTTTCCAGTTACTTAAATGAGTGTGGTTTGGGGACCTTGTGCTGCCCCATGCCGGTTAATGTCATGGTGAATTACACTGTGTGCTACCCGTGACAGCCTCCGAGAGCCGTCCTGGAGGTGCTGTTTGTCAGATGCTGTGGTGAGGTGTCTGAGGAGAGGGCTGGCACTTGACAGAACAGTTACTTCCATCTCTTCCTCCAGCACAAATGCTTTGGAGCTGCAGAGCTCTCCGCAGCAGACTGTGGCAGTGCCAGCTCCTGCCTGCTTCTGGGGATGTCTCCACTACTGCAATAAACATTTCTTCACAGCATTCCTTAAGTAAGGAATTCAGCTTTTTAGGGAAAAGCCTGATTTTTTAGGTTCTTTGAATGATGAGTACTTTACTTTTGTTATATCACACCACTGTTACCTGCCTTCCATCCTTCTTTTCCTGTTTTTTTCTCCTTCCCCCCGTCCCAGCCTTTTATCTTCACTCTAGCTAAAGAAGTTCAGTGAGAAATTCGTATCAACTGCTTAATAATACTTACAAGCTGACAGCATTAGAAAGTTCCTTCCCCTCTACTCACCCCAATACTTTCACGAGCCTCTGCACCCACAATGCAGTGCTGCCTCTGAGCTATGGAAGAGGTGATCCAACCTTGATGTGCAGAGTCTCAGCTTCTTCCTGCTCAGTCTCTGGGTCAGCAACCATTATGGTTTACTAGACACCATTGTGTGCAGAGCAAGTTGAAGTGCTCTAACTTTCCCTAGACTTGCAGTTTTGAGAGCAGTCTTGAAAGTTCCTATGCAGTTTTTTTTTGATCTTGGAGAGAGATGAATGCTGTTCGTACGGGTTTACTTCCCCTAACGAATGGTTCATTGATCCATGCTGGAAACAGTAAGCCTTGTTGACTACAGGGAGCAGAGGACAGATGGGGAGCTGTGTTTCCTTTTCTCTGTAAGCTGAATGGCATTGATTGCCTTAGAACCAATACATTTTCATTAGGCTCATTTTATTTCTCAGATTTATTTCTCAGATTTTCATAGTTCACAGTGTTTATGAAAGGAAGAAATTAATGGCCCTTGCTAAATAGTGCAGAGAAGAACTGGGAAAGCTTCCCAGTGCTTTGGTCTGATCCTTACTTTCCTGCATCATATCCTTGGGCTTTTGCATGGCTTGTTCTGGTAGCAAAGGCTGGGGACTAGTGTTGCACATAGAGCTTGATTACGGGTCTCCTGCCCTTCCTCACTGTGTCATCCCCTGCTCCTGTGTGGGCTGGGGTGGAGAAGGTCTTCAGAGGACAGAAATACATGGATTGTCCCCTTCCAGGCACAGTTCAGACACTAATGATAAACATTCTGGGGCACAGGGATGTGTGTGCTGTTGACACAAGTGGTCTTGGAGGGGATGCCAAGGCACTGCTGCCCTTCCCTGCTCTGATGCCACACTATACCACACTTGCACAAAGCTGCAAGGCTTGAGATTAAAGGGTGCCACTGCTCCCAGCTAGACTAGAGGGGCTGCCTGGGTCCTGGCCTCTCATGCATGGGGCTCTATACTGTCCTGAGGGGCTGGAGACTCTAAAGTTGCAGAGAGAGCAAGGGCTGACCAGGGTCTGTCTGTGGGGCTCTCTGAGAGCCCGACTTTGGTCAGGGTCTTCTGAGGATGGAAAGTTGAGGAAAACAAATCCAGCAAGGTATTGCCAGTGTCCCTGAGCAGGAGGCCCTGCCTGGCTGCTGCACACTGTGCTCAAGTGTGGCTGCTGCAGAGTGAGTGAGTCCTCGCTCCTACCCCATGGCAATCCCTGCCTGCCTCAGTTTCTTTCCCATTGCATTTCATTGACCATCTGTCAGCAGCAGTTTCCTCAGCAGCCCTTCACCATCCCACCTCTTGCACTCAGCAGCGCCAGAGGGAATCCAGCACCTCATGCAGCACCCAGGGAATGTGGCTGCTGCCATGGAGTGGTGCGATGTCAGTGACCACTGCTTGGATCTTCCCCCTCTGCCCTCCAGCTTTGCAGCTGAGCAGAGGCTTAAAACAAGAAAAGAAAACAAAGCTGTCAGAAAACCTGGTATTTGTGTTGTTTCCCTGAAGGCAGAGTGCCGTAGCAGGCAGCTGGGCAGCAGCAGCCGCTTCGGAGGTCTGGATAGATGCTGTTTCTCTTGGAGAGGTCTGGATTTTATTATGTACTTCTTATTCTGCAGGTTTGCTAGTCTAGATATACTTACTACATGGTTTCTTGGCTAATTATTCTAGCGTGGCACTGATTGAACTGTTAATAAAGTGTGAAGGTGCCTCGCAGGCACTTTTTGAGTCTTAAAGAAATGATCTACATCTAAATTGCAAATAGTAAAATTTCCTTACCCACCAATATTAAGGTGATAGCATCTCCACTATTGTAAAATTAATCAAACTTCTCTTACTGACAGAAATGTTAATTTAAATTTTTCGTCACAATTACAGAGAGAGTTATTGCAGCCTCTGACTTGTAATTAATTTCTCTTTCTTTTCATCACTGTGTTACAGCCCTTTGTAATAGTGATAAATGGAGTATCTACCTGACCTTTTTTTTTTTATATATATATAATATAAATTGCTTTTAGGTTTAAAAAAAATAATTCTGGTTAATCAGTGCTTTATAAACAGAAGGATATGAGAGAATGTTTTGGCGTTGTTTCACATAAACATCACTGCAGTTAAGATGGTATGCAGCAAAGGACAAGAGGCAGGAGCAGGGACCAAATACAATGCTACACACTGTCCCCATGTTGTTTGTTGTCCCAGTGCAACCACACGTGCAGGAAATGGACAATTAGGAGAGATTTGCTGCTGCCAAGGAAGGCTTTAAAATAGGATTGGCAGAGGATAGTGGTCCATCAAACCACTGGCAGAAGTGAGAATTGGGAGAGGTTGAGGCATAATTGTCACAAGAAGAAAATTAATAGGTCAGTCAGTCAAATGTTTAAGATATGTCAGCAGAAGGAATAAAAGGGAGGAACTTCATGTCTCTTTTGTAATCAATGTTATAATTTAAATGCCATAGCAGAGGCTTGGTAGAAAATGGCTGTGGCTGCAGTCCTGATAGAAGAGTGTACAGCTTGTTCAGGGAGGACTTGGCCGTGGGGGAGAAGCTGATGCTCAGACTGAAGTCATGATATGTCTGCTGCAGGGATCCTGGATCCTGCTGCGGGTTGTTGGGAACAGGCAGTCTGTCAGAGACAATCAGCTGTGGATCACCAAAGAGATGGAGGTGAATGAGGCTGCTGCTGAGCATCTGGAGGATCAGATCTGATCCCTGGTTGTGCAAGGTAGGATTTGGAAAGAGAGACATGCAGCTTCACAGCTGGCTGGGCAGGAACAGATTTGAAGAAACAGGGATATGGTGGCAGAATGGGAAAAGATGAAAAGCGATGCAGGTGACAGTTGTGAAAGGAAAGTTCATGATTCAGACCACAGGCAATGTCCTTTAGGATTGACATAAAAGGTCAATGGGACAACAAGAAAGACCTGTAATGCTGGGCCCCTGAGCTTGCCCAGAGCCCTGGGGAGAAAACGTCTCCCCTTTGCTCTCTGCAGCGGCAGCAGACACTATAGATTTCCAAATTTCTGCATCTCTTAGGCCACTGGGACAACCTGGATGTTCCCAGCTTTTGGACCATTTTGGGAAGAGGCTAGAGCAGTTTTCAGGGCCTATTAGCAGTTATCCTCAAGAGTATGATGAAGTCTGGGGAGATTCTAGAAAAGATGCAGGTAGAATGTGCCTCTGAAAGAGAGGGAAAAGAAGAACTGCACAAGTCTGGACTGGTCTGTTTGAATTCACTGCTGGGGCAAATGATCCAGTGGTCTGTCCATATGCACTTGGAGCATTTCAGGTGATAAAGAACAGCCAGCACAATTGTCAGGGACACATCATGTCAGCTTCACCTAGTTTCCCTCTATGATAGCATGACAGGGCAGAAGGAAGGGTGTCATACAGCTTGACTGGGGTGCAGCTTTTTATGACATCTCGTGTCTGTCTCCAACGCAGTTGAAGGAAATGGAGTCTCTAAGAAAGGTTGTGAGTCACTGGCAAATTGTGTGCAGGGAGAGGTTATCAGTGTTTTGCTGTCAAACTGGAGAGGGCTTTAGGTGAGGTACCTTATACTGCCTGTCAGAGGTCTGGAACTATTCACTTGTGAATTTGCCAATGGAATTAGGAGTCTATAGGCAGGGCCTGGAGGTGACACCAACTTGAGAAAGGTGGCATCACCTTGGAGATCAGCATTAGAATCCAGTGGAACTGTGGAAAATTGGAGAAATTATTAGAAAGCGGTTCAGTAAAAAAGAAAATTAAATGTATATATGTCTATACACACACCACACCTGGCTTTAAGTTTTCAGTAGCAGAGGCACAAGCTGATAGTGTTGGACTAAGAAGGGCAGAAGAGGATATGAAGGCTTATCAGGGATCAGAAACTGAATGGGTGAACAACTGCATATTCTTGTAGAAAAACCAAACCAGCCAAACCAGATAACCCGAGGTGTTGTATGGGTGAGGGGCAGGTGCCTTTTGCTTGCCCACACTGGCAGGGCAGAGGTTTGAGCAGAGTGTCTTTTTTGGGGGGGTGCTGTGGGGAAGATGAGGGAGCTGGAGGGATCTGCAAGACAGCTGCAGGAGCTTCACAGCATGGGTGGGCATTTCTGTGTGGAAAGGCTGGGGGAGATGGGGCTTGTTTAATTTGAGGTAATGGGAATCAGAGTGGGATAAAGTGGAAGCTTTGAAACTCTTAGAATTATTGCAGCAAGAGAGAAAGTAAGTGAACTATTCCCAAATCCTAGTGTGGCTTGGAAAAGGGAGGTCAACTGTTCAAATGGTTTTGTTAGAGGCTTATCCAGGGATATGGTAAACTGTTTTAGTAAAATCACTTGGGTATCATATGTCATAAGTGGCTGTGTGTCCAGCAGTTGATAACATTATTCCCTAATTACAGGCTATCTTATCTGAATTACTTAATGACATACAGTGTTCTATGTTACAGGAGAGAATAGAATAAATTATGAGAATACTGCCTCAGGCTCTACAATCTCCTAGATCAGTAAATATCAAATTCTGTGTATATCTTTGAAAAGCATCCATTTTTTTTGATGCTTGTTTCCTTTTGGGTTAAGTTTCCCACCTGCAAAATTTGTCTGTCTGTGTTGCGGTCTTTGGGTTTCACCCAGACAAGTCTCCTGTTGGAGGCATTTGGACACCAACCAATTTGCCAGGCAAACTACATTTTTCACTCAAATGTAGTTAATGACCCAAACAAAATGAAATGCTTGTTACAGGTTGATTTAAACAATGTGGTCTAATGACAATGTTCTCTCCTTTTTGCCCACTCTCAATTACAATTCCACTTTATTTCAACTAGGCAAAAAGGAAACGAGCTTTTTAAACAAGGCTTAGAAACATGTCTTTTGGCTGGAGGGAAGAGGAGGGGGACCCATTTAGCTGGAGATTTTTACTTTGAAATTTCCTGACAAAAATTAATTAGAAGAATCATGTAATTACAATAAATGTATCTCATTGGTCCCCAGTGGCTTGTTTCTAAACACTGAAGGATTATTTAGGCATTCGTGACAGCAACAAAAAGTAACAAATAAATGTAATGGGTTCTTTTTATATACAATAAAAATGACATAGAGTGGCTGCATGTTTTACTAATTTTGCTACAGGATCTTAAAGAGGTGGATATGGTTGTGCAATTTTAATTTTTGCTGTGGATGCAGAGGCTGGGATTGTACTTGCAAGGGCTGAGATGCTGACTGATGTTCCTGCTGGTGTTCCACCAGATACTCGGGAAGATAAATACCCCAGAACCCAGAAATGTGGCTATCTCCACTTGCTGTGTTGCTCAGATTGCACGTTTCCCCCATGAAATGGGAGATGTAAATATTCCTGAAAGGCAGAGAAAGGCTGGTAAATAACTTGAGGGGCTGTATGGAGCAGCCAGTGCCAGCTGAGGACAAAGCTCCACTGCCTGTGGTGGGACCAGCCAGAGCCCCCGTCGGGAAGAGGTGGGTGCTTCTTTCACTGCCCGGTGTTCTGCACTGACACAACTGCTCTGTTCCTCTGCTATCTTCAAGGTGGCTTTCTAAGCACGCATTTGGGGTGCCTTGGGTTCTGCCATGGCACAGGTTTCTGCTCCCTCAAATCCAGTTAATGCAAGACCCCTACTGAACGTTCCAAGGGAAGAATTCCAGTTTGGAGGAAATGTCGTAAAAGCTGCCGTATATCCTTTCCCTTCCCATCAGTAGTGGAGCCAGGGCAGCATTTTGGGTGATGTAAGGCAGGGGTGTGTGTACAGCTGCCCCCCTGCCTTCCCTGGCCAGGCCCAGCTGGACTTGCCTCCACTGTGCTGAGAGCAGGGCTGGAAAATCACAGCAGTGTGAAGGCAGAGAGGTGTCACTGCAACTGAAGCTGAGCTCAGTGGTGGTTGTGGTACATGGTGGCTTGATTTTTGTCATGCCTGTGATGAACTCTGTTGCTGTGTCAAAAGGGTAAACCCTTCCTGGGACACTTCTACCCCAAAGCTCAGTGAGGCAGGAGTAGTGCACATGTGGAGTTGGAGAAGGACTGGGATTGATCCACCTCCTCTGCTTCTCTCTGCTCTTTATAGGGCTTGCACCTGCAGAAAGCTGAGAATTGTGTTGTGATTTCATCTCATAAATGCCTCAAGTTCATGTCATTTCATTTATTTTTCTTTCATTGTGTCTCCAGGGTAAGTGAAGCTTGAAGGGAAAATCTTATTAATAATCATACATATTGGATTAAATCAGTTATAAACATTTACATAGGGTGGACTTGTGCCATCTTAATACACTTACCAGTCCCTCTTCCCCTTATAAATTATGTTGCTTACAGGGCACAGGTCTCTCTAGCATGGATAAGTCTGTTGTACTGAACATAGCATAGTCAGATAAGTATGTAACTTAATTTTGGCTTGGATTCATCAAGTAGATGGCTGAGTTGGGTGGAAAGACTCATGATCTGGACACAGCTCTTCTTTTTTGTTTTCTCTGGAAAAAGAACCTATATAGCAAAGCTGGCCTGGCTTTGGGATATTGGTCAGGTGAGGTGAATCCCACTCTGTGTTTGGATCTTAAAAGGTTGTGCATAAGAGCCATTGGTGGAGACATATGAACACTGTAAATCTTTTTATTGCATGTACCAACCATAAAGAGAAGTGATCTTCAAATGACATCATCAACACAAAGGGCACTAGAAGAAGTTCCAGTTTATGACACAATAAATCAGCAAGTAGTCTAGTAATGGACATTGAGCCTAGACAGTTTTGCAAAGTGAGTTCCCATATAAAATGGTATTGTGCATTGAAATGTGGGCTCCAAACCTGCTTAGCTAGTACCACTTAAGCTGCTTTAGTGAGACCATTCTGGATTTCCACAGTCGACCAATCTTCCCAAATTGCTCAGTGTCTAATGTAATCCCAGATGTATTTACCATACTTCATTGTATTTATAGAGGTGACTAGGCCATGAAGACATGGCTTATTTCCAGGGACAAGAAGTCCGGGTTCTTCAGTGCATTTCCTTCCCCTAAAAGCAATGCTGTGGCACTCTCGGAGTTTGCAGTGCACACATTTGTCTTTGCTCAGTGACGACGGTTGATCATTAGCAAAATGTATTTTGGTATTTATGGTTACAGGCATATTGACCTTAATGCTCCATACAGCAGTGATGGGATCACAGCCAGCCACCATGGGGGGAGGTGCACAGCTTTTCTGAGCAAAGAAAATGCCTCCAAGGCATGGCAGCTGTGAAGGGCAGTATGTAAAAGGAGTAAGTCCTTGGTTCAAGTATGACAAACTGGCTACTACAGCCTTGTTCCTTTTCCTTCCACTGGTTCTTGTCCTCATTTAACACACCGCCACTGTTAAACCCCATGCTTCTCTGGAGCTTTTCTGTAGAGCAGCCCTGCAGTAAAGGGATTACACTAATCGGTACCAGTGTGAGGATGTGGCCCACAGACATGTTTACTGCTGATGCTGCCAGAACTTGTGCTTCAGAGATGTTCTTTTCCAGCACAGTAGTGTCCAGCTGTATGTAGTTTTGTCACTTCACTACCAGTGTATGTACATTTGCAATGCATGTTGCTTTATTCTCAGAAGTGCCTAAAGTTAGGTTAGGTTTGCAAGACAAATGCATGATGTCCTGAAGGATAATTTATATTTTGCTATAGGTTTAGTGTGATTCCTGGCAGCACAAGTGTCTGATCAAAGCCAGGCAAAAGTCATGTTTTTCTGTTGAGCAACATGACAGTCTTGTGACATAATGAATTACACACAGCTGGTTTTTCTCTGGCTTAGGAATTTTGTTTCATTATTACCATATCTGTGCAATTTCTTAATATTCTTGAATCTGGACTCTGCTTACAGGCATATCGGATTATTCATATGCTAGAGTGAAATATGATATGGAGAAGAGCATAGAATGTGCTTTATTTGTGGGTAACTGCTTATGTAATGGTGTATAAAGACTCAGGAGCTGGTACTTAGCTGCAGTGTCTCTTCTGCTTTCTCATTCATCACCAAGCTAATGTGTAGGGATTGTTTGTAAGCCTTCTCTCCTACACTGCTTCTCTTCTCCAGCTCACCTTCCTAAGCTAACGGCCTTTTAGACAGTTGACAGTGGTAATTAAATAAAATAAACTTCAAGGGGATGGCTGACATGCCTTGTGTTCAGCTGTATAGTGTTAACAAGCCTGGGCCTTTGGGCTTGGAGCTACGACCTCCTGGAGAATTTGTGGGACATACTGCACTCCCATCGACTTCAGAAGAAATTGAGAAGGTATTCAGCATAGGAAAGGGCTGGGGAGACTGCTTCTCCTGGCCTGCACTGTACGAAATGGAGGCTCTTGGAAGGGAAATCTCAGAGGACAGGAGCACCAGTACTTACTCCCCAAATGGGGCACAGGAGTTAGGGGTATACAGGGGACAGATTTAAGATCTTTATGCCTCAAATTAAGGCCTCAGATATCAGATTTTTACATGTGAGGCTGGGTTACTCATAAGTAGAATATTATGGAAATAAATCTGGACAGTTTCCTTTACCTATGGTGAAATAGGTATGTATAATTATGTATATGTATATATTATGAAATACCTTGTCAGAAAGTGTAAGTTGGTCTGTTTTGTAAGTGTATTACTACTGATCACTTCTGACTCTCCATCTTCTTAATGAAGAGCGTGAGGAGCAATGACTTAACTCTTTGGTTGCTTCCACTGGTCAATCACATTCCCTAATTGTATGCCTAATTACATGAAATGTCAATTCCTAATTGCCAATTTTCTATGTGTTATTTTATTGATGCAATTGCATCTTGTTATACCTTAGGATTTTACTACATCTTCACCAACAGTGATGCGAAACTCCCTTTTGTGTTTTGTTAGTGCTTCTGTCCACCTCCTATAAGTGACATATAT
The DNA here is from genome assembly GCA_035041135.1 of Platyrinchus mystaceus. Taxonomy (NCBI): domain Eukaryota; kingdom Metazoa; phylum Chordata; class Aves; order Passeriformes; family Tyrannidae; genus Platyrinchus; species Platyrinchus mystaceus. The sequence continues at coordinate 8,644,948 of JAWWLV010000024.1, read as the reverse complement.
CTTAATATATTAAAATACAGTGCAGTTTATTACCAAATCCAATGTGCCTACAGGTTTCCATTTAGGTAATCGGGTATGCCCAGCTTGGCTGCTTATAGGTGGAGCACTTGACTGTTCCTTCTGCTGTGAGCTCAGTCTGGGTTAGATTTCTCTGGAGAGCAGCTTTGTGATTTAATAGCTGGTCTGCAGTTCCGTGAATTGCATCCAGGGAATTGTTCAAGATGGATGATAACACAAATGGGTTACTTAGGCTAACTCAAGCCATTCTCTTGAGCATACTAGGTCAATTTTCTAATGAATCAAAGTGGGTATGTTTTGGAAAACTGCTGTTGTACATACACTCCCATGCTCCATCATGTAGATTAAGATAATTCAAAATTCTGTTCTATTTCAGTCTGTTCACATTTCATACCTATTTGAGACCTTTGAAACTGAATGAAGCATTGGAGATGGTGCTAAGCAGAGTGATCTGGGACTGGTGAGCGAGTGGTCTTAATGTTCCCTTAACTCTTTGATGTTGTGACATTTAAATGCTGGGGATGCTGGTGAAGCACTCCCTAGGTTGAATTTGCAACCTTTGCTGCCCTCCAGCCTGGTTCATACCAAGCAATGAAAATGCATGCAGTCAGACTTCTGGATATTTACCCTAAGCCTTTCTTGTTTGGAATCCTTTTCCTCCACTTGATGAATCAAAGTTGGGGAAGAGCCATAGCCTGTCTCCATAGTTTGCTATCAAATGAGGCTAAAATACAACTTCTCCTTATTGCATAATTTGGTAATTTTTTCATCCCTTTACTAAGTACGTCTTGCTTGTGTAAGTTCAAACATGTCCCTGAGACCTGTGGACACTGACATCTAGAGATGGAGCAGAGTCAGAACCTACGGAGGGACATTGGTTTTACGTGTTCATCCATTTAAGTTCACAAGAATCTGGTGGGTGTTTTGTGCCTAAACCTCTGAAGGTGAAAGGCAAGGGAGGCATTACCTGGAAGGCATTAGCTAGAGCTTCCTCCTTGCATGTTAAGACAGTGGTTCTGAAGTCAGTTCATCTGACAGTCCTCATCATCTGCTCTTCAGTAACTGGATGTGTTATGCCTGATATTCTGCTGATGCTCAGTGGAACAGCAGACCTGGCACATTGATCTTTTGTCATCGATTTTGTACAGATGTGCAAGGGGTGTGTGGTTTTCTTGAAAGACACCAAGAGAGATTTTATCTGGATGCAGACTGTTGATGTAATGAAACTTTCCCGTGGTAGACACTCAGCATTTCCTGTGCAGTCAGTAGACATAACTGGATGTTATTGCATGGGAATGAAGTTGGTTTCCTTTTTTGTATTCTGTAATAGGATAGCTGGAAGGGATGGACTCACTTGGAACTTTGTTTCTGATAAATTACAACATAGGAGAAGGAGATGTAAAAAGTTGTTATTATGGCACCTCAGTTAAACATAAATTCGTAATTTTTTTCTCATTTTTAGTACTGCAATTTTTCAATTTTTTGGTTGTTTGTTTCTTTTGTTGTTTTTTTTTTTTTTTTAATTTGGTTTGGTTTTTTGTTTTGTTTTGGTTTTTTTTTACTATGAATAACTTGCTGAATTAATGTTGGTTTTTTTTGTTTCTGGTACTGGTATTTTTTTGTCAGGTGACACAGGGGCTTATTAATGACTGTAATATAAAGTTAAAGTTGCTTATGTTTGTGGCCAAAGCCTGCAGTTTTATGTGTAAAGTTGTTTATGAGAATGAGTGTGAGTCTTTAGCCAAGTTCGCTGCTCTGCTGCCCAGGTTTAAGTTGTCATGCAGACCCTTCACTTACCACTTGACATCAAAGACAGTATAAGCCATGAAAAGATACTCGGTCTCTGGCTATTTTGGTGTAAAGGGATGATACCTCTCGAAGTCTATTCCTCCTCGAGAAGCCAAGTATCAAAGGAAGTTGATAAAGTTGCTGATGAACACTTCCTAGTCTATTGGTGTAATCATTGAGATGGGGGCGATACAAAGGAGGTGACCTCAGGGGCACTTGTATTTCAAGTGAAGTCCAGGGATGGAAGAGTGTCCTGGGTTGATTTCTGTGCAACTTCAGGAGTGTTGAGTGAAGCTGGCTTATGTGTTTGATATGGCATGCTACTTTATTTTACTTATTATTATTTTGCATAACGAGTTTAGTTGACAGCCTACTGGTTTTGCTCCTTTGATCTCTGCTCAGTTTGACTGTATTTTCAATAACTACTTAGTATAAAAATAAAATGTGCAGGCCACATCAAATAAACTAATTAAAGATTAGAATGAAGAAGTGTCAAAATCCGAGACCTCGCTGAGGCAGATTAGTCACTGCATATGAGACACGATCTAATAACTAATGGGTTGCTGTAGTAACGGGGGAATCGATACCCCTCGGCTGGTTGGGGAGCTGACAGTAATTTCTGCTGGGTCATAGATTCTGGAAAATGAAGTGCCTGCTACTACAGCACAAGTAATCTCTGTGGACTTTTTGACAACAGAGCATCTTACGAAGTTTATATCAAAGAAAATATTAATCTCTCAAGTTTGCTTGTTTACCTCTGCAGGGGTTATCTGATATTGTAACAGCCACAGACAATTAAGTTTAGTCTCCTATGGGGGCTCTTGATGGGTTGGCTCTGGAAACAAGCCTTTGGTTTTGGTTCCTAAATGATGGGTTTGCAGGATGTGCCAGTACCAGGATGTCCAGTCTGCTATGCCAAATCACCTCCTCTTACTTGAGGAACTCCTACTGAAGTCAAGAGGAGTTCAGCTTGAGTAAAGAGGAGGAGATAGACTTGGGTACTGAAAAGAAAAAGGTAGTTTGTAACTGAGCTGTAAATCCAGGCTTGATGTAGGCTGTGTGTGTTTGTGCCTCAGTACCCAGAATTTCCAAGACCATCATTATCCTTCCTTGATTTCTCTGAACTGATTGCAAACTGTCTGGGATGGGATCACTCTTATCTGTCTGAGCAGCACCTAGAGCAGTGTCAGCTGTGTACCCTGACTGCTGATGGGTGGCAGAATGGGACTTAACTGTATACTGGAACAGGGACCACAGCTCTTCATCCAGGACTGGGAGCTACAACTACCCAGTGCAGAAATTTGAGAAGGAAAGAAGCAGAAATTCGAGAAGGAAAGCAGCAAGTGATGGGGACTCCAGCACATATTTCCCAGCTGCAGGCAGGGAGAGGAGAGCCCTGTGAAGCATAAGGAGTTAATGTTAGCCAAAGAGCTATGGGGAGGATAATAAGGACCTCTTCCAAACATTTCAGAGGTATGGTAGTGCTGGAGAGAAAGTAGGCCACTCCCTAATGAGGGGAGTGGTGGTGTTAATTACATCTGGAAATTGCCTGAGATACTGAGCTCCTGAAATTCATCTTCAGAAAACCATCAGGAAAATAAGTTCAGGCAATTAGGAAATGGGGGGAGAAACCATGTAAAAATAGCCTGGATAATTAAGAGAAGATAAGGGACCATGTAAGAACTGGCAAACAGTGCAAAGAGAGGCTCGAGCTTTTGCTGAGCTCTGCTGTGCTGATCTCCCAGGCCACTTGCTCGTACAGAGGGTGCAAAGGGGCAGGTCCTCAGCCCCAGTGCTGCCTCTGCTGCTGGCTCAGCTGTGCGAGGGCTGCTGGGTGGCAAGAGCACGTCTGATTCCTTGCATCATGCAAGGCAGTGCCGGTGACACCCCTGTGCTGCAGAATCCCTGGGAAATTGGGTAGGGCAGATCTTGGCTGTGAGTGCAAGAGGGGGATTGACATGGAGCAATTACAGCCACAGACCTGTGAGAGTGGCAACCAGCCACCGGGTCAGTGGGGAGCAAATGCAGCTCTGAATCTTTTAGATGGGCTGTGTTGTGGAGAGGCACAGCTGTTTTCTACTCACGGCAGCCTCGTGCTGTGGTATCGGCTGTGACAGTGCATGTGTCCTGCTTGGAACAGGGAGCTGCTCCCTCTGCAGCTTCTCTCCCATTTTATGGGACCAGCGTGTGACAGGAAAAAGCCCAGTGCTAACTCTGATGTTCAGCAACAGCTCTGCAGCTGCTGCTGGCATTCGTACTGGTTAGTACATAATGTTGGTGAATAATAATACCTGACCTAGTAGAACAAGAACTCTTTTATCAAACACATTTAAAGAAAAATGACAGTCCATGTAGCATGTAATGGAATGGATGATAAATCACAAAATGGGGAAAAACAATTGTTACTCCTGCTGGTATGAGTTCCTGTTCAGAAGGTCCATAAGTTATGTTTTTTGATGACATAAATTTAATGAAATTCTCTGGAAATGCTGACCAGAAGTCAATATACAACTCAGTCCCAAGAAGTTTCCTAATATCTTTGTTTGTTTTAGGTAATAGATCTGTTCATGTGTGTCCCTCCTATTAAGTGCTGTGATAGGATGCTATAATGAAATTACAGTATGGAATGGTAGCTCGACTAAAACAGCATTATCAGAAATGTCACCCCCTAACAAATTAGCAGTTGTGATATTTGCCCTCTGGTTACAAAACCTTGTTCCTTTTGTCTTTTGCTATAACTTATAATAACAAAGCCTGTGATGTAAATGTCTGCGGGGTATGTTTTCAGTAGCGAAGTGTGAAACATGTTTCAGTGGGGATATGGGGGGAAAAAAAAACCAGACTTTTTTTAAAATTCAAGACAAAGGATTTTTTGCCTTGGGCATTTCAGCTGCTGCTGATGTCAATATAGGGGAGATGGAACTATTTTTCTAATATGTTTTCTGTTTCTTTTTTTTTAAAAAAAAGATTACTCACATATCTGGTTATGTAATCCACAATCTTTAAAATGGACAAACAGAACAAAAAAATCCCTCACAGAAAAGTAGTTACTAATTTCTCTGGAGATTGGTTTATGATGGAAAGGTTGCAGATTTTAAATGAGTGAGGTGCAGTTTGTGTTTACAATTTCAGAGCCTGGAGATCAAGCAAGAAAATGGAACAAGGTTTGTAGGTTGTTTTTTTCTTTTGTTTGCTTGTTTGGTTGGTTGGGGTTTTTTTGTTTGTTTGTTTTTAAGCTGAGAATAGATATTCACAGGTGTTACTCCAAAGCCAGTGCAAAGACCTCCATTGGGTCCTATGTTTTTCATTTAACAGGGCATAGGAAGAGTTGCAATTTTTAAAAGAAATTTAGAAAAAAACCCCAGCCCTCAAAGCCATGACTTATCCCAGCCCTGCATGTGTTGGAGCAGGTCTAGGGGGACCTCCTGTCTCTGGCTCATCTGGGGAGGCAGATTTCTGAGAAGCTGTCCCGAAACCTGCGCTAGTGACAGCAGGACATGCAGTGTCTCACTGGAAGGCCCACCTGGCTCTCTTGCCCTTGCTGGGCTGCTTTATGCAGGTGGGAGAAGATCTGGATGGAAACTTCTCCTCCTTTTCCTTTGCCAGTGGTCCCCAAAAGTGGTCAGTAAGGGTCACAAACCAGCATGGGTGTGCAGGACTTTGGGAAGGGGCCTAGGGAGGCTGCAAGGCATGCAGTACATGAGGGGGGATGAAACCTGGATATCCAGGTGCAGATGGAAAAAAGAGACAATGGGTTTGGTTGACATGATGAGCCATGATCAACACCTGCATGAGTCAGCATGTGCACTTTTGCAAACCAACTGTGTGACAAGGGTCTGAGCTGGTTTTCTGTGCCAGGGGTTTCTGTTTTGCCAGTCAAGCACATTCATGGTTAATAATCTTTGCAATCACCCTGTCTGGGAATCAAAGAATGAACTAAGTTGTGCTGCTCGGGAGTGGTACCTGTCTTCATTTCAACAAACGAGTCAGAGCCAGTCTTCAGTTAGGTATAATTAAGTGTTAGTTTTTATTTTTAAGATACCACAGAGAAAACTTACAGAAGCTTAATCCAGAATGGTGACACATCAGTTATCCAAGCAACTGGGAAGTGCTTAAATACTGAAGCCTGTGGCTTAATTATTTACCTGTGGCTTAATTGGATGTAATTTTACTGAAGAGTCTGTTTATTTTCCTATGGAGAGGCTCTAAGATGCCTCTAAATGAAAATGTTACTGGTCTCTACCTGTGTGCCACTTGAATTCAGTAGCACAGAGCTCAATTATACTTACAGAAACCTGTAAAAAACACGTTTTTCTCTGGTGCAATCAGCCTGTGGTTTCCTACCAGCTGGGAATGTGTATTGGGAGGTGAGAAAACGCCTCCCATATTTCTGCACACATTGCTCTGCTTTAACCTGGCTTAGGAGTGCTCAGCAGAGCAAGGCAACACAGGAGCTATTGCTGGTGCTCTGCTGGGGAAAGAGTCTCCCCAGAGGGGAAAGAAAATACTGAAACCCCCGAGAACTGTCCCTGGGGTGATCCCACAGTGACACCCTTCACCCTTCACCCAGTGCACAAAAGTCTTAGGAGCAAGAGTCTAGATGGGCTTTGGGAGGTTTGTGCTCTTCTTTTTTTTGTTGGGACCTCACATGGTTTTCATCCTCTGCAAATTCTATGCTGGTAATTGTTTGTCCCAGAGATGGGAAGGATCATTTTTGCAGGATCAGATATTCAAAGTTATGCTCATATCACGGTGTGTCTGTGGGTATTTGCTGTTTATATTCCAGGCACAAAACCCTAGTGAATAAAGGCAGACCAGGGGCTGTACCCCGGCCAGTCATCCTTATTTAGATGACCCTTTTGACTTCAGAGTGTTATTCCTGCATACCTAAGAATAGTTTTCCTGTGTGAGAGGTTAGAGGATTGAATACCAAGGCTTTCCATTTGCATACCCTGGTTAAAGGCTAAACCTGTGCTTGTATCCAAGTGTGAGGGAAATCTTTTCCTACTGTTCTGCCAGTGTAAAGTGCAATGAAATGATTTTTATCTTGAATATCCATTTAATTCAAACCAAACGTGCTGACATTCTGACTAGGTTTTCACTTCAGAAAGCTGATTTTTCTTCTCCCCATTCCCCCTCCTCCCCAGCACAGAGGCTCATACCAGGAACCTCCTTTTGAATATATGTAGGCAATTTCCTATTGGTACTTGGACCTCCAAGCTTCATTGGACTTCTACAACACAGAAGCCTTATATCATTGGTTTTTCACCCCAAAATGTTTGTTTCTATTAACAACCTTACAAAAAGGCAGTGTATTACTACTCAGTGATCCCAATGATAAATGAAGCACATTATATGTGAAGTAAAGGCTCTATTTATCCTTGCTCTTTTTTTTTAAAGTCCCAGCAGGTTTAATGTGAGTAGCTCTCGATGACCTTCATAACAAATCAAGACTAAACCTCAGTGCATTTTCATGAAGGTGGACAGCATTACAGACATTTTTTAGTTGAAATAACTATAACAGAAACAAGCTCTATTAGTAGTATTTGATAATGCAAAAAAAGTTAATGTTCACTGAAAGCCAGGTGCCAGCACTATTTGATTGTTTACCAACACAGTCATAAAGAAACAGAGTTATTAAAGGATCTGAAATCACTCAGTAATTCAGCTGCTGACGTTGATGGATGGAACTTGGCTGTTCCTCTTTGCTAAAGCTGCTGACTGGATAAATGTTTTATTCATGAAGCCTAGGGCAGGAAGGGATGCCAAAGGTTTAAGAATATTTTAAGAAACTCTTTGAGATGTCAAGCAAGTTAGCAGGTGTTGTTAAGCAAAGGAGCTGAAGTACTACATTTAAACACAACTGAGCTCTCAACATATACAACAACAATACATCAAAAGCCAGGATGCAGTTCTTGTCTCAAGCCATATATGGAATGATGAGTGGGGAATACAAGGCCTTTTATTTCCTGTACCTTTGTACCTTCAGCCATCTTGCAGCCTTGTCTCTTAGAGCATTGTTATACCCAAAGGGAATTTTCACACATTACACTGTAAACTTAGGCTTAGAAACAAATAAATATTTAGATACTGAACCCTACAGGGTCACATATTTATATCAAAGCCGAAATAAATTATATGATGAAAATGTTTGTGGAAATCGCTGCCAGGAACGAACAACTTGGATCAGAATAACTGGATTTTGACTGACTGTTCAGTGGGAGAAATTGTTCAAAATGGTAATTATTGAAAGAGGCTGTTATCAACATACAGAATAATGAGGAATTTCCCTCTATCCTCTTCTACCCTGCACCTGCCTTTTCTTTGTCTGAGGGTGATGTCTGCCAACACCAAGCCTAGAACTCCGCACCTATTTGTTGTGGCTTTGCAGCAATGAAGGTCCACCTTGTAATTTAAATGATTCTTTCAAAAAATGTCTTGATTTTGCTCTATGAGAATTCAGATCTGGATCCTTTGTTGATTTTTTTTAATTTATTTTTTTTTTAATGGAAAGATATGTTTGCATGAAGAATTTTAATGAAGAGATCCTTAGCCCCACAAGCTCCTGCATGGACAAGTGTTTGAACACTTAATAATCAATATTAATAAGTTCTTTCAAGTTTCTGCAGTCTCTTAAGAGCGGAACAAATGAGCTCTTGATGCAACTGAACTGTTAGTCTGAGCACTGTGACTTTAGAAAATAGCTCCTTTCCAAGTGTAGCTGCATAAAATGTCCCTTCTTGCCAAGGGAGCAACAAAGTATAGTTTAAATGTGCCTTATTATGACACCTCAAGAGTATAAAAATTGGGAAGGGTATTAAATATGAATAATTAAAACTGGAGACTGGTAGAAATAAAAAGCAGGTAAGTGCTGTTCTCTCATTGCCTTTTTGATTTGCA
>JAWWLV010000024.1:8624403-8636142 GCA_035041135.1 Platyrinchus mystaceus | reverse complement strand
ATGAATAATTAAAACTGGAGACTGGTAGAAATAAAAAGCAGGTAAGTGCTGTTCTCTCATTGCCTTTTTGATTTGCAGAGATTTGGTGCTAAAGACCAAAAGCATATTTCTTACAGGCCCCAGTTAAAATTCAAATCCAATAGACTGACAGTGAAAAATACTGTCAAAAAGACCGCTGTCAAGTTGTATCAAAACAAGTTACTATATTACCTCTCTTTATCTGTCAAAGACATTGATTATTTTCAATAGAGGAGCCCTCTGACAGTTGTTGAAACTGAAGAATCCCATGTTGAAACGTTTTGGTTGACACATGTCACTATTTCTTAAACAGATAAGTCAAATACGCTATTTTTGACTCTCTCTGTAGGAGCATTTGTGTTTATGTAGTATTTTAGGAAAGATAAATAATGCGGAAGGAAAGGAACATCCATTAGCACTGCATTTTCTCAGCTATTTGTATCAGTGGGGTTTTTTTTGCATCTTTAAAAAATGTTCTTTGCATCAAATCATGAGTTCCTTTGGTAACTGTGATACATTGCAGGGATTTGCTAAGATACCCTGAAGTAATTCAGATAATCAGTGAACCATATTGGTGCTATTCTTGATTGCAGCTGTCAGTTTACTGTTGACTACACTAAACTTCTGTTTTCCACCAGCCACACATCCATAGCAGTGATACAGACATTAATGCTCTGCCAAATGCCCGTTCATATTGCAGATGGACAAACCGAGAAGGGCAAAATAAGGACTACATCCTGGACTTGCTGCCAGTTTTTGGAGTGAAACTGGGGCTGAGCCTCTTCCCAAACTCTTTCTGTGACCATCAGTTTTCAGATGGTGGATTTGGACAACCCTGGTGTCTAGGTGTTGGCTTTGCCATCCTGCAGGGCATCTTTTGCAGGGAGGAAACTGTTTTTCAGCTCAACTCTGTAGTGGTTGGAAGAAGGGCCCTTTTTCCAGCTGAAACCTTAGAAAACAGGTAATGTTTCCAATATGTTCCCTTGGGAGGAGGCTAGTGAGTGGCAGAGCCGTTATGACTTGCTGACCCTATTAATAAGGTGAAAACTGGCTCAAGCAGCAGCAACAGTCAGAGACAGGTTAATACCCTTGTAGACAGTCTTTATTATTCATTAGCACATATTGTGCTTCCACATAAATATAATTCAGGCTACACTTGTATCACATTAAGATAACACTAAATCTTTCTGTAATTTGAAGGAAATACTGCTCCCAGCTGTTGTTGCAGGAGTGAACTAAACAAAATCCGAAGAGGTGCTAAAGGAACAACTATAAAACTCCAACTGCATTTGGCACACATCTCCTTTGGTGCTGTTTATCACAGAATTGGTTGTGAGCAAACCTCTGTATTTGTGAACATGATGACTCTGTGCTCCTGGCATCTCACACCTTCGGAATTGCACTGCCAAAATGAAACAAGCATCTAAATCCCTCAGGTACTTGAGCACTTTGCTGCTTTTCGGGGACTTGGGTGCCTCAGTGACTGATGAATTGGACAATCAAGATCCTGGAGCAGTTTGTCATGAGGGACCCCACTGTTCCTCTACTATTTTCACCACTGGTGAAAATAAGGTGCACAGAGGCTGAGAGCCTATACTTCAAAGACATCTGGGTGCCTAATTCTGTCTCAGTAACAGAAGAGGGGCCCTAAACTGCTGTGATGACCTGGCCGATGCAGCATGGCTCTGTCTACACTGAATCAACCTGAATCAAGTCCAGCATTTAAACAGCTTCTCTGTTGCAAGCTTCTCCTGAGGCTGTAAGCTCTTGTCATTTTGGTTTGCGTTTGTATAGCACTTAGTGAAGCAGGGTCCTTACCCATGTGTCTGCTCAGGGACTGTCAAGATGAATTAATATTAATGGTAACAATAATAAAAATAAACATGTGTAAATAGGGATAGCGACAGGCTCAGAGTTCTGACAGACCTGGAAAGCTTTGATCTTGCATTGGTAGAGATCAGGATGTGCCGCCTCCCCAGATGACAGGCTTGGATGGAGGAAAGAAGAAAGAGCTATAAACACCTCCTGTAAATTGTGCCTCCATCATCCCCCTCGGACTCCCTCCCCCATTAGCTCTGATGATTTACTAAGTGAGTGTGTCTATGCACCAGCAAAAAAACAACTGAGAAATTACCCCAGCAAACTTAACAATCTCATACCTGACCCCAGAAGTGTGCAGTGTTGGTCATCCAAGCAGTAATGGCTCTATGTAAAGGCAGAGGAGAAACGTGCCATGGAAAGGGGAGTGAGCTGCTGAATGGTGACAGCCATTAAAAGATACAAACCAACACAGGGTTCTGACAGCATGTTATATTCAGGAGACAGAGAGGCAGAGAGAGGAAAATGAAAAACAAATGGGGTTGCTCTGTACATAGGGCCAAAAGGGAATTGCAGAATAAGCCAGAAATCACAGTGTGTGGATGGACTCTGCTGGGGAGAAAAGCACCAGCCTTTGGGGTTTGGCCCTGGCCAAAAGGATAAAGGATAAAGCCTCCTGGATAAAAGGAAAGTGCTGCAGGAGGTTTGGGGCAGTGTCTGTCCAGCAGCAGGCTAGCAGGTGCTATCCATTTTGGGTGGGAATGAACTGAGGACAGGGAAGGAGCATGATTTAGGGGGAAGTGGCAGACTGTGATTTTTGTCTGAGTGCAGATTTGGTTTCTGAGAAAATCAGATTTATGCTTCTTTCAAACAATTTTGCTAATAAGCCAATGACTCAGAGCCCGCAGCAGATGGGATCCTTAAACTGAAGGAGAAACTATTGCTTTTGTCCTAAAAAGAAAGTAGCTATTTTTCTTTTCTAGAAAACTGATCTCTGGAAAATATGATGATTTTTCCTTCCCAGCAGAAACACAGCTTTTTCACATAATACTCAGCAATGCTTCTGGACTCTTACCCAATATGCAGAAATTCTCATTAGAAATAAGTAACTTGTGACAGCTTAGTATGTCATGTGCTGAGGAAAATATTCTTTTCAAATCAACTCCTATAATTAATAATATCCCAGAAGCCATTGCCAGCAACCACAGCACTAAATAGTGATTTGTGGTGAGCTTTTCAGCTATCTGTATGGCAAAATGCCTCCCATCCTTGGCTGTTGCCAAGAACTTGGGAATATTTCTCTAGTAGGAGCATAGCTTTCCACCTATCTCCATGTCTCTGGTCAATGGCATGATACCCAAGTGGAGACCAGTGATGAGTGGCATTCCTTGGGTGTTGATATTGAGACCACTACTGTTTAATATTCTTGTTGGCTGCATGGATCAAGTGATTGAGGGCACCCTCAGCCAGTTTGCCAATGACACGAAGCTGTGTGGTGTGGTCAACACACTGGAGGGGATGGGATGCCATCCAGAGGGATTTGGACAGGCGTGAGAGGCAGTCCTGTGCAAACCTCATGAAGTTCAACGAGGCCAAGTGCACAGTCCTTCGCCTGGGTTGGGGCAATTCCAGGCACAAGCATAGGCTGGGTGGAGAATGGATTGACAGCAGCCCTGAGGAGAAGGACTTGGGGCTGTTTGGTTGATGAGATGCTCAACATGACCTGGCAATGTGCACTTGCAGCCCAGAAAGCCAACCATGTCCTGGGATGCAACCGCAGCTGCGTGGCCTTCAGGTTGAGGGAGGTGATTCTCCCCCTCCACTCTTGTAAGACCCCACCTGCAGTGCTGCATCCACTTCTGTGGTCCTCAGCACAAAAAAAGATGTGGAGCGAGTCCAGAGGAGGCCACAAGATGATCAGAGGGCTGGAAGACCTCTCTTACGAAGACAGGTTGAGAAAGCTGGGGTTGTTCAGCATGGAAGGTTTGGGAAGATCTTACAGTACTGAAAGGGACTTCAAGAGAGCTGGAGAGGGACTTTTAACAAAGATATGTAGTGGTAGCACAAAAGGGAATGGATTTAAACTGAAAGAGAGTAGGTTTGAATTAGATATTAGGAAGAAATTCTTTTGTGTGAGGGTAGTGAGGCACTGGCACAGATTTTCCAGAGAAGCTGTGGATGCCCAATCCCTGGAAGTGTTCAAAACCTGGTTGGACAGGTGGAATGTGTTTCTGCCCATGGCAGGGGATTTTGAACTAGATGATTTTTAGGGTCCTTTCCAACAGAAATCCTGATTCCATGAATAAATCCTTGGAAAGTGACATCTATCTAGATGTGAAAGTGCCGACGATTCCCTTCACCTCTTTTCTTCTCACTGTAAATGTTCAGAAACTTGATTCCCTCTAAAGTAATTCAATGTTCAATGCTTTTTTTTTTTTTTTTTTTGTGAGAGAAGCATCCACTCTATAGGAAGTTTCTGAAGGATGGCAGTGACATCTTATAAAAAGACATTCTGAATTAAAAACCTTATGTGGTCTGAATTTCACTGAGAGGGGTATTTCTCTTCACAGGCTATAGAAGTGTGTGGTACATAGGGTGATGAAGCCTTTCCTGACATTTTTTTGTTTAAAATCCCTTTGAAGGCTGTCATGTTCACCTTTCTTGAAAATTGTGTTACAGCAGCTGGAGGAGGTGGGTTTGTTTGGCTTGGTGATGTGCATGTGAATGCACCCTGGGAAGTGACAGAGGCCACTTCACTCCTTCTCTCTTGTAGACTCGTGGTGCAGGTGCAGAAAGTTGATGTTTGAGATCTGAAATGCTTTAAAAATAAATTAGGCTTTTAGTTATGTTATGATACATGCATTCTTTGAAAATCATATCTCTGTGGAGTGCTTCAGTAATTATATATACAGACATTTGCATGGTACACACCCCTTGAGCTTGTACTCAGTATTTTATGATAATCTGAAAAAGATAGTAAGTAGCAAATTGCTGAAATTTGATGCTCCAAAATTTAATCAAATCTAAAAGTGATTAAGAATTTCCCTTGAATTTACTAAAGCTATATTAATCAAAATACTGATAGTAAAATGCAATGTGAGTAAAAGGAAGTTACTACTAATTTGATGGAACAGCTGATTGTGTAATGGGATGAGCTTCAAAACAAAAATGTATCTCAAAGAACTCAATGGAAAACATCTGCTGAGGTCTAAGCAGTGATCAGGAAAGCATAAATATGAAATGGCATGACATTAATTTGCTGAATAGAGGACAACACTGAAAATATGACAGTGTTGTTCTAGAGATGGTGATGTGGCCTCACCTTGAGAGGCATGTTTGGTTTGGTTACCCTAATTAAAAAATGATAGAGCAGGAAATAGAAGAGGTTCAGTGAAGGGCAACAAACCTAATCAGAAGCATAGAAAATACTTTACTGGGAAGATTTGCATGCAGCAGAGACTGCAAAGGTTAGGTCTGTTTATTTTAGGGAGGACAATACGTGGGATATGCCATGAGAGACAGGCTGTGATGGATATAAATAAAACACCAATGCCATGACTTTTTCTTCTGTTGGATTAGAAAGAGAGACATAAAATTAAATTTGAAGTCAATGCATTGAATAGCTTTAATAGAAAGCATATTAACCCAAGTTTTAATTAGCCTATGGTACTCGCTGCCACAAGGTAGGATATTGAGACTGACAGATTGGCATCATTTGTATGATTAGCAATATCATCTGCAGTTAGGTGGGATGGAGTTTCATCCTTTGTACTTCTGGCCACACACTAAACACAGCTTACCCCTCAGGCATACCGGTGTATAATTCTCCATTATGGGATTTTACATGGCCTTTTGAAGCAGCTGGCACAGGTTGGTCTCTAGGCCATTGCTTAACTCCAGCACTTTGAATTCTGTGTTAGTGGCAAGGGCTGGGCAATAATTCCTGGATAAATTAGTGCAGAAGTTTGGATTGTTTTGGTTTTCCCCTACCCCGCCTTTATGGACTTCCCTGTGAGTTGACTGTGAGTACATCAGCTTGGAGGAGAGGTTTTGGCTTCCCATGGAAGGTGTCCATTTGCCTGTTCTGGACAGATTTGTTTTACTTTCTTTGTCCTCTTAATAGCTTGCATCCTTTACAGTCTTTAATTATTGCAAATTTTGGACTTTTTCACTCCAAACCAGCTGCCATCAATAAACTGGTCCAGTAATTATTTCTCTGGCTTCAGAAGATGGCTCTTGTGAAGTCAGTGGCAGTAGAAACAGGTGGACTGCAGAATGCCTGTTTGATTTGGTAAACAGCATTAAAAAATTGGCACTTTGACTCAGTCCCTGTAACAGACTAGTTCTACAGCTTTTGTTAATAACATGATGCACGTTTTCCAATGTCGCAGCATACGTTCTTTGTCATTGCAAGATATTAATTGCTTTTCTTTTTCTTTTGAAAACATAAGAAGTTAAAAACATCTATGAAATACCCACATGATGGAAATCCTTCCAAAATGTGCAGTGGTGTTTGGTCAGGGAGAGCCCTTTGGGAAAAGGGGAGGGTACAGATGGACAGGCAAAGTCAGAGCAGGCTGAGCACGGGGTACAGCGCCGGCACAGATGCTCTGCTCTGTGCAGTTCCTACTCTGTGCCCAAAAACTGTGCTCTGAGGCACTTTATGCTTGTAGGGCAGTTTAGCCTAATGTAGAGATGGTAACTTGGCTTGCAGGAGTCCTGCGGTCTGTGCTTGGCTCTGCTCAGACCTCCCGGGTGAGCTTGGGGAAGTCGCTGCAGAAACCTCAGTTCTCTGCAAAACGGGGACTGTGAACCCCCATCCCCAGGTACAGTCTCTGTGAGCTGCTGGGGAGCAGCATTACTAACTGGGGGTGAGATGTTACTGCCCCTCCCGAGGACAGGGCTGGGCATGGGGCCAGGTCAGGGTGCAGTCACCCCCCCCAGCAGCGCCCCAGCACTGTCAGCTGCCAGATTTCCTGCCCCTCATGGCATCATAACACAGCTTCAATACCAAATAACACATCTGGGTTTCTCTATTAATTTGTTCCTTTAGTCTCAGGTCTTATCACATGTTCCCCTCAACAGTTGCTGACATTTGGAAGTGCTGTTTTCCACTGAGGCTCTCAGTAACTAGGTCCTGCAGGAAAGGCTTTGTGAGGCGGGCTGGGGCTCAGATGAGGCCATGACTAATGAGAGAAACAGTCCTGCCCCTTACACCTCCCCCAGGATAAACAATGCCAGAAAAGATCTAGAGGACTTGAGTTCCCTTGTTGTCCTCTCCACATTGCCTGGAGAGCAAACTTCATGCCTTTGGGAGAGGAGGCTCCAGCTGCTCCTCCTGAGAGCACTGTACAAAATTCATTCTCTATTGCAGGTCACAAAGGAGCAAGTAAATAGATTCTTCTCTTATTGCCTCCCCCTGGAGTGGCTGAAAAGTGGTGACAATAGATTTCTTCCTCCTGCCACTGCTTAGCATTAGGGCGCATATGTGGGGACTCTGTGCCATGAAGGATAAAGTAGGGGAGAGACAAACTGGTGGGGGGTTAAGGGGGTTCCTCCTGCCCCACAACTAAGAGATTTGCTGCTTCATGTTAGTATCTCTTCCTAGTACAACAATCTGGTGATTCTTCGTCTTAAGGGCAAGTGACAAAAAGTGACAAAAGTGGGTCAATACCAGCTTTGTGTGAAACCTGGTGGATTTAAAACAGGAGAGAACAGTGTCCCTGCACACACTGACATCTAAGAAGCCTGTTGTTCTGCTCCCTGTGCTAGCAGTGCAGCCGTTAAAGCTCTGGAACATTTTTGGACAAAGAGTACAATGTTCCTGTGAGACTTTAAAAATGAATTAATAGAACATTGATTTAACTTACTGGCTTTTTGCAATGTCTTTGTTTCCAGGCAGTAAAAGTCTGCTTGCCAGTTGTCCAGCCAGAAGCCAGTATCTATAAAAACCTGCCCCAGGCAGTTTGTGAAGGGCCTTAGTTAATTATGATATGCATTATCATCTCTGGTTTGGGCTGCTTGTGAGAGAATGTAAAAAGCACAACTAGACAACTGTCTTTTCCTCCTGTTTTGAGACTGATTCTTGATCCCACTGTGATTGCCAGCAGCAGACAAGGAACAGAGCCAGAAGAGTGAAAATTAATAGTGGTGGCAACTGAAATCTCCATCCATGAGCTTAAAAACATGCCTGCTTTAGATTGGGACTTTATTTCCAGGGGGGAACAACTCATTCCCCTAGTCTGAGTGCTGGAAAATTTAAAAATAGAGTGTAAAGACCCCTGCTGCCATTCTGCACAAGGCTTCAGACAGCACATGGACTTCTTTGTGATGAAAAGGGATATGTCCTGTTGTCTGTGTAACTGTGTCGATTCAAGCATATACATTTTACAAAGTGGCTGTGTTCTTAATAGTCAAGGGTACAATGATATCCTAAGGAGTTTCTCCTCAAATGTTAAAGCATTTTATTCTTGACATACAGTTTTAGTGAATGAGAAAGCAGCAGTGCTTTGTCCTCAAAGTCTCCATCTTCCCATTTGCCACCTTCCTTCTTGCGCAGGAATTCTGCTTCCCTCCCTCTGGCTAATTTCCCACAGGACTTCCCCTGACTGCATACCTTTCCTGCTGCCTGCCCAAAAGCAGAGAGTGCCTAGGAAAGCCCCAATGTGCTAGTTTTGCATTCTTCATGAATGTTGCAAAAGTACCAGGAACCCTGGCCTGGGAACACAGCAAGCTCCAGGGGTCTGCACCTCAGGTGAGCTCTTTGACAATGGGTGTATCAGGAAAGGTCTCGACTTGGATATGGGCATGTTCTTGCAGTAGGGTGCCCACTACCTCTTGCCTAGACCATCAAAAGCTTGTCTGGTTTCTTCAGCCTGCTATCGTTGAGTTGATTTGACCCAAGAGGAGGTGGGGGAGGGTTTTGGAAGCAGGCAGCAACTTCCAGAGTCAGCTATTCCCCAGGGAGGAAGGAAAGCTCCTAAGCCCTAGATAAAACACTCATCATTTAGACAAATGTGCAGAGATCCTCAAATCCTCCCTAGAAATAGGGGATTGCAATATTAAACATAATTATGAAATGTCTATAGAGCTGCAGCTACAGATGGAGCTTTACGACTGGTTTGAAGTAATACTGCACCAGCATCAATTATCCCCAGCAACTGCACAAGGATATTTTAGGGTGATATTTTCATTTTACAGCAGTATTTGGTCACTTGCAGCCACGAGCCAGGTGCCATCTCCCCATTTGCACCCCAAGCATGCAGTGATCTCTCAGCAATGCATGGCCTGTCCTGTCCTCTTGCCTCTATAATCAACAGCTCAGATGAACATTTTACCCTGTCTTGGCACCTCTGCTGTCAAAATTGCTGTGAATGAGGGAGCCTGCCTCTCTGCTCCTGCAGCTGTGAATATTAGCTACAGAGTAGCACTAAATCTTGTTTAAGCTACAGTAATTCCACCCAGTGATGAATGTCACTACCTGAATAATTTGGGTAATTTCCTGCAGCTCTAGTGTACTAGCAGAGAAATGAATGTTAATTTACTGCTAATTTAGTATACTAACCCTTAATTAGCAATGAGCAAGCTCTGAAATATTGGATTCTGAAAGCCCATCAAACTTTTACAAAAAAAAAAAAAAAAAAATCACCCCTCCCAGCTGAACTCTTCACTCTATTTGAGGTTATTAGCAAAATGCTATGGGAGTGTCGTTCATTACCTCTCACTAGGATGTATGTAGCTGGAAACACCCCCGTTTTCCACTCTTGCTGCAGAAATCCATTAAGAAGATTCTTGCTCTTATGCAATATATTCAGCTGTTGTGTGGAATTGCAATCTGCAGATGTGCTGTAGCTTTAGTGACAGGCAGGATTAATCATAGAATCATTTAGGTTAGAAAAGACCTTTAAGATCATTGAGTCCAACCATAAGCCTAATTGCACAGATTATCAATGACTGGTGTCTAAAAAGGTGAAAGAAAGGCTGAGTGTGTCTAATGGTCTGGGTTGTTGCTACAGAAGGCAGCACATGGCTGTGTAGAAAAGCTGGATGTGACATGACAAGATTATCTCCCACTTTATTCCCTGGACTGTTTTGCTCTTTTCCAGTCAGGTTCTAGTGTATCTTGCTCAATAGTTCTATTGATTTTTATTTTATTGTTTTTGGGTGATAATTTGCAGAGTGAGGCACAACACAGCCTGAACAGAGGCCTGTGTGACCTGAGCAGGGGATCACATGCAGCCCTGCCTGTGAACGGTGAGTGGTGATGGAAAGCGGTGGGGCAGTAGGGGAAGGGACTTTGGGGAAATGGAGAGCTGAGGAAAAGAAATCAAAGAGAGATGTGTGTGTCAGCTGAACTGCTGAAGCCAAACCAAGCACTAAGCTGGGCAATGGGCCAGTGCATGACTTATTCCTGCCTCTGTGTTGGTACTGAAGTATTTTTGCAGAGAAAAGAGCAAACTGTCAGATGAAACTTCATGTTGTTGAAGTTAAATGAAGCCCTGTAATTCTGGGGTGCTCTGCTAATTGTTCAGCACCAATTTCCCCTGCTGTGCAGGATTATTTAGGTGTTATCTGGCCCTACTCAGTGATGAGTAGAAGAGCTTTCAATGATGAAGAAAGACTCTGTATGCCTTTCCTGTCCCCAAGAAAGATGGAATTGCCTCAGAGAGAAGAGAGGGTGGGAACTGCTCATAGTGTGTGGTCCCCACTGGGGACAGGTTACCCAGCACCCATTACTGCAACTACATCAAAAAATGGGCTTTCCTGTTTTGATCTATGCAGACTTATCCTTCCTAGTGCACTTTGAGTGTGAGCTGCTTTTAGGTTTCTGTCTGGGACCCCAGTATTTACCTGATACATGTCAGTCCCCCTTATTCTACTTTCTCTTCTGCCTCTTAAGCTCCTTTTCTGACCTCCTATTGGTCATGCTGTTGAGTGACAAGACGCAATTGCTAGAGCTAGAGATTACCAAAAATGTCCTTTATAATACAGGATTCATTGAACAGCTTCAGTCAAATCTTTGAAAAAGTTAATTGGAAGGTCTTTTTCTGGAAATAATCAATGCTGTACATTCAGAGCAGTGGACATTGCAGATAAGCTCCAATGTGCCCAGGTTTGCTAGCTGTGAAGTTGTGTGAGTGCAAATTGAAGCCTGTCCAGCTCTGTGCCAGGACTGCTACAGCTCCAGATGGGCCAAAGACACCAAACTGTAGTGTTCCACAGCCTTGTCCCACTGCCAGTGCCTGGACAGTCCCTGGCAGCACACAGCTCCTTGCCCTGCATCCATATTGTCATGTTTTGTGTTTTCCCTTCTGCCATGAGACCAGCTCCAGCTTAGACAGGTTCCTCAGAGGATTTCACAGTCAGACAAGTGGAAAAGAGCTGTGCTGAGAAAAGAGTCCTTCCTAAGTTGAGTGAAACAGTAGGACGACCAGTGAATTTAAAATGTAGCCCATCCCTCTACTGACCACATTGTTCTTCCCTTCTCTCCCTCTGTTCCCCACTGTGTCTGTTGTCCCTCCTCAGGTCTCACCAAATTCTCTGCAGCTGATGAACAACACAACAGAAACTCCAGTACTTTTCTTCCTTATGTAAATGTTTCTTTTCAGTGCCAAACCTGGCACCAGTGCATGGAGGACTCTCTCAGTCCTACATGGAAGTGTATGTTCAGGGGCTGAGACATGCAAATTCTACCTCTTTCTCACAGCAGCTTTTACCAGTTTCTCTGCAGCTTCTGTAGTGTGCCTGGCAGGGTAAGAAACCAGATGCCTGGTGTAGTCTGTCAGCATGGCAGGCAGGCTGCAGCACAGCTCTTCCATTTGAGTTTTCTGTTTTTAGGAGTTCAGCATTCCTTCACTAGTTGCTCCTCTGCTCCTGCCAGGAAGATTGGGGAACTGTTGTATT